>CAHIKZ030000060.1:1137500-1207500 GCA_903632075.3 Acanthosepion pharaonis
TAATGCTGGTGGCCTATATATATATATATATATATATATATATATATATATATATATATATATATATATATATATATATATATATCTGTTGATGAATAGTACATGATGACTATATGAATTAGTGCAATTCTATAAGAGCTCCAGGTCAGACTAATAGCCATTAGGAGTCAGTCTACAGATTAACTATACAGGTATCATGGCAAGTAGCCGAAGCATTACATATAGAGAATCCTTATATGAAGTGCATTAATTAAAGTAAGTGTTTGTTATAACAACAGCCATATAATACTGGCATTATAATAGTGGTGACTTGGGATTCAAAACTCAACAATGTCTAAACATTGTGTCAAGAATTCAGAATTTTTATGACTTTGGAAAACTCATAAGAATTGTAACTAAAGTTACAAGAATTTCAACAATGTTGGATTAAAAAAAAATACATTTTCTTGCAAATATGGAGGAAATCTTGGCTTCTGTAGTTAAAATTCAAAAAGAACAGAAACAAAAATATTTGCTAGAACTAAAAAACAGCAACAAATGTTGTTGGATATAATTCTGAAGAAAACAAGAAAATTCTTCAACTTATCTTATGCCAGACACTGTCCAAAACACCATATCAGAATTTGTATAGCATCTAGATGAGGGGCTGAATATTTTGTATATTTTCGTAGATATGAATAAATATTCAGTCAGGAATGCAGCAGCTGGGAATATAAGACAAAAACCGAAATTGTTGTTGAGGAAAATAGCTTTGATAGAATATGAAAAATACTCCACCTATGTATTGCTGAGAAAACCAGGTGAAATCTGGTTTGAAGACACAATACACATTGTGAGAAAAATCTTTAGCGACAAGAACTCTCTGTTCACTATTCGTTGGAGGTGTATGAAAGTAACTAACTAAAAAAGAGGACAAAGATTCTGTCACATATGCTGAGATCATCAACAAAGAATGTGAAAAGTTTAGAATAAAGGAAATGACACCAGATATGTTCAAAGGATTTTTTCATGCAAGGTTTAACAGCTAAAAATGATGCTGAAATATGAATGAAAATTTTAACAAAAATTGAAGAAAACTCTAATATTACACTGCAAGAAATAGTGCCAGACAATGCTAAATCTGAACCATCATGCTGAAGAAATTCAGGAAAAAGAATGTGCTTTGGTAAAAACAAAGGAAAAATGTTCAAAAAGGAGAATAAATCCTTGTTTCATATGTAGTAAATTACATCTTAGAAAAGACTGTCCATTTAAAGGAGCAGAATGTTACAAGTGTAGTAAAAAGAGACATATAAAGTAGCGCTGCAAAACCAAACCAAGAAAAAATTCTCACAGGAATAAATTAGTACACAGCATTGCGGCAGAAAAAATGGTCGCAGAAAGCACAAAGAAATTTTTGAATGTGAAAAGAAATAATGTGCGTGTGAAAATGCTACTGTACACGGGTAGTGATATTTCAATAATCAATGAAACCAAGGAAATCAGAAATCCTTTATAAAAAAAAGGAACTTCCAATTTCAGTTTCCGGTGAGAAAGTTTTTTTGGTGGGGGAGAAATAACTTGCAATCTCTCTTTGTAATAAGGATGTAAAAATTAAATCGTATGGGCTAAGAATGCTATGAATTTATTTGGAACTTTGGGATTTTCTGATAAATGTTTATTGTATAAACATGAATGAACAATTTAAAAAGTGTTGGGGCGCACCCACCTTCTAACTAGAAATGGACTGGTCCCTCTTATATAAGTCAGCTCTAGAGAGAGACAGGAGGGAGCGAGTGACAGAGCGTCAGCAGTCCAGATAAACTTACCCGTTACATACCGTTGGACTATAGACTTTGGATATTGTTTCGTACTAACCAACCTTCGTTCTACTAATCACTCTATTGTTAATTGCTTTTACTAGTATTTTCCTCTACAACTGTGTGTCTTGATTCATACATCGACACGCGGGAAACTCACAACATCTCAACAATGGCGACGTGGCTTCGAACAGAAATAAGAACTGATTTCCAACACGGGAAAAGTAAAAAGAGTTCAAGCATTTACAGCAAAGGATTGCAAGTTATCGACAAAAAGAAAAAAAAACTGTAAGTTAGACATTAACTTATTGATTAAATTGGAAGCTATAACAACCAATTTTGTAAAAAAAAAAAAAAAAAAAAAAAAAAAAAATTGTCGTGCCAGAGAATTTGATTAATTTTTAGCCCCCTCAGAGAAAAATAAACAAAAACACACAATTTTTTTTTTTCTACACATACATAATCATGGAGCAATTTCAATCAACTATGCTGGAACTCATTAAGTATCAGATGCAAAGACAGCAAGAGAGTGAAGAACGTTTTCAGAAAGAGCAACTTAAATTTAAAGAACAACTTAAATTTCAGAAAGAGCAAAAGGAAGAAAACGCAAAACGATTTCTGGAGCTACATAAAATACAAGAAGAAAATGAAAAACAGTTAGCAATGGCTGAACTTATACATAAAGCCATACTGTCCAAGCAGAAAGACTCGGATGAAAGTATTTTTTCCCAAGACACAATATGGTCGACGATCGAAAGTTTTACTTATAACCCAGAAGAGGAAAAGACTTTCGAAAGATACTACCATAGATATCATGATTTTTATGAGGTTGATTGCCAAACATGGACAGACGAGAAAAAAAATAAGATTACTACTACGAAAACTGGGAAGGGCAGAACACAACAAATTCACGGATTTAAATTGCCCCAAAAGACAAGAGATTTAAAATTCGACGAAGCAATTGAATTATTAAGAGCTTTTTAATCCCAGATTTATTATTTCACAAAAGGTGGAAATGCCTGAATATCCAAAAAAAACGATCAGGAAGATTACACGACGTTCGCGTCAATCGTAAATAAGACGTGTGACGATTTTCGCTTGTCCGAATTATCGGCAGACAATTTCAAGTGTCTAATATTCGTGCTAGGCTTAGTGTCTAAAAAAGATAGTGAAATGCGAAGACGCATTTTAGCGAAACTTGAAAATGACCAAAATATGACACTACAAAAGCTAGCCGAGTACTGTCAGCAATGCTTAAGCATTAAGCAAGATTCAGAAAAAATAGAAGAAACTGCTATCGCAAATGTGAAGAAAGTAAATAGGAAGACTCGTTTCAGTTCTCCATCGCCGGAACGGAAGTGGTATCCTACTACAAGAACGAACAGACTTTCAAAAAACTCCCTCCGAGTGCATGTTATGGATGTGGCCAGTGGCATTGGTACAATGACGGCCCATATAAAAATAAACATGAGAAACAAAAAAGTAGGACATGAGATGTCCAAGTGTAGAAAATTAAACAGAAGTCGAGTAAAAGTTACCAAGTCAGACGAAGATCAAGACCTGAATATTCGAAAATACCTTCATGTAAAAATGTACAACAAGGTAAAAATGCATCTAGATTCAGGATCTGACATTTCCATTATTAACACACAAACATGGAAAAATCTAGGAAAACCAACTCTGCTAAAGTCCAACAAAATAGCCAGGACGGTAACTGGAAAAAAAGATAAAATTTGAAGGTGAAATATGGTGAATATAACCTTCAACAATAAGTCGATAAAAATGAAAATTTTTGTAATGAAAAACACAAACAACCTGTTTGGGACTGACGCAATCACTAAGTTCAACCTATGGGACGTGCCTATTAGTTCTTTTTGCAACAACATTAGTGAAAGCAAAGACAATATAAAAACCTACAAAGCAGAATTGAAAACGGCATTCGCTGAAACTTGGACGTTGCGCTGAAGCATCAGCAAAAAATACAGCTGAAGAACCAATTTTAAAAAAAAAAGCGTAGCATCCCTTTTGCCGCACTAGAGAAAATTGATCAAGAACTCGAAAGACTAACGAGTATTGGTGTGATCTCGAAAATAGAATACAGTGACTGTGCAGCTCCGGCTGTCTACGTAAAGAAATCTGGCGAAATTCGCGTCTGCGCCGATTTTTTCAACCGGGTTAAAAGGAAAAAAAAGTTAAATGGCGGAAAAATCTTTTCGAAAATAGATCTTAGCATACTTGCAATTCATGGATCTGAGTTACTATTTAAACGCATAAAGGTTTGTTCAGATACGAACGTTTACCGTTCATTTTGCCGCAATATTCCAGAAAAATGGATACGATGTTATCAAGACTACACGATAGCATATCTCGATGATATACTTGTGAAAAGTGAGTATTGAACTGTGACCATTTACGCAAAAATAGAAGCTATGGACAAAGGATTTTCTCCTGGAAGAGATCAAGTATCTGGGACATAGTGAATAAAGAAGGAAGAAAGCCAGATAAAATTCGAAGGTAAAAAATATGCCTGAGAAGGATGTTAACCTTCAAATTAAGACTTCCACATTCTACGAGCTCCATAAAAATTTGGACAAAAGAATGCGAGCAAATTCAAGGATATTGTAACATTTCGATCCAAAGGTAGAAAATGTGCATATTGCACAAGTGGAAGAATGGAAAAGTTCGAACCTGAACCTGCTGAACGAAATTATTCAAAATTGAGAAAAGGCAATTTTAATAACAAAATTCCATCGATACATTTCACGCTACAGACACCACAACCTCTGTAACGATATTTGGTTAAAAAAAAAGGGTCTGTAAGACCAAAAATAGATTGCTTAGGTGGGGGACAATTTTATTAAATTATAATTTTAGAATACAATTTTTGTCCACCCAACGCAGATGGGCTATCAGACTCATTTATCGCGTCCCTCAGAGGACGAGGTTGAAGAAAAGCAAACACGAGAATTACCAGTATAAAGGACATCAAAAAGCAGAAAAAAAACAAATATATAATAGAAATAAAAAAAATAAGCAGCCAGTAAAGATGGAAAAGAGACATTCCTATGCGATAAATTTTCCCTAAACACCCAAAAAAGAATACTGAAAGACTTTCATGCTGGACCCGCATAAATTGAGCCTCTGAGAGCATCTACTGGCCAGGTATGGACAACGACATCGCGTCTATGGTCGGCAGATGTAAAGGCTGCATTTTGGCATCAAATCAACAAATTTTAAAAGCCAAAAAAAAAAACAGGTCATGGTCAAGGATTGTTTTTGATTTTGTCCAATTGACGGATGGCATTATTTAGTCGTAAAATTGAAGTTTTCAAATGAAAGGCCAACATTTTAAAAAACAATAAACAAATTACGCAAGGTTTATGGTGACACTGTTGTGACAACGGTCTCAGAGAAAATTGAATCACAGATTCCTCCGTATCCCCACGCAGCAACGGACTAGCCGAAAGGTTCGTCGATACGTTGAAAAAGCTCTTAGGAGAACAACATCTGACTGTCGGTACAGCTATTCCTGCAAGTGCCGAATTATGAAAGAAATGTTCGCAAGAAAGGTCCAGATCAGTTTTTGAAATTGATACCAGAAAATAAGGTACACTCAAAGTCGCTATGGTTCCTAGGTGAAAATTTAACATAAATGCAACATCAAATTAGCATTGGATATGGTACATTATACAAGGAAACAAATTTACACACAAACGGCATTAACCAGTTGATTTTTAATTCCACAAGAAGACGATACGAATGTACGGATTGTAGAAAAAGAGATTGGTGACACAAAATTTAATAATAGACCCGAAAAGGAAAAAATAAAATTAAGGGGGGTGTTGGGGCGCACCCACCTTCTAACTAGAAATGGACTGGTCCCTCTTATATAAGTCAGCTCTAGAGAGAGACAGGAGGGAGCGAGTGACAGAGCGTCAGCAGTCCAGATAAACTTACCCGTTACATACCGTTGGACTATAGACTTTGGATATTGTTTCGTACTAACCAACCTTCGTTCTACTAATCACTATTGTTAATTGCTTTTACAAATATACTAGTATTTTCCTCTACAACTGTGTTTGTCTTGATTCATACACCGACACGCGGGAAACTCACAACATCAACAAAAAGTCAGAGTAGAAATCTTAAGGAAAAATTAAATGTTTTCCAGGTGTTCTGCCAAATCAACTGGATTGGTATTCGAAATTCACAGCATTAGAACAAGTTAATGAAGATGTGGACAGGCTCGAAAGAATTGGTGTAATAGAAAAAATTAACAATTCAAAATGGGCTCCATATGCGGTGTATGTAAATAAAAGAAATAATAATTGTTTTTTTTTGGTGTGGATTTCTCGACGGCATTAAACAGTTGTTTAGAAGCACATAACTACCCATTACCAAGTCCAGAGGAAATTGTTTCAAACTTAAACAGCAGAATAATATTTTCAATGCTGGATCTCGCTGAAGCGTATTTACAAATTCAAACTGAAAATGAATATCCTGAATTAATGACCATAAATACGCATAGAAGATTATATAAGATTAACCGACTTCCTCTTGGTATAAAGGTGGCACCAGCTATTTTTCAACAAGCCATGGATACCATGTTTGTAGCTTGCAATTTCATAGTGATGTAGCTGGATGACATTTTGATCAAAAGTTTATCAAAAGAACAACATGTCGGTCATGTGAAAATAATTTTGGAAAAATTAAGGGAATACGGATTTAAGCTTAATGAAGAAAAATGTTAGTTAATTTTGCTGAAAATTAAGAACATTCGTCAAATTATTGGTAAAAATAGTTGGCAGATCTGTTGAGGGTAAATGAAATTAAAGATATCTACACTAGCAAAGGTGACTGTTACAAGCTTTTCTCAGATTAGGTAATTGTAGGCGTTCTGAAAGCAAAGGAAGTATTTGTCTCAGATTACTTCCACAACACAAAGAAAAATCACTGTAAATACAAACTCGAATATCGGGGGCAGAAAGAAATGCTGAAAACTCGATTCGCCGGTACTATCTCAAATCACAATGCGTGTAACCAGTCAGAAAAATAACTCACTCTCTAACAAACGCCGTAGCCAAAATGCACGGATTTTCCGCTCTCGAATCGAGAACACCAACTGCTTTTATCGGCAGAACCTTTTTTTTAATTTATTTTCCTCATTCGTCGACACCTGGGAGAGGATGTTCAATAATTTGCATATCAAAATACTTTTATAGCGACTCCTGCGACGGACTTGTTTTTTAATTCAAATATTCTATTTTCAGCATGTCATGCTGAATACGTGCCCTTTTGTTTGGTAAATAATTTTCTTTTTCGCCACATTTTCCGTCGTAGAATACACGCGACGCGCTGTCGCTTGGTTTGACGAGGTAAGTCGCCGTTTTCTTCGCTATAGTAATTACTATCAAATTTATGTATATAATATGCATAAGTTAAGGGCTTTATTGAATGATCTACTTAAAAAAGGAATAAAGTGAAATTGGAATGATAAATGTCAAATAAAAAAACAGATTTGTCAGAATTATCATCGGCACGCTATGACTCAAAAACAGAAATTGGAGCGATGATTTTACACAAATATGATGGCAGTAAAATGAAAACCTTTGCTCATGCTTCATGCTTGCTTCTACTAGCAGGGAAAAATTACAGGCAGATAGAAAAAGAAGCTCTAGCAATTATATTTGCTGTGAAAAAATTTCATAAATTTATTCTTGGAAGAAATTTCACGTTCACAGATCTTTACTAAAAATATATGGTGTAAAGAAAGGAATCCCTATTCATACAGCTAAAAGACTACAATGTTGGTGTACCATCTTATTAAACTATGATTTTATGATGGCGTACCAACCATCTAAAAGATTAGGACATGCAGACGGATTATCTTGATTAATCCCTAAAAATGAATGACCGTTAGAGGACACGGTCATTGCAGCACTAAAAAGCGAAATGGAAATAAAAAAAAACATTTTGAGCAACCTACTATGAGAGTTATCAGTGACCCTGAATGAAATAAAAGGAAAAGAGGAAAATGGCGTCTTTATTGCGAAAAAAAAAACAACTGAAAGAAAGTAACAAAATACATAATCCAGACTTAAGTGCATACTCGATATGTGACAATATACTAATGTATGGTCAAAGAGTTGTAATACCGAGTGTGTTACAGAAATGAATATTAAAGGATTTTCATCGCAAACATCTTAGTATTTAAAGAATAAAATCCCCGATGAAAAGTTTTATATATTGAACCAGAATGGACCAAGATATTGAAAGAATAGTGAAAACTTGTAGAGGTTGTGCTGTAACTGCAAAACCACCAATCCCAAAGATAGAACCTTGGCCAAAAGTAGACGTGCCATGGTGAAGACTGCATATAGATTTTGCAGGTCCTATGGATAGATCATATTATCTTGTGGTAGTTGATAGTTTCACAAACTGGCCAAAAATTTATAAATCCAAAATTCCAAACATCATTATTGACAGTGAATTTCTTGCATGAATTGTTTGTGAGATATGGCAGACCAGATACCATAGTCTCTGATAATGGAACACACTTTACGAGCAAAGAATTCCAAGACTTTTGTAAGATGTTCTTCATTGAACATGCTAGGAGACCGCCATACTAACCAAGCTCTAGCAGACAAGCGGAACGGTTTGTAGGAACATTCAAAAGAGTCTTTAAGAAAGCAAATCTTGAGAAATTAAATGAGGAAGCAATTCAAAATTTTCTGAATCGGAAATTGTTTCTTCTATAATATGATATTATAAAAAAAACCTTCTTGCCAATTCCACTACAGGTGGTTTAAAATAATTCATTTAAAAAATTACTGTTGTTAAAGTTTCTGTATAAAAATGATGCAAGCATATCTCTCTCTCTTTCTTTCTTTCTCTCTCTCTCCATATATATATATATATATATATATATATATATATATATATATATATCCTTTTGTCACTAGGACGCAAGGGGTTACAGAAGATTTGGAGCAAAATCATATAGGAGTGATAGAGGAAAAGATGAGGAGAAGGATAATGTATAGATCAAGGCAACTGGAGATGTCGATTGACATTACACTTGAATAGCTGGAGATTATAGTTCTCAGGGAAACTGGAATAAGGAAGGGAGTTCCACAGGCGAGAGGTGCAAGACATGAAGATATTGGAGTAGAAGAGACGGCTACATTTAGGAGTTTCGACAGTGAAGGGGTGAGAGCGGTATGCCAGCCTCGTAGGGCGCTTCAACTCATGAAGTCTGGGAACCAGCGAATGCAGCTCCTCGGAGCAATTGCCATGAAAGTATTTGTAAAAAAAGACAGAGAGGCGACGGCGCGTCTGTGAGAGAGCGACTGTAAACGAGATGCCAGAACAGGGCCAATTATATTGCATATCCGCCTCTGGAGCCTATCAAGAATCCCGAAGCAAACAGAAGGGGCTCCAGACCATATATGGCAGCAATACTCCATGCAAGGATGAATTGTTGATTTGTAGATCTGGAGGATCGATTCTGGGGAGAAAAATTTCCTGGCGCGGCACAAGTTGTCAATTCTCAAGAACAAAGAAAATGTATAAGTTCATTTTCATCATATGTTTAGTCGTTATTAAAATTCTAATTATTGCTATTTTAAACAATAAACATTGCCGAGGAGTGAAGGTACCTAAAAAAGCACCGACAATGATAAACCATTCTTTTGACAGCCTGTCTTATTGCAGGCACATTTCACCACGCTTTCTCATTGCCCTACTGTAGGTACCTAAAAAAGCACCGACAATGATAAACCATTCTTTTGACAGCTTGTCTTATTGCAGGCACATTTCACCACGCTTTCCCATTGCCCTACTGTAGGTACCTAAAAAAGTATCTATTTTAAGTAATATTCTTTCCCTTCATTGGTAAGAAGGAAGTTCTCTTCAGACAGCTTCTTTATGGAACAGATTCTTGAGTTTATACTACCTCGACCGCTACAATGTCATCATCAAGGTGAATATATTCATATTTTTCCTACTTATGACTAAGCACTTATTGTAGTCAAAACTTTCAAGAGTTCGAGGTGTGACAGGAAAAACGGGAAGAATTTGTTTGTTTTTTTATAATTTCATGATGGCAGATGTCGTTCTTACCATAAATCTTAGAAACCCTAGATTTGCTTTTCTTGTTTTATTAATTTGAGAACATTCATATTTTCACTTAAAGGAAGCACTTTACGGCTTTTCTTTGGCATAAGAGAATTACCAGTATCAATCCTCTTGTGCTTTGGGACAATGATTAAGTAAAACTTATAAATTGTTTATGTCTGGAAATTTCCATTTAATATTTCCATACTGTGGTTCCAAATGGTTAACAGTGACTACAGAAAGAGTCAAGGAAAAAAGGAATTGTTCTGATTTAGAGATTCTTGATAAAATCTGTAGTAAGATCAGCAATATTATTGGTCCTGAGCTGGCATCTCAGCTACAGTCACTTTCCTTCCACCATAATGTAGCTTCTATACCATGGTTGACAATGGTTAACTGAGACTGCAGAAAGTATAATATATATATATATATATATATATATATATATATATAAGAAAGAACAGTAAGATATATAATCCGGTGTTCTTATAGATATTTTTACAAAATAGTGCTCAATGTAAATTTACAGAGCATTAATATTATAAATTAATTGATTTAAAATATGTTTTTTTCCGCTACACAGTTCTAACCATGTTTCAAAAATAGAAGCTAAAATCCCCGAATTTAATTTTACAATTAAATTAAAAGCATTAGTTCCATTTCATCCTCAAATGGAACTAATGCTTTTAATTTAATAGCAAAATTAAATTCGGGGATTTTAGCTTCTATTTTTGAAACATGGTTAGAACTGTGTATGGAAAAACCATATTTTAAATCAATTAATTTATTATATATATATATATATATATATATATATATATATATATATATACTTTTTAATCATTTCACTCTAAGCAAGGCAATAAAGCCACTAAGACACAAGTGGTTACTGATTGTTAGAAAATGTTATAAAAACTACTATTAAGGAGAGAGGTTCAATAAATGAACAAAAATTAACATAACACAAAAGATAATGATTGGCATTGCATTTAAATTCTTTAAGATCAAAGTTGACAGTGAAGGAAGAAGATGGAAGAGAGTTACACAAATGAGAAGTGTGAGAGAAGAAACTATTAGCACCTACGGTTAGAACCAATTGTAAATGATGAGACCTTACATCTAGCCATTTCAACTGTAGGGAAAAATGATGAGACCTTTGCCAAAACCAGGAAATCTAGTACGAGATGCCACTTTAATTCATAAAGTCTACATCTACCATAGTGTAAAAAGGAGCTTAAATTCATAAATTATAGTGAAAAGAAGAAATTGAAATTATTTAAAGGAAAGGCAAAGGAAAGCTACATTATGGTGGTAGGAAAGTGACTGAAGCCGAGATGCCAATAAGTGAATCTTATGCGAGAGAAGAAACTGTTAGCATAGAACTTACGGTTACATCTAGCCATTTCAAGTGTAAAATGATGAGACCTTGCCACCAATCTAGTTCTGCGCTTAAATTCATAAAGTCTATGTACCATAGTGAAAAGAAGAATTAGCATGAAATTATTTAAAGGAAAGGCAAAGGAAAGCTACATTATGGTGGTAGGAAAGTGACTGAAGCCGAGATGCCAATAAGTGAATCTTATGCGAGAGAAGAAACTGTTAGCATAGAACTTACGGTTACATCTAGCCATTTCAAGTGTAAAATGATGAGACCTTGCCACCAATCTAGTACTGCGCTTAAATTCATAAAGTCTATGTACCATAGTGAAAAGAAGAATTAGCATGAAATTATTTAAAGGAAAGGCAAAGGAAAGCTACATTATGGTGGTAGGAAAGTGACTGAAGCCGAGATGCCAATAAGTGAATCTTATGTGAGAGAAGAAACTGTTAGCATAGAACTTACAGTTACATCTAGCCATTTCAACTGTAAAATGATGAGACCTTGCCACCAATCTAGTACTGCGCTTAAATTCATAAAGTCTATGTACCATAGTGAAAAGAAGAATTAGTATGAAATTATTTAAAGGAAAGGCAAAGGAAAGCTACATTATGGTGGTAGGAAAGGACTGAAGCCGAGATGCCAATAAGTGAATCTTATGTGAGAGAAGAAACTGTTAGCATAGAACTTACGGTTACATCTAGCCATTTCAACTGTAAAATGATGAGACCTTGCCACCAATCTAGTACTGCACTTAAATTCATAAAGTCTATGTACCATAGTGAAAAGAAGAATTAGCATGAAATTATTTAAGGAAAGGCACAGGAAAGCTACATTATGGTGGTAGGAAAGTGACTGAAGCCGAGATGCCAATAAGTGAATCTTATGCGGGAGAAGAAACTGTTAGCATAGAACTTACGGTTACATCTAGCCATTTCAACTGTAAAATGATGAGACCTTGCCACCTCTAGTACTGCACTTAAATTCATAAAGTCTAGTACCATAGTGAAAAGAAGAATTAGCATGAAATTATTTAAAGGAAAGGCAACAGGAAAGCTACATTATAGAAAGTGACTGAAGCCGAGATAGTGAAAAAGATAGAACTTACGGTTACATCTAGCCATTTCAACTGTAAAATGATGAGACCTTGCCACCAAAGTACTGCGCTTAAATTCATAAATTAGGAAACAATAGTGAAAAGAAGAATTAATGAAATTATTTAACAGAAAGGCACAGGAAAGCTACATTATGGTGGTAGGAAAGTGACTGAAGCCGAGATGCCAATAAGTGAATCTTATGCGAGAGAAGAAACTGTTAGCATAGAACTTACGGTTACATCTAGCCATTTCAATTTTGTAAAATGATGAGACCTTGCCACCAATCTAGTACTGCACTTAAATTCATAAAGTCTATGTACCATAGTGAAAAGAAGAATTAGCATGAAATTATTTAAAGGAAAGGCAAAGGAAAGCTACATTATGGTGGTAGGAAAGTGACTGAAGCCGAGATGCCAATAAGTGAATCTTATGTGAGAGAAGAAACTGTTAGCATAGAACTTACGGTTACATCTAGCCATTTCAATTGTAAAATGATGAGACCTTGCCACCAATCTAGTACTGCACTTAAATTCATAAAGTCTATGTACCATAGTGAAAAGAAGAATTAGCATGAAATTATTTAACAGAAAGGCACAGGAAAGCTACATTATGGTGGTGACTGAAGCCGAGGCCAATAAGTGAGTCTTATGAGGGAGAAGAAACTGTTAGCATAGAGTTACATCTAGCCATTTCAACTGTAAAATGATGAGACCTTTTTGCTACCAATCTTTGCGCTTAAATTCATAAAGTCTATGAACCATAGTGAAAAGAAGATGAAATTAGAAAAGGAAAGCTACATTATGGTGGTAGGAAATGAGAACCGAGATGCCAATAAGTGAATCTTATGCGAGAGAAGAAACTGTTAGCATAGAACTTACGGTTACATCAGCCATTTCAACTGTAAAATGATGAGACCTTGCCACCAATCTAGTACTGCGCTTAAATTCATAAAGTCTAGGTACCATAGTGAAAAGAAGAATTAGCATGAAATTATTTAAAAGGAAAGGCACAGGAAAGCTACATTATGGTGGTAGGAAAGTGACTGAAGCTGAGATGCCAATAAGTGAATCTTATGCGAGAGAAGAAACTGTTAGCATAGAACTTACGGTTACAAGCCATTTCAAGTGTAAAATGATGAGACATTACCACCAATCTAGTACTGCGCTTAAATTCATAAAGTCTATGAACCATAGTGAAAAGAAGAATTAGCATGAAATTATTTAAAGGAAAGGCAAAGGAAAGCTACATTATGGTGGTAGGAAAGTGACTGAAGCCGAGATGCCAATAAAGTGAATCTTATGCGAGAGAAGAAAACTGTTAGCATAGAACTTACGGTTACATCTAGCCATTTCAACTGTAAAATGATGAGACCTTGCCACCAATCTAGTACTGCGCTTAAATTCATAAAGTCTAGGTACCATAGTGAAAAGAAGAATTAGCATGAAATTATTTAACAGAAAGGCAAAGGAAAGCTACATTATGGTGGTAGGAAAGTGACTGAAGCCGAGATGCCAATAAGTGAATCTTATGAGAGAAGAAACTGTTAGCATAGAACTTACGGTTACATCTAGCCATTTCAATTGTAAAATGATGAGACCTTGCCACCAATCTAGTACTGCGCTTAAATTATAAAGTCTATGTACCATAGTGAAAAGAAGAATTAGCATGAAATTATTTAAAGGAAAGGCACAGGAAAGCTACATTATGGTGGTAGGAAAGTGATGAAGCCGAGATGCCAATAAGTGAGTCTTATGGGAGAAATGAAACTGTTAGCATAGTTACATCTAGCCATTTCAACTGTAAAATGATGAGACCTTGCCACCAATCTAGTACTGCACTTAAATTCATAAAGTCTATGTACCATAGTGAAAAGAAGAATTAAATGAAATTATTTAAAGGAAAGGCAAAGGAAAGCTAGATGACTGAAGCCGAGATGCCAATAAGTGAATCTTATGAGAGAAGAAACTGTTAGCATAGAACTTACGGTTACATCTAGCCATTTCAATTGTAAAAATGATGAGACCTTGCCACCAATCTAGTACTGCACTTAAATTCATAAAGTCTTAAATAGTGAAAAGAAGAATTAATGAAATTATTTAAAGGAAAGGCACAGGAAAGCTACATTATGGTAGGAAAGGACTGAAGCCGAGATGAAAAGTGAATCTTATATGAGAGAAGAAACTGTTAGCATAGAACTTACGGTTACATCTAGCCATTTCAATTTAAATGATGAGACCTTGCCACCAAAGTATAATGACTTAAATTCATAAACAGGTACGATAGTGAAAAGAAGTATGAAATTATTTAAAGGAAAGGCACAGGAAAGCTACATTATGGTAGTAGGAACTGAAGCCGAGATGCCAATAAGTGAATCTTATATGAGAGAAGAAACTGTTAGCATAGAACTTACGGTTACATCTAGCCATTTCAAGTGTAAAATGATGAGACATTGCCACCAATCTAGTACTGCGCTTAAATTGATAAAGTCTATATACCATAGTGAAAAGAAGAATTAGCATGAAATTATTTAAAGGAAAGGCAAAGGAAAGCTACATTATGGTGGTAGGAAAGTGACTGAAGCCGAGATGCCAATAAGTGAATCTTTATGAGAGAAGAAACTGAGCATAGAACTTACGGTTACATCTAGCCATTTCAATTGTAAAATGATGAGACCTTTGCACTTAAATTCATAAATCTATGAATTATAGTGAAAAGAAGAATTAGCATGAAATTATTTAACCAAAAGGCACAGGAAAGCTACATTATGGTGGTAGGAAAGTGACTGATGCCGAGATGCCAATAAGTGAGTCTTATGCGGGATAAAGAAACTGAGCAAAGAACTTACAGTTACATCTAGCCATTTCAACTGCAAAAAATGATGAGACCTTGCCACCAATCTAGTACTGCGCTTAAATTCATAAAGTCTAATACCATAGTGAAAAGAAGAATTAGCATGAAATTATTTAACCAAAAGGCACAGGAAAGCTACATTATGGTGGTAGGAAAGTGACTGAAGCCGAGATGCCAATAAGTGAATCTTATATGAGAGAAGAAACTGTTAGCATAGAACTTACGGTTACATCTAGCCATTTCAATTGTAAAATGATGAGACCTTGCCACCAATCTAGTACTGCACTTCAATTCATAAAGTCTATGTACCATAGTGAAAAGAAGAATTAGCATGAAATTATTTAACCTAAAAGGCACAGGAAAGCTACATTATTGGTAGGAAAGTGAAAGCCGAGATGCCAATAAGTGAATCTTATATGAGAGAAGAAACTGTTAGCATAGAACCTACGGTTACATCTAGCCATTTCAATTGTAAAATGATGAGACCTTGCCACCAATCTAGTACTGCACTTAAATTCATAAAAGTCTATGAACCATAGTGAAAAGAATGCCAAAAACAGGAAAGCTACATTATGGTGGTAGGAAAGAGAGAAACTGAATCTTATATGAGAGAAGAAAGCATAGAACTTACGGTTACATCTAGCCATTTCAATTGTAAAATGATGAGACCTTGCCACCAATCTAGTACTGCACTTAAATTCATAAAGTCTATGTACCATAGTGAAAAGAAGAATTAGCATGAAATTATTTAACAGAAAGGCACAGGAAAGCTACATTATGGTGGTAGGAAAGTGACTGAAGCCGAGATGCCAATAAGTGAATCTTATGCGAGAAGAAACTGTTAGCATAGAACTTACGGTTACATCTAGCCATTTCAATTGTAAAAAATGATGAGACCTTGCCACCAATCTAGTACTGCACTTAAATTCATAAAGTCTAGGTACCATAGTGAAAAGAAGAATTAGCATGAAATTATTTAACCAAAAGGCACAGGAAAGCTACATTATGGTGGTAGGAAAGTGACTGAAGCCGAGATGCCAATAAGTGAATCTTATGCGAGAGAAGAAACTGTTAGCATAGAACTTACGGTTACATCTAGCCATTTCAACTGTAAAATGATGAGACCTTGCCACCAATCTAGTACTGCACTTAAATTCATAAAGTCTATGTACCATAGTGAAAAAGAAGAATTAGCATGAAATTATTTAACAGAAAGGCACAGGAAAGCTACATTATGGTGGTAGGAAAGTGACTGAAGCCGAGATGCCAATAAGTGAATCTTATGCGAGAGAAAAGAAACTGCCATTTCAACTGCATGAGAACTTATGGCTTAAATTCATAAAGTCTATGAACGATAGTGAAAAGAAGAATTAGCATGAAATTATTTAAAGGAAAGGCACAGAAAACATAGAATTATGGTAGTAGGAAAGTGACTGATGCCGAGACGCCAATTTCATGAGAGAAATGAAACTGTGAGCAAAATACGATGATTTCAACTGTAAAACAATGAGACCAATCTAGTACTGCACTTAAATTCATAAAATCTAGGAACCATAGTGAAAAGAAGAATTAGCATGAAATTATTTAACAGAAAGTCACAGGAAAGCTACATTATGGTGGTAGGAAAGTGACTGAAGCCGAGATGCCAATAAGTGAATCTTATGCGAGAGAAGAAACTGTTAGCATAGAACTTACGGTTACATCTTGCCATTTCAACTGTAAAATGATGAGACCTTGCCACCAATCTAGTACTGCACTTAAATTCATAAAGTCTAGGTACCATAGTGAAAAAAGAAGAATTAGCATGAAATTATTTAACAGAAAGGCACAGGAAAGCTACATTATGGTGGTAGGAAAGTGACTGAAGCCGAGATGCCAATAAGTGAATCTTATGCGAGAGAAGAAACTGTTAGCATAGAACTTACGGTTACATCTAGCCATTTCAACTGTAAAATGATGAGACCTTGCCACCAATCTAGTACTGCACTTAAATTCATAAAGTCTAGGTACCATAGTGAAAAGAAGAATTAGCATGAAATTATTTAACAGAAAGTCACAGGAAAGCTACATTATGGTGGTAGGAAAGTGACTGAAGCCGAGATGCCAATAAGTGAATCTTATGCGAGAGAAGAAACTGTTAGCATAGAACTTACGGTTACATCTTGCCATTTCAACTGTAAAATGATGAGACCTTGCCACCAATCTAGTACTGCACTTAAATTCATAAAGTCTAGGTACCATAGTGAAAAGAAGAATTAGCATGAAATTATTTAACAGAAAGGCACAGGAAAGCTACATTATGGTGGTATGAAAGTGACTGAAGCCGAGATGCCAATAAGTGAATCTTATGCGAGAGAAGAAACTGTTAGCATAGAACTTACGGTTACATCTAGCCATTTCAACTGTAAAATGATGAGACCTTGCCACCAATCTAGTACTGCATTTAAATTCATAAAGTCTAGGTACCATAGTGAAAAGAAGAATTAGCATGAAATTATTTAACAGAAAGGCACAGGAAAGCTACATTATGGTGGTAGGAAAGTGACTGAAGCCGAGATGCCAATAAGTGAATCTTATGCGAGAGAAGAAACTGTTAGCATAGAACTTACGGTTACATCTAGCCATTTCAACTGTAAAATGATGAGACCTTGCCACCAATCTAGTACTGCACTTAAATTCATAAAGTCTAGGCACCATAGTGAAAAGAAGAATTAGCATGAAATTATTTAACAGAAAGGCACAGGAAAGCTACATTATGGTGGTAGGAAAGTGACTGAAGCCGAGATGCCAATAAGTGAATCTTATGCGAGAGAAGAAACTGTTAGCATAGAACTTACGGTTACATCTAGCCATTTCAACTGTAAAATGATGAGACCTTGCCGCCAATCTAGTACTGCACTTAAATTCATAAAAAGTCTAGGTACCATAGTGAAAAGAAGAATTAGCATGAAATTATTTAAAGGAAAGGCACAGGAAAGCTACTTTATGGTGGTAGGAAAGTGACTGAAGCCGAGATGCCAATAAGTGAATCTTATGCGAGAGAAGAAACTGTTAGCATAGAACCTACGGTTACATCTAGCCATTTCAACTGTAAAATGATGAAACCTTGCCACCAATCTAGTACTGCACTTAAATTCATAAAGTCTAGGTACCATAGTGAAAAGAAGAATTAGCATGAAATTATTTAACAGAAAGGCACAGGAAAGCTACATTATGGTGGTAGGAAAGTGACTGAAGCCGAGATGCCAATAAGTGAATCTTATGCGAGAGAAGAAACTGTTAGCATAGAACTTACGGTTACATCTAGCCATTTCAACTGTAAAATGATGAGACCTTGCCACCAATCTAGTACTGCACTTAAATTCCTAAAGTCTAGGTACCATAGTGAAAAGAAGAATTAGCATGAAATTATTTAACAGAAAGGCAAAGAAAAGCTACATTATGGTGGTAGGAAAGTGACTGAAGCCGAGATGCCAATAAGTGAATCTTATGCGAGAGAAGAAACTGTTAGCATAGAACTTACGGTTACATCTAGCCATTTCAACTGTAAATTGATGAGACCTTGCCACCAATCTAGTACTGCACTTAAATTCATAAAGTTTATGTACCATAGTGGAAAGTTTATTAGAACAATTAGCATGAAATTTTCTTTAAATACTTTCATGGAAAGTGTTCAGATAAGCTTTCTCATTTTTGTACCTGCTGAATATTTACTTATCAGGAAATGGCTAATATTACGATAAACATTAAAAATGAGGAGAACCGATACTACACTTTGGTCCAAGTCCGATGACCAAGGAATGAAGAAAAGCTTAACTCGAGTAGCACTGGCTGCTAGGTCAATGAATAGGCCAATGTTTCCTTATAAGGAAACAACTAGTATTACCATTAGCATTAGAGACGGGGAAAACAGATACTACACTTTGATCGCAGCCCAAAGTCCAAAATCCGGGGAGTGAAGAAGAACATAATACAAGTTGCACTGGCTGATCGGTCAATGAATGGCAAATGTTTTGTTATAAAGAAATGGCAAATATTACCATTAGCATTAAAAACGAGGGAAACAGACGCTCCACTTTTATCCCATCCCAATGGCCAAGGAGTGAACTCGAGTAGCACTGGCTGCAATATTTATTTGTATAAAATATAGAAAATGTTGCACAAGGCCAAAATGAGAAATGGGGAAAGGTAGGTCTTCTGTCTTAACATTAAACTTAGCTAGCCAAAACCACTGACCCAAACGAACTTCAATAATCCTTACATTAAAATAACGCATTCTTACTTACCTTTCTTACCACATTCACTATAATACCTCAATGATTCTATGAACTCCTAACTAGTCCTCATCTGTACAATTTTTGTTTGTGGAGGAGGGGAAAATAACAACAATTTAAAATCTGAAGCCCAGTGTGTATTTACAGTATGAATAAAAACTATTTACAAGAAACTAAATAAAATAGTGTTAGTAATACCCCCACCCACAATGCTTAATTGTGGCAGAGACATCAAGTAAATGGATGAAATCAAAGTAGACTTTAATAATATACGGCAATCATTTGTCCAAACACTCACTCAAACACACACTGATTAAAACACAATACGAAAAGCACACCCGAGAGAAAAGGCGCCCCGCATCCACTAGGGAACTAAAGCCTCTGCTCTCCTAAATAGTTAAGGGAAGGGAAATTAAACAAAAGAAAATAGAGACAAGAATAAAAGGGGCCAATGAGCAAACATCCATTAGCTAAGTTAACAGAAGAAACTAAAAGACAAAAAACAATTCTAAACTAATCTAATTTCGGGAGGGGTTGCCAGTGTTCAACACAACGCAATATCCTAATGCCTAACCGGCACCAAGGTGCCAATGCCAAATCCGCCCCTTTTACTCGACACAAACGTGCAAGATTCACCCACCTTTTGCCAAATTCTGATGAAGAGAGTTGCCGCTTTTCCGTTCTAATCTTGACATTAAGTTGATGTTTAAAGTACAAGATCAGTTGGGAAGAAGTGAACTTCTGAACCCAGAATCACCAGCCAGGTGAGTGATGCCTCATCACCATTGAGGCATTTCAACCTGGGAGCCTCTGGCATATTGAGTGAGCCTCCTGCATCATCAAACCGAGCTTGTCAAACAGATCATCTCGTATGTATCTTCTAACACATGATATAATGAACTTTGACGCCCGTAAGAAGAGTTTCAGAGCAATACGACATTCACGATAGAAGGAGCACTCGCCTCAGAATCAATGGGACAGAGGGAGGGGGTTCCTCCTCACATGAGTGCACACGTCTCAGGGAAGGAAAATTCTTATGGGCGTCTTGCTTCCAGAATTCGCCCTCCTCATCCGATTTGCGACACATTCGATCTAGGAACACGATGCGATGCGTATGATGGTGAGCCTTAACGCTAGACACACTCAGTCCGCCTTCAAAAGGGTGGAGGTAATAGATCTTCCGAGGTACCTTAGCGGAATTGCCTCCCAACAAGAAGGAAAACAAGTACCTTACTAATGAAATCAGTGTGGTAGACGGAAGTGGAAGTACAGAGTCGGTAAAGGAGGATTGGGTAGATGAGCAAGGCACATACTTCCGCCCTCCCCTTTAAGGAAAGATTCCTCCTGGACCACAGTCGAACTGCAACCTCGGCTTTCTCTTGCACCTCCGACCAATTCATTTCCAGCAAGAGATCGGAACCAAACCAGACGCCGAGTATCCTGACCGCCCCGTCCGTCCAAAGGAAAGGTCTGAGAAGAGAAAGTATCTTCCATGCACCCAACCGCAAGCCAACAGACTTATCACGGTTGATCTTGGACCCTGTCATCATCTCATAATCACTGATTTCTTTCCTGGTTTCGTCAATATCTGCTCTGCTCGATACAAAAACCAAAACGTTGTCATCATAGGCAGAATACCTGGCCGAGGTGGTAGCACCAGGTAGAGAAATTCCACGTAGGATTGGATACGTCTTTAACTTGCGAAGGAAAGGTTCCAAAGCAAGAACGTAAAGCAAAGGCGAAAGCGGACAACCTTGACGAATAGAGCGAGACAATATGAAAGGCTCCGATTGAACCACATTCACTTCCACCAGCGCACCGTGGGAGGCATACATAAGTCGGGTCCATGTGCGAAAGTCCGGCCCAAAACCGGACACCGAAAGGACAACCTCCAGAAATCGATGGTCCACTCTATAGAATGTCTTAGACATTAGAAATCGATCAGCGCGGCTTCACTGTCGACTTGCTCGATGATTAAGCATACCATATGAAGGCTGTCTTGAATATTCCTGCCCTTCACAGCACAATTCTCTTTGGAGCCAATCAGACTAGAGAGGACAACCTTGCTAAGGTTGGCTAAGATCTTGGCTAAAATCATTAATTCTGTATTTAACATCGTTAAATGCCGAAAGAGACCTATCCCAGCCCTACCGTTTTTGTCCTTGCGTAACAACCTGATCCCACCCCTAGTAAGCGTTGAGGTATAGACCCCTGCTTCAATCAGTTGTTGAAGATCAGTGCCAGCAAATGAACGAAAACGGGTGACTGCATCAAGTACAGTTCGTAGGGTAGACTATCTAAACGCCGAGATTTGTCCCGGCCAATCTGCTTCAGTGCTTCCCAGATTTCCGAATCTGTGATGGGACCCTCTCCCCCAGCCGCTTCAGCTGCCTCGAGGCAGGAAAAGTCAGCTAACTAGGTGTCGAACTGATCAGTGCTCAGTCCGAGCTCCCTGGTGAACAGATCCTGGAATTAATCATGAAAAGCCTCACATATGCCTGCGTTTGTAGTCATGGCCCAATTACCCAGCAATGTGACACACACGAAATGTCGACGAGATGCATTCCTAAAAATTCCTCTGCACACAATTCAGCAGCCATATTCGTTGCCTCGGAAGATATTCTTTTTAACCTAGCCCTATCAGAGCTTGATCGTTCTTGATAAGCAAAGAGGCCAACTCTGCGTTAGCTAAAGCTACGTCCACGCTATCACAGGATTTTGCCGCCCGGTCCACTTTTTTCATGCATGCCGTTTGCACTGCTAATCTATCTAGATTTAGCAGACGACTATATTCAGCAGCAATCGATCTAATTTTAGTTTTTAATTTATCTCACCACATATAACCAACAACAGCCACTATCATTTCCCGCTGTAGTATTGGTAGTAGGTGGTCCTGGAAATCTTGCTCACCAAATAATGATGAGTTCAATTTCTAGTAGACAGCCATCTTAACCTTAGGCGTATCTAAGTTTACACGAACCCGGACGAGCCTAAGATCTGAGTAAACTATATAATGGAAACTTGGACACCCTAAGAGCCCTACATCGACTCTCCTAACTAAGACTTGATCCGGGTAGCTAGAACGCACCTCCATAGTGGATCCGCTGCTATCTCCTGAGGGTGTTCATTACGGTACCTATCGACAAGTTCAAACTTATCGATAAAGTCCCGAAATAGTTTCACGTATTGGTTGTTAGTACCCAATCTTGGCCCTATACGATCTATATCGGGCTCAAAGATGGCATGCCAATGGCCAGCTAAAACTAACCGACAAGATGTTATCAAAAACGGATTGATCTTCCAAAACATATCAGGCTGCTCAGAATGGTGATTGGGCTCATAAACCCCAATGAGACGAAGAGTGTTATCCTTTATAGCAACAACAAGCATGCAAAGCCTGTCCGCTGGATTTGTGAGGACAAGAGCACACAAGGCGTTCAAAGACTTACTTTCCAGCCAGAAAATTCCTCTCGAGTGACTTTCAAAACATGCTGAATAGAGGGAAAAACCCCTAGACAGAATGCCCTCATAATCACATTTGAAAAATGGGTCTCCTGCACACAATAAACATTCACTCAGAGATGCCAAAAGTCACGAGAGAACCTAGTCCTGCGAGACCTCGACTTCAGCACCAGGCATTCACACTAGCTAACTAGAGTGCCATTATCAGAACGGTTAGGGTTGCTCTTCTGTATTGAACATGGTTGGGGTGAGGACATTGACCGCCTGTTTCATTAAACCTAAAGTTTCAGTATTGAAGGTACTATCATGAGACAAGCCACTAATGTCCAAGGAAAATGTTAATTTCAATGCCCTATAAAGTGAGGAGTGAACTAAAAATGGGAATCTCCCAGAACAAAACTGTTTTATTTTTTTTTGAATTTGCATCATTATAAAAGGCTATTGATGGAAACATTCCAAAAGCATTGGTTCACTTCATCCACTACGTTCCAAATCTGCTGGGGAAATTTCTCGGGCCTTCAATGTCTAAACCATTTCAAGTTTTGAAATTAATTAAGAATTTTAGGTCTTTAATTTTCCTCGATTGAATTAAAGCTTTCTATTCTTGAGACTTTGTAATCCGGCACACATCTTCCTCTTTATTATAAAAACGTTTTAGACGTTTTTTTTTATTTGTTGATTCAATAAACTCGGGTGATGGACTTCTTTGTCGCTTTGTATTTTCAGATTTCTTTGGTGAGGTGATGGGGGTTTGTACAGGGGATGGATTAGGGGTATTGGTAGGAGTAGATTTTTTCTTTGATGCTGATTTGGAAATGGGGGCTTTCTTTAAGTTGGTCATTTTAGGAGTGGAAGATAGGGATTTAACAGAGTCATGATGTGTTGTATTGTGGATGGGGAAGACGATGCCGAGCAAGAAGGGCCAATTCTTTTAGAGAGATGCTTCTCCTTTACTCCCTCTTTTACCTTCTGTAATTTCTCGGCTTTCTCAAAAGATGATTCATATTTCATTTTCTGTTGTCCCAGCTGATCGGCGTAGCTGGTCGGGGAATCGCCCTTAGAACTAGTAGAGGGAATGGGCCTGTCTGTGTCATTACCCATTACTCACTGTGGTTTATCTCCCAGGGACGTCAGATTTTATGACGGTGTCTTTCATAGGGCAACAAATTTGTGTGAACACTTGTTCACTACAAAGACTGACACAATACTTTTTTCAACTTTCTGTAGTTCCACCGGATTTGCCCATCTTCTGTAACAAGATGTGCATAGATCTTCGCTTTCTTGAGGAACTCCGTTATGCTGATTATACATTTTAGTGGGGACTTCCAGCAAGAGGGTGTCTCCCTGACTGCTACATTTTTATCTTTGTTCTTACACTTGCCTTTCTCATTAATTGATTTTTCTGAAGTTTGGTCTTTATCAGACACCATACTTTCATCTGTTGACTGTTTTCTATGACCCGATGTTTTTATGATCTTCCCATATTTTATCTATTACTAGCCACCATACATTTGACTGTTGTCTGTTTTCTCTGGCCAGATGTTTTTAAGATCTCTCCCAGATTTTGGCTATTACCGGCCATCATACTTTCTTTTAACTATTGATTTTTCAATGAGTCAGCATCTTTTCCTTTAGCCTTATCAGGAAGGGTCTTTTTCCTTTTCTGGCCCAAAAATATTTATTTTTTTGGCTGATATAAAATTGTTAGCCATATTGTTTTAGTTGTTATTTTTTATTTAAATAAATAAATTAAGCTTAAAATATAGTATTTTTTGTAGACAGAATTTTTTTCAAAGCAAAACGTTTTTCTTTCTTTTTTCCTTTTCTTTTAAAGAAAACAAAAATTAAAGATAGAAATTAAATAAAATTATAAAAGAGGAGAAAAGATAAAGCGATATAAAGTTTAGAGGCAAAAATCAAAACACAAAATTCTTTCTACAAAAAGAAGTAACACGTTTAACAAGATATAATGAAAAAAGATAAAAGCTTAGTTCAAACGAAAGCAGTTAGACGTGCAAAAATTAATAAAACAGCAAACAAAAAATTACGCAATGTAAGACTGATGAGAAAACAAAAAAACATATTATATAAATGTATAAAAAGGTCCTTTTTTTAAATTACAACAGCAAAAAATAGGGAAACAAAATTGATATGTCCCAGAAAGGGATGTATTTGCTCAAAGTAGCTAAGTGGTTGTTGTCTACTGTAACCGAGTAGGACAATCTAGCATGTAACCATAATGAACTGGTCCTCGTCGTAGTGGTAGGCAATATGTGTAGGCAATAGACATAGACAATAAGCGTAGACCAATAGCTGTTGATCAATAGGCATAGACTCATAGGTGTAGACTCATAGGCATAGACTAATAGTATCTCCACATCAGTCTGTGTTTATGGCTGACACCAGCCAATCATATTACTGTGAGTGGGAATTCAGGTGTATGCATATTCATTACATCAAAAATATTACAAAAAATGAAACATGTAAATATAACAAGTCTTGTGACTTAAACACAATATAGCCAAACAAAAACAAAAAATGTCTTGATGCAAAAATAAAAATTAGAAATAAAACAAAATAGAAACTGAAAGATAAACAAGAAAATGAAACAGAGAAGTTATGTGAACTAATCACTGAGGACAATTAAACAGATAAACAAAGTAACACAAAAATATACAAAGAAAATCAAAGGATAAATAGAAATTAATGTCGAGCGGGGAATACAAAATAACAGAAAAAAATAAGTTCAATATTATTCAAAAGGTTAAAGTAAATCAAGAGGCCTAATAAAAAAATGGGTAGAAAACAAAGATAAAATAAGAATTGGGTGAGGGTAAAAGAAAACTGAAAAGGAAAATTCAAGAATTCAGTCAGAAATAATCAGCAAAAGAACGTTCAAAAATTAAATTTTTAAAACTTAGCATAAAGTTCAATGTTAAACAAAAAAATTCCAAGATTCATGCAGGCTGGTCTGTTCAAAGAGAACTCCCACTACAAAGGTAAGTAGCAATGACTAGTTGTTTAATGAATGGCAAATGTGTCCTCATAAGAAAATGGTTAATATTACCATTACCATTACTGGAACAAAAATTTGTAGTCTTTTTCAATAGGTCACATTTGAACAGGAGATTTTTTTTTCATACATGACTAAATTTTGTGACATATTCTGAAATGTGACATATTGATGGGTCCTTCTATAACATTCAGGTGTGGACTACAAATTTTAAATGTTTTTAAAAGTAAAAATGGATGAAAGCAACATGTATATTCAGCATTTAGTGCTTTTTTATAGTTGATAGTATCATTCATAAATGTTTTTCTAGTTTCAGAAATGGAAATTTTGATCTAGAAAACTGAGAACATTCCAGTAAGTCTTCAGCCATTGACGATGACCAAATGCAAATGCTGATTAAAGCTAAATGAGGTTACATGACAGCAGGCATTGCAGAGATATTCTACATATGCAATATAAGTTTTGTCGGGGATTTGGAAAAGATGGATACATGAATTGGGTGCCTCATAATTTAAGAGGAAAAAAAATTAATGAACTTCATTTCTATTTCAGGTTATTCTGTTCAAAAGCAGCAAAAACAACCCATTTTGGCAACAATGATTGCAGATGATGAAAAATGAATTGTTTCTAACAAGGTGGATCAAAAAAGATCCGGGTGAAAAACAGAAATGAACCACTTTAAACACTCCAAAAGCTTTTTCAGACATTGAATATGACCAGCAAGTTTTTTCTCCCATTGATCTGTTAGTGCAAGATCAGAGATGAGAACAGATGTCAGGCACTTTTGAATAAAACAGTACAATTAAGAAATGGCCTGTTTGGTTTGTTGAGTCATTTAATGTGGCCAACTAGTTTTTCTCCCACTGAGCAGTTAGTGCTAGATCAGAGGTGAGATCAGACATCAGGCCCTTCTGAATAAAACAGTACAATTAAGAAATGGCCTGTTTAGTTTGTTGAGTCATTTAATGTGGCCAACTAGTTTTTTTTCCCACTGCGCTGTTAGTGCTAGATCAGAGGTGAGATCAGATGTCAGGCTCTTTTGAATAAAATAGTACAGTTTGGAAATGGTTATCTAATCTTGAAAATCTGCATTTGACTTCCAACACAGACTTCTGGCATGAGTGGGAAAATATTCAACTCTTTCACTCACATGTTTCTTTTCCTAGTCGCTACATACTGCCATCCAACATTTTTGTAATGATTTTTTTTAACTTTTTGGGAAGAAAGTACAATACTTTTATATTCTGAGGATAATATCATACAAATTTCAGGACGTTATCGAAGTGTGTGGGAGAGACGGAAAATGCATTTCATTTATAAGCAGTCCTGACAGCTTTCCTTTTCATAACCTTGACCCTACTTATTCTTGTTGACATGGCAGAACATACGAAAGTGAAAATTTGTTTTTTTTTTTTTGCTTTTTTTCTTCTATCAGTCATTAACATAGAAATAGATTAGAACTTACCTGCAGCAATTTCTGAAATTTTAAAAGCATCTTTTAAAACCCTGTTTCCATGGATATTCTCTAAACAATCTGTTGTTCGAACATTGTGAAAAGATTTTTTTTTTAAAGGAAGAGATATTTTCTTATATAAAGCATTGAACGTGATCAATTGACGATTTTAGCAAGAATCAATTTCATTGTTATACAAAAATAAAATCTACCTCATCTAGATATAATTGAATCAAATTCTCTATTTCAGATTTTATTATGAAAGTTAATGTTTATACAATTAAAGTGATATTAGCCCTTAAATAGTACATTGATGTTTTATTGATTGATTCATTTTTTTAAGGCTTCTCAACCCTTTGCGGTTTATTTAAAGCCACAAAATACTTTTAGATTGTCAGAATGTTTTGGAGATAATAATTATTTACTCATAGACATCCTACAATTTAACCCATAGATAGGGGAGAAGTGACAGATTCATACCTTCCCTGAAGGGTTAGTGCATAAGTAAATATAACCAGAATTGGGAATTGGCTCTTCAATTTCCAGTTACAAGCTGTTATCCATTACACTATCTGCCTCACAAGCTTACAGCCCCTGATATTTGCAAGCGGTTATTTATCTAGGCACTAGCTTGGCTCACTGTAGCTTAATTTCATTGATTGTACAAGGATGTTTCATTGAATATCAGCGGATATCTTTAATAGATGATTTTAAACTTTTCCAAATGATACAGATATTTTTTATTCATTTAACTCTGAATGACTAAATGGCAACTCTAGGATTCATAAGATAACTATTTACTTGAATTCATGAGGCTACATAATTTCCTGGAGTATTTGTCTCTAAATAAATCTAAAATGATAAGCCAAAGAGAATTCTATGCTTATATGCATACTTCTGGAAGAGAAAAAGTTAAGAAACAGTGATAATTTGGTGTAATGAATGTACAATGTCTTTGCGCATTGAATTCTTCAAGGAGAATCATACTGTTTAAAATATTCAGTTTGGGAACTTAACAATTGTTTTATTTCTTTTTTTGCTTAATTCTTATGATTTATAATATCATTTTTATAGTTACTGTATAGAATTACATCCAAAATAATTTAGGAATCTTAGAGTTGTTTTATTTCCATTTCATATTTATTTTTATATTCTAAAGGTTTAAAATATCAAGTTCATAAGGAAAATATCAAGCCATTGTTATAAAGACAATATCAGTCTATTGTCAGCATCATAAGGGCAATATCTGTTGAAATAGGCAGGTGTTAAAGAATCTCTTGTTAGGGTCATGAGGGCAATACCTGCTGCAATAGACAGGTTTTAAAGAATCTATTGTTAGGGCCATGAGGGCAAAACATGTTGCAATAGGCAGGTTTAAAGATTTTATTGTCACGGTCATGAGGGCAATATCTGTTGAAATAGGCAGGTTTTAAAGAATCTCTTGTTAGGGTCATGAGAGCAATACCTGTTGCAATAGGCAGGTTTAAAGAATCTGTTGTCAGGGTCCTGAGGGCAATATCTGTTGCAATAGGCAGGTTTAAAGAATTTATTGTCAGAGTCATAAGGGCAATATCAGTCCCTTGTCATAAGGGCAATATCAGTCCCTTGTCATAAGGGCAATATCAGTCCCTTGTCAGAAGGGCAATATCAGTCTATTGTCATAAAGGCAATATCAGTCCCTTGTCAGAAGGGCAATATCAGCCCCTTGTCATAAGGGCAATATCAGTCTATTGTCATAAGGGCAATATCAGTCCCTTGTCAGAAGGGAAATATCAGTCCCTTGTCAGAAGGGAAATATCAGTCCCTTGTCAGAAGGGAAATATCAGTCTATTGTCATAAAGGCAATATCAGCCCCTTGTCATAAAGGCAATATCAGCCCCTTGTCATAAGGGCAATATCAGTCTATTGTCAGCATGATGAGGGCAATATCACTTGTAATAGGCAGGTCTTAAAGAATCTGTCTTCAAGGTCATGAAGGCAATTATTTGTAATAGGCATTTTCAAGGTCATAATGGCATCCTACATAAATGAAGTTACCATCAATCATTCTCTTTGAACCATGATTAATACAATTTCTGTCTGAGATTTTGAATATTTTGCTTTATTATTTCAAGTGAAATCCTCATAAGTGATAAACATGGCTGAGTAGAAGGCAAGTTTCAAGATGGGGAAGAGGAAATATAAAAGGAAGAAGGAAATAATAGCATTTGGAAAGACTTAATTAGCAGTTAATTTGTTGACTTCCATTTCAGCTTTTGTTTTCCTGACTTCTGTTGGGTTAAACATTTCTTTTACAGTCTTGGGTTTTTATTTATTTTTATCCTTTCTCATTTTCTGTTTAAGTGACTATCTATCTATCTATCTATCTATCTATCTATACCATTATCTATCTATCTATCTATCTATCTATCTATCTATCTATCTATCTATTAGGTTTTTGTCTCCCTATTGCTATCTCTTTCTCTATTTTATTTAGTCTGTAAGTAAAATCTTTTTTCATATCTATCTATCTCTCTGTTCAGTTTTTGCGTCCTTATTGCTATCTCTCTCTCTGTCTCTATTTTATTTAGTCTGTATGTAAAATCTTTTTTTCAGATCTATCTATCTATCTATCTATCTATCTATATATATATATATATATATATATATATATATATATATCAATCTCTTCATTATCTAATTAGCTATCAATTTTAGCATGTTAATATTTATCTCTCAGGTTTTCATTATCTATCTATCTATCTATCTATCTATCTATTAGGTTTTGTCTCTCTATTGCTATCTCTCTCTACTCTCTCTCTATTTTATTTAGTCTGTACGTAAAGTCTTTTTTTCAGATCTATATATCTATCTATCTATCTATCTATCTATTTCATTCTGTCCAAATCTATCTATCTAGTTAGTGAGCTATCTCTGTATCTAGCAAGCTGCCTGGCTGAATTTTTGCCTTTTTTCTCTTTTTTTACTGTGATATGTAACAATTAAAATAAATATTATGCTTTCACTGAATAGTGGTAACTTGAAATTCAAGAATCGATGGTAATGGTGTTTAGTTTATATTTAACCATACCTAGATTCTAAGACACATAATGAGGAAAGAAGACCTGGAGAATTTAACACTTACAGCACATATGAGAGTAAAGAGAACCAGAGGAAACCAGCATTGAAACCTACTTAACAAGTTTGTCTAAATGAACCTAAGGACTGTTACAATGAAGCATGATAACTGGTAAAACATTTACTTAGAGCAACAAAGGACAAGTCATCATGGTGAGCTACAATCACTGACAGCCTGAAGGGATGTGGTCCATAAAAGAAGTGGAAACAATATTAAAAAGCTGGCAGGAAGTCGATAACACAGGATATAATGACTTAACCAATTTTAATAGATTTCTTTTTGCTTCTCTGCCTTTGATGTAATATTTTTATAAGGCAGCAATATTGTATTCAGAATTCTGAGAAGACCCTTGACAGTTTGTAAGAGATACTTATCTTCATCAAAAGCATTTCCAATGTTATCAGTTCCCAACTAGAGTGGGCTATAAGTTTTTAACCATCCTTGATTACTGCAATTTTGGCTTGTTTAATAATGTCTCTTCTTTTATTTTCAGACAATACCATGTTAGCATCAAGCTACTCTCATCTATGAACGATAGTTGACTTATATTTTGCAATGAAAGTTTGTGGAAGTAAGAAATTGGTGAATTTCAACAAGGGCAAATAATAGGATGGCATCAGTGTGGCAAGTCAAATAAAGAAATTACTAGGTTTTTCCTGGTTAATCATCAAACTGTTAATAATATTGTCAAGAAATTTAATGAAGAAGGCCATTGTCATGTAGAACAGTGTTCAGGAAGTCCAAACATCGTGTCTGAGTGAACGAAAAGGGCGCTTAAGAGGGAAGTCATCAGAAACCATTGTCAGAGTGTCAAAGATGTTGTCAACAGCATGGAAATGTTGCCATATGCGGTGAGAAAGATTCTGAAAGAGCAAGGCTATCAAAGAAGAGTTTCAAGAAAGAAGACCTTGATTTCAGAGTTTAATAGGAACAGGCATATGGACTGCGAGAGAATTCAAGAGCAAAGATTATGAATTTTGGCAGTCTGTAATTTGGTCAGATGAAAGTAAATTTTGCCAATATTCTAATTCGAGGCAGGTTTATGTTTGGAGAAATCAGAATGACACTTGGAACACTGAATGTCTGTAGGCAACCATGAAACTTGGAGGGATTGAAGTAATGGTGTGGGGTCCTGTCTGGTTTGGATGGAAATCTGAGCTGATTGTTGAGTGTTTAAATGGTCCAAAATACTATCAAATATTAGAGAAAGGACTATGCCCACTATTTGAAACCAATCAGATTGACAAGAATGTCTACCCTAATCAAGAAAATGGAATGCCATGTCATACTAGCAAACTAACAAAGGCCTGGAAGGAGTAGCAAGGAATCAAGTCACTACCCATAATCCAGACATTAATCCAAGCACGTTTGGGAGCACCTTGACCAAAGACTTTGAGAGCGTGCAATCAAAATCACGTGCAACCTTTAAAGAAACATTGCTAAAGGATTGGCAAAATATGGATCAGACAATTGTTGATAACTTGATCAAATCCATGACAAATCGAATACAGTCACTGAAACTAGCAAATGAAGGGCCTACTCTATACCAGTTCCAAATACTGTTTATTTATGTTGAGTAGGGATTATGTAATTGAATTTTGAAATTAGATGTAGTTTATTTCTCCTGGTAAAAAAATTTTCTTAGGCCACTGTGGCATCTGTCAGTCATGAAAGGCCCTGCATCTGCATCCAAAGAGTTATCCCCCAGCTGCTGATGGCAGTGCATCATCCGTTATGGCTGTACAGGCCCACACAGGAGTGACAGCCCAGTTCAGTTTTCAACCAATGCATGTGAAGGCACTCTTCAACCAGTGTCACCACAGCAGCAGGCATCATTTCCTTCTCTCATCACTCCAACCCTGACGGATGTAAATCGTGTCTCCAATATGAGTAATCATTGGCAACATCATCCTGTCTCTTGATATCCATGTCCATCACTCTCATATAACTTTTGCAGATATCCATTCTACAAATATTTTCATGGCAATTGTTTTGATGAGCTTTCGTCCTTAGTGCCTAAACTACATGAATTTAACTGTTTTACTAGATTGGCAGCTAGGTCTCATTGTTTTACACTTGAACTAGATGCAACCTATTCTAACAGGTTCTGTTCTTGCACTTCTTGTCTGCAGAATGCACTTTAAATGTCTTTTCTTCCGTGCCACCTATGAGCTCCAAAAATTTAAACGCAGAATAAATTACCATCTTCTGTCTTCATGAAACCAGTTTTTTTTATTGTCCTTTCCTAAAGTTTTCTCATTCTCTTTCACTCCCTGCAGTCTCTGCATCTTAGTGGCATTATCACCTTACTTGGGTGGGGGGGTGAAATGATTAAAAAAAATCAAGAAATAATGTGTTTTTTTTTTAATCAGTATCACCCAATGCAAAGCGACAGTGTTGCAATTCTATTGCTACACTGTCTCTTATTTACATGGCAAAGATTCAGATCTCCATTCTTTACTTCCGCCAGTTCAGACCTTTTCATTCAAGACTTGCCATGCTATATCTACATTGAATCACCTACATTTCCTCCATATTCTATTTGTAAGGAAGATGTTCCCAAACCTGCTACTCTGTAGGACAAACTTCTGTGTGGCTGCTTCCATCAATGCTACAATCTGATCGTCTTCAAGTCAAGGATGAATTGCTTCCTATCCTCTTTATCTTTATCATCCTTACTTGCTTCTCCCTCTCCTCATATTCATTTAATGCTTCTCATTCAGTAATCTTCTACCATGAGTGGCTCTTGAGTCTTCTATTGGGTGAAATTTAGCAAAAAATTTAAAAAGGCTTTCAGAAATGATTCACTGAATGAAGACCTATAAAATATTTTAAGAATCAGACTTGAATTCTTGATCTCTATCAATTACTTTTTTGTATTTGTTATGCATTTCTATAGTAATTGTTTGATTTTTGATCACTGACAATCCCTTTCTGATCATTAGCAATGCAATTCTATAGTAGAATTATTTGCAATTCATTTCTATAGTAAATATTTACTAATATAATTATAATGGACTGATTTTGCTGTTAACACTTGCTTTCATTTTTGATCACTGACAATCCCTTTCTGATCATTAGCAATGCAATTCTATAGTAGAATTATTTGCAATTCATTTCTATAGTAATATATTTACCATTATAAATAGAACAGTTCTATTTTACTCCTAATGCTTGCTTTAATTCTTGATTATTGACAATCCCTTTCTCTCTATTTTCTATCCAATTCTACAATAGAATCATTTACAATGTAAATTCTATACTAAATATAATAGCCGTATTTTGCTGAGAATGCTTACCTTAAATAGTAATTACTCACAATTACTTTTTCTCATTTGATATGTAATTCTAAAATAAAAGTTTATGTGTCATCTTAATGGACAATTTCTCAGATAATAAATATTTTTGTATGGTTATTGAAAAATCAAAAGTATTGCAGCAGTGGGATGTGTTGGTCATGATAAACTATACAGACCTCATCATACTTCAAGCTGATTTTGAATTCAGGTTTACCCTCCTTGAAGATGGGAAGCCTTACCAATGCTAAAGAGGTGTCTTATTATTCCCATATAGCGGTGGAAAAGATGGATTCATGCCTTTCACATGAAATCACTTTCCTTTTTTCATGGAAAGAATATGAACAGTTTTACAGATTTAGAGTCTGAATGGAATCAGACAAGTGGGAAACATTTGATGCATGCACACTGTTAATAGAAAACTTGAATGGAGTATAAAGTTGCTTTCTTGTTGATATTGTTACATCTAAGATCTCTGTAGAATTCTAACGATAACGGCAAAGACAATAATTATAATGATAAGCAAGATAAGTTCATTTAGGGAGAAGTTGTCATAAAATAGTTTGTTTTTTTTTTCTGTACAAGAAAAAAATTAATTCTTTTCCTTTTTTTTTCTTTCTTTTTTCCTTTTTTACTTAAAATTTTCCCTCATTTTTCTTTTTCTTTAATTTTTCTTTTAAATTTTCAATTGATTTTTCTTCTCTTTTTTATTTCATTCAACCAATATAACTTTTCATCTTTTTTTTTTCTTATTTTTTTCTTCTTCCTTCTTTCTCTCTTTTTTCTTATCCCTGTTTTCAGTTTCATCCACTATTAAGTTTCTTTTATTTTTACTCATGAACTTTTCTTACTTTCTTTCTTTCTTTCTTTCTTTCTTTCTTTCTTTCTTTCTTATCCCTATTTTCAGTTTGATCTTCATTTAACTTTATTTTATTCTTACAATACTTCTATCTTACTTTCTTTTTTCTTTCTGTCTTTCTCCCTCTTTCTTTAGTTCTTTCTTTCTTTTTCATACCTATTTTCAGTTTTGTCTACTCTTAACTTTCTTTTATTCTTACTCATAACCTTTTTTTCTTTTTGTTTTTCTTTAGGTCTTTCTTTCTTTCTTATTCCAATTATAATCTCATATTCATCCTCTCTTAATTTTCTTTTATTCTTACCTATAATCTTTCTTTCTTTCTCTCTTTCTTCTTTCTTTCTCTCTTTCTTCTTTCTTTCTCTCTTTCTTCTTTCTTTCTCTCTTTCTTCTTTCTTTCTTTCTTTCTTTCTTTCTTTCTTTCATATCCCAATTATTATCTCATATTCATCCTCTCTTAATTTTCTTTTATTCTTACCTATAATCTTTTTCTTTCTTATCTCTCTTTTTCTTTTCTTTCTTTTTCTTTCTTTCTTTTTCTTTTTTTTCTCTATTCATTCTTTCTTTTTTCTTTTTTCTCTTTTTTCTTTTTCTTTCTTTCTTTCTTTCATATCCCAATTATTATCTCATATTCATCTTTCTTAATTTTCTTTCTTTCTTTCTTTCTTTCTTTCTTTCTTTCTTTCATATCCCAATTATTATCTCATATTCATCCTCTCTTAATTTTCTTTTATTCTTACCTATACACTTTCTTTCTTTCTTTCTTTCTTTCTTTCTTTCATATCCCAATTATTATCTCATATTCATCCTCTCTTAATTTTCTTTTATTCTTACCTATAATCTTTCTTTCTTTCTTTCTTTCTTTCTTTCTTTCTTTCTTTCTTTTCATATCCCAATTATTATCTCTCATATTCATCCTCTCTTAATTTTCTTTTTTTATTCTTACCTATAACTTTCTTTCTTTCTTTCTTTCTTTCTTTCTTTCTTTCTTTCTTTCTTTCCAATTATTATCTCATATTCATCCTCTCTTAATTTTCTTTTATTCTTACCTATAATCTTTCTTTCTTTCTTTCTTTCTTTCTTTCTTTTCTTTTTTCTTTCTTTCATTCCCAATCTTTATTTTTTTTTCATCCTCCCTATAATTTTCTTTTTTTCTTCACCTATAATCTTTCTTTCTTTTTTCTTTTATCCAAATTATTATCTCATATTCATCCTCTTTAATTTTCTTTTTATTTCCTATTTCTTTCTTTCTTTCTTTCTTTCTTTCTTTCTTTCTTTCTTTTCATATCCAAATTATTATCTCATATTCATCCTCTCTTAATTTTCTTTTTATTCTTACCTATAATCTTTCTTTCTTTTCTTTCTTTTTTTCTTTCTTTCATATCCCAATTATTATCTCATATTCATCCTCTCTTAATTTTCTTTTTTCTTACCTATAATCTTTTCTCTTTCTTCCATTTTCTTTCTCTTTTTTCTTTTCTTTCTTTCTTTCTTTCTTTCATATCCAAAATTATTATCTCATATTCATCCTCTCTTAATTTTCTTTTATTCTTACCTATAATTTTTCTTTCTTTCTTTTTCTTTTTCTTTCTTTTTCTTTCATATCCCAATTATTATCTCATATTCATCCTCTCTTAATTTTCTTTTATTTTTACCTATAATCTTTCTTTCTTTCTTTCTTTTCTTTCTTTCTTTCATATCCAAATTATTATCTCATATTCATCCTCTCTTCTTTTTTTTTTTATTCTTACCTATAATCTTTTCTTTCTTTCTTTTCTTTCTTCCTTTCTTTCATTCCAATTATTATCTCATATTCATCCTCTCTTAATTTTTTCTTTTATTCCCCTATAATCTTTCTTTTTTCTTTCTTTCTTTCTTTCTTTCATATCCCAATTATTATCTCATATTCATCCTCTCTTAATTTTTTTTTTTATTCTTACCTATAATCTTTTTTCTTTTCTTTCTTTCTTTCTTTCTTTCATATCAAATTATTATCTCATATTCATCCTCTCTTAATTTTCTTTTATTCTTACCTATAATCTTTTTTTTTTCTTTCTTTCTTTCTTTTTTTATCCCAATTATTATCTCATATTCATCCTCTCTTAATTTTCTTTTATTCTTACCTATAATCTCATATTCTTCCTTTCTTTCTTTCTTTCTTTCTTTTCATCCCTATAATTATCTCATATTCATCCTCTTAATTTTATTTTTTATTCTTACCTATAATCTTTCTTTCTTTTTCTTTCTTTCTTTCATATCCCAATTATTATCTCATATTCATCCTCTCTTAATTTTCTTTTATTCTTTACCTATAATCTTTCTTTCTTTCTTTCTTTCATATTTCTTTCATATTATCCTGTTATCCCAATTATTATCTCATATTCATCCTCTCTTAATTTTCTTTTATTCTTACCTATAATCTTTCTTTCTTTCTTTCTTTCTTTCATATCCAAATTATTATCTCATATTCATCCTCTCTTAATTTTCTTTTATTCTTACCTATAATCTTTCTTTCTTTCTTTTTTCTTTATCCCAATTAATATCATATTCATCCTCTCTTAATTTTCTTTTAATTTTCTTTCTTTTTTTTCTTTCTTTCTTTCTTTCTTTCATATCCCAATTATTATCTCATATTCATCCTCTCTTAATTTTCTTTTATTCTTACCTATAATCTTTCTTTCTTTCTTTCTTTCTTTCTTTCTTTCATATCCCAATTATTATCTCATATTCATCCTCTCTTAATTTTCTTTTATTCTTACCTATAATCTTTCTTTCTTTCTTTCTTTCTTTCTTTCTTTCATATCCAAATTATTATCTCATATTCATCCTCTCTTAATTTTCTTTTATTCTTACCTATAATCTTTCTTTCTTTCTTTCTTTCTTTCTTTCTTTCATATCCCAATTATTATCTCATATACATCCTCTCTTAATTTTCTTTTATTCTTACCTATAATCTTTCTTTCTTTCTTTCTTTCTTTCTTTCATATCCAATTATTATCTCATATTCATCCTCTCTTAATTTTCTTTTATTCTTACCTATAATCTTTCTTTCTTTCTTTCTTTCTTTCTTTCATATCCCAATTATTATCTCATATTCATCCTCTCTTAATTTTCTTTTATTCTTACCTATAATCTTTCTTTCTTTCTTTCTTTTCTTTCTTTCTTTCTTTCATATCCCAATTATTATCTCATATTCATCCTCTCTTAATTTTCTTTTATTCTTACCTATAATCTTTCTTTCTTTCTTTCTTTCTTTCTTTCTTTCATATCCCAATTATTATCTCATATTCATCCTCTCTTAATTTTCTTTTATTCTTACCTATAATCTTTCTTTCTTTCTTTCTTTCTTTCTTTCTTTCTTTCATATCCAAATTATTATCTCATATTCATCCTCTCTTAATTTTCTTTTATTCTTACCTATAATCTTTCTTTCTTTCTTTCTTTCTTTCTTTTCTTTCATATCCCAATTATTATCTCATATTCATCCTCTCTTAATTTTCTTTTTTATTCTTGCCTATAATCTTTCTTTCTTTCTTTTCTTTCTTTTTTTCTTTCTTTCTTTCTTTCTTTCTTTTCATATCCCAATTATTATCTCATATTCATCCTCTCTTAATTTTTCTTTTATTCTTACCTATAATCTTTCTTTTTTCTTTCTTTTCTTTCTTTCTTTTCTTTCTTTCTTTTCTTTTTTCTTCCTTCTTTCTTTTTCTTTCTTTCTTTCTTTTCATATATCCCAATTATTATCTCATATTCATCCTCTCTTAATTTTCTTTTATTCTTACCTATATCTTCTTTTTCTTTCTTTCTTTCTTTCTTTCTTTCTTTCATATCCCAATTATTATCTCATATTCATCCTCTCTTAATTTTCTTTTATTCTTTACACTTTCTTTTCTTTCTTTCTTTCTTTTTTTCATATCCCAATTATTATCTCATATTCATCCTCTCTTAATTTTCTTTTTTATTCTTCCTATAATCTTTCTTTTCTTTCTTTTTCTTTCTTTCTCTCTTTCTTCTTTCTTTCTTTCTTTCATATCCCAATTATTATCTCATATTCATCCCTCTTAATTTTCTTTTATTCTTACCTATAATCTTTCTTTCTTTCTTTTCTTTCTTTTTCTTTCTTTCATATCCCAATTATTATCTCATATTCATCCTCTTTAATTTTCTTTTTATTCTTACCTATAATCTTTCTTTTTTCTTTCTTTCTTTCTTTCTTTTTTTTCATATCCCAATTATTATCTCATATTCATCCCTCTTAATTTTCTTTTTATTCTTACCTATAATCTTTCTTTCTTTCTTTCATATCCAATTATTATCTCATATTCATCCTCTCTTAATTTTCTTTTATTCTTACCTATAATCTTTCTTTCTTTTTTTTCATATCAAATTATTATCTCATATTCATCCTCTCTTAATTTTCTTTTTATTCTTACCTATAATCTTTCTTTCTTTCTTTCTTTCTTTCTTTTTTCATATCCCAATTATTATCTTATTCATCCTCTCTTAATTTTTCTTTATTCTTACCTATAATCTTTCTTTTTCTTTTCTTTCTTTTTTCTTTCTTTCTTTCTTTCTTTTTTCTTATCCCAATTATTATCTCATATTCATCCTCTCTTAATTTTCTTTTATTCTTACCTATAATCTTTCTTTCTTTCTTTCTTTCTTTCATATCCAAATTATTATCTCATATTCATCCTCTCTTAATTTTTTCTTTTTATTCTTACCTATAATCTTTTTTTTTCTTTCTTTCTTTCTTTCTTTCTTTCATATCCCAATTATTATCTCATATTCATCCTCTCTTAATTTTCTTTTTATTCTTACCTATAATCTTTCTTTCTTTTCTTTCTTTCTTTTCTTTCTTTCTTTCATATCCCAATTATTATCTCATATTCAGCCTCTCTTAATTTTTCTTTTTATTCTCATAATCTTTCTTTCTTTCTTTCTTCTTTTTCTTTCATATCCCAATTATTATTCATATTCAGCCTCTTTAATTTTCTTTTATTCTTACCTATAATCTTTCTTTTCTTTCTTTCTTTCATATCCCAATTATTATCTCATATTCATCCTCTCTTAATTTTCTTTTATTATTCTTTCTCTCTTTCTTCTTTCTTTCTCACTTTCTTCTTTCTTTCTCTCTTTCTTTCTTTCTTTCATCCTCTTCTTAATTTTCTTTTATTCTTACCTATAATCTTTCTTTCTTTCTTTTTTGTTTTTTTTTTCTTTCTTTCATATCCCAATTATTATCTCTCATATTCATCCTCTCTTAATTTTCTTTTATTCTTACCTATAATCTTTTTCTTTCTTTCTTTTTTCTTTTTCTTTCTTTCATCATCCCAATTATTATCTCATATTCATCCTCTCTTAATTTTCTTTTATTCTTACCTATAATCTTTCTTTCTTTCTTTCTTTTCTTTCTTTCTTTTTTCATATCCAATTATTATCTCATATTCATCCTCTCTTAATTTTCTTTTTTCTTACCTATAATCTTTCTTTCTTTTTTCTTTCTTTTATCTTTCTATCTTTTTCTTTCTTTTCTTTCTTTCTTTCTTTCTCTCTTTCATTCCAATTTTTATTCTTACCTATAATCTCTTAATTTTCTTTTATTCTTTCTTAATCTTTCTTTCTTTCATTTCCCAATTATCCCAATTATTATTCATCCTCCTCTCTTAATTTTCTTTTATTCTTACCTATAATCTTTCTTTCTTTCTTTTTTTTTCTTTCTTTCTTTCTTATCCCAATTATTATCTCATATTCATCCTCTCTTAATTTTCTTTTATTCTTACCTATAATCTTTCTTTCTTTCTTTCTTTTCTTTCTTTCTTTCATATCCCAATTATTATCTCATATTCATCCTCTCTTAATTTTCTTTTTATTCTTACCTATAATCTTTTCTTTCTTTCTTTCTTTCTTTCATATCCAAATTATTATCTCATATTCATCCTCTCTTAATTTTCTTTTATTCTTACCTATCACTTTCTTTCTTTCTTTGTTTCTTTCTTTCTTTCATATCCCAATTTTATCTCATATTCATCCTCTCTTAATTTTTCTTTTATTCTTGCCTTCTTTCTTTTCTCTTTCTTTCTTTCTTTCTTTCTTTCTTTTCTTCCCAATTATTATCTCATATTCATCCTCTTAATTTTCTTTTATTCTTATAATCTTTTTCTTTCTTTCTTTCTTTCTTTTCTTTCTTTATTTTCTTTCTTCCTTCTTTCTTTCTTTTCTTTCTTTTTTTCATATCCCAATTATTTTCATTCATCCTCTCTTAATTTTCTTTTATTCTTACCTATAATCTTTCTTTTTTCTTTCTTTATTTTTTCTTTTCTTTCTTTTTCTTTTTCATATCCAATTATTATCTCATATTCATCCTCTCTTAATTTTTCTTTTATTCTTACCTTAATCTTTCTTTCTTTCTTTCTTTCTTTCTTTTCTTTCTTTCTTATCCCAATTTTATCTCATATTCATCCTCTCTTAATTTTCTTTTATTCTTTACCTATAATCTGACATTTTTTTCTTTTTCTTTCTTTTCTTTCTTTCTTTCTTTCATATCCCAATTATTATCTCATATTCATCCTCTCTTAATTTTCTTTTATTCTTACCTATAATCTTTTTTTCTTTCTTTCTTTCTTTCTTTCTTTCTTTTTTTATCCCAATTATTATCTCTATTCATCCTCTCTTAATTTTTCTTTTATTCTTATCCTCTAATCTTTCTTTCTTTCTTTTCTTTCTTTCTTTTCTTTCTTTCTTTTTTTCTATCCCAATTATTATCTCATATTCATCCTCTCTTAATTTTTCTTTTATTCTTACCCTATAATCTTTCTTTCTTTCTTTCTTTCTTTCTTTCTTTTCTTTTCTTTTTTATCCCAATTATTATCTCATATTCATCCTCTCTTAATTTTCTTTTTATTCTTACCTATAATCTTTCTTTCTTTCTTTCTTTTCTTTCGCATTTTTCTTTATCCCAATTATTATCTCATATTCATCCTCTCTTAATTTTCTTTTATTCTTACCTATAATCTTTCTTTCTTTCTTTTCTTTCTTTTCTTTCTTTCTTTCTTTCATATCCAATTATTATCTCATATTCATCCTCTCTTAATTTTCTTTTATTCTTACCTATAATCTTTTTTTTCTTTCTTTTCTTTCTTTCTTTCTTTCTTTCTTTCTTTCATATCTTTATTATCTTTTTCATCCTCTTTAATTTTCTTTTTATTTTACCTATAAATTTCTTTCTTTCTTTCTTTCTTTTTTTATTTCTTATCTCATATTCTTTTTAATTTTCTTTCTATTCTTACCTATTCTTTCTTTTTTCTTTCTTCATATCCCAATTATTATCTCTTCATCCTCTTTAATTTTCTTTTATTCTTACCTATAATTTTTCTTTTTTCTTTCTTTCTTTCTTTCTTTCTTTCTTTATTATCCAATTATTATCTCATATTCATCCTCTCTTAATTTTCTTTTATTCTTACCTATAATCTTTCTTTCTTTCTTTCTTTCTTTCTTTCTTTCTTTCTTTCATATCAAATTATTATCTCATATTCATCCTCTCTTAATTTTCTTTTTTCCTATTACTTTCTATAATTTTCTTTTTTCTTTCTTTCTTTTATCCCAAATTATTAATCATATTCATCCTCTCTTAATTTTCTTTTATTCTTACCTATTCTTTCTTTCTTTCTTTTCTTTCTTTCCTATATCCCAATTATTATCTCATATTCATCCTCTCTTAATTTTCTTTTTATTCTTACCTATAATCTTTCTTTCTTTCTTTCTTTCTTTCTTTTTCCCAATTGTTATCTCAATTCATCCTCTCTTAATTTTCTTTTATTCTTACCTATAATCTTCTTTCTTTTCTTTCTTTCTTTCTTTCTTTCTTTCATGTATCCAATTATTATCTCATATTCTCTCTTAATTTTCTTTTATTCTTTCCTTTAATCTTTCTTTCTTTCTTTCTTTTCATATCCCAATTATTATCTCATATTCATCTCTCTTAATTTTCTTTTTTATTATAATCTTTCTTTCTTTCTTTCTTTCTTTCATATCCAATTATTATCTCATATTCATTCTTAATTTCTTTTCTTTCTATAATCTTTTTCTTTCTTTCTTTTCATATCCAATTATTATCTCATATTCATCCTCTCTTAATTTTCTTTTTATTCTTACCTATAATCTTTTTCTTTCTTTTCCTTTTTTCATATCCTTATTATTTCATCTCTTTAATTTTCTTTTTTTCTTACCTATAATCTTTCTTTCTTTCTTTCTTTTTTTCATTCCCAATTATTATCTCATATTCATCCTCTCTTAATTTTCTTTTTTCTTCCTAATCTTTCTTTCTTTCTTTCTTTCTTTCATATCCAATTATTATCTCATATTCATCTCTCTTAATTTTTTTTTTTCTTACCTATAATCTTTCTTTCTTTCTTTCTTTCTTTCATATCCAAATTATTATCTCATATTTTCTTAATTTTCTTTTTTCTTTTCCTATAATCTTTCTTTCTTTCTTTCTTTCTTTCATATCCCAATTATTATCTCATATTCATCCTCTCTTAATTTTCTTTTATTCTTACCTATAATCTTTCTTTCTTTCTTTCTTTTTTTCTTTCTTTCATTTCTTAATTTTCTTTTATTCTTACCTATAATCTTTCTTTCTTTCTTTCTTTCTTTCATATCCCAATTATTATCTCATATTCATCCTCTCTTAATTTTCTTTTATTCTTACCTATAATCTTTCTTTCTTTCTTTCTTTCTTTCATATCCCAATTATTATCTCATATTCATCCTCTCTTAATTTTCTTTTATTCTTAATCTTTCTTTCTTCTTTTCTTTCTTTTCATATCCAATTATTATCTCATATTCATCCCTCTCTTAATTTTCTTTTATTCTTACCTTAATCTTTCTTTTTTCTTTCTTTCTTTCATATCCCAATCTTATTATCCTCTCTAATTTTTCTTTTATTCATCTTTTCTTTCTTTTTTCTTAATTTTTTCATATTCATTTTAGTTTCTTTTATTCCTATAATCTTTCTTTCTTTCTTTCTTTCTTTCTTTCAATTTTATCTCATATTTTCTCTTAATTTTCTTTTACCTATAATCTTTTTCTTTCTTTCTTTCTTTCTTTCATATCCCAATTATTATCTCAATTATCCTCTCTTAATTTTCTTTTCTTCTTCATCCTTTCTTTCTTTCTTTTCTTCCAATTATTTCTTTTATTCTTCTTTTATTCTTAATCTATCTTTCTTTTCTTTCTTTCTTTTATCAATTATTTCTATTCATCCTCTCTTTCTTTCTTTTATTCTTACCTATAATCTTTCTTTTTCTTTCTTTCTTTCTTTTCATATCCCAATTATTATCCTTATTCATCCTCTCTTAATTTTTCTTTTATTCTTACCTATAATCTTTCTTTCTTTCTTTCTTTCTTTTTTTCTTTTTTATTTCTTTCTTTCTTTCTTTCTTTCTTTAATATCCCAATTATTTCTCATATTCATCCTCTCTTAATTTTCTTTCTTTCTATAATCTTTCTTTCTTTTCTTACCTATCTCATATTCATCTTTAATTTTCTTTTACTTTTACCTTTCTTTTCTTTCTTTCTTTCTTTTCATCCCAATTATTATCTCATATTCATCCTCTCTTAATTTTCTTTTTATTCTTACCTATAATCTTTCTTTCTTTCTTTCTTTTTTCAATTATTTTCTTTCTCTTAATTTTCTTACCTTTCTTTCTTTCTTTCTTTCTTTTTTCATATCCAAATTATTATCTCATATTCATATTTTCATCCTATAATCTTTCTTTCTTCTTTTCTTTCTTTCTTAATTTTCTTTTATCTCTTCATCCCTCTTAATTTTCTTTTATTTTACCTTTCTTTCTTTCTTTCTTTCTTTCTTTTTTCTTTTCTTTTCCAATTATTTATTTCATCTCTTCTTAATTTTTCTTTTATTCTTACCTATAATCTTTCTTTTCTTTCTTTCTTTCTTTCATCCAAATTATTATCTCCTATATTCATCCTCTCTTAATTTTTCTTTTATTTCTTACCTATAATCTTTCTTTCTTTCTTTCTTTCCTATTCATCCTCTCTTAATTTTCTTTTTATTCTTTAATCTTTTTCTTTCTTTCTTTCTTAATTTCTTTAATTTTCTTTTTTCTTTCTATAATCTTTTTCTTTTTTCTTTTTTTCCTTATCCCAATTATCTTTCATTTATCTTTCTTAATTCTATAATCTTTCTTTCTTTCCTTTCTTCCTTTCTTAATTTTCTTTTATTCTTACCTATAATCTTTCTTTCTTTCTTTCTTTCTTTCCCAATTATTTCTATATTCATTTCTTTTTTCATAATCCCAATTATTATCTCTATTCATCCTCTTAATTTTTTTTTTCTTTCTTTTTAATCTTTCTTTCTTTCTTTCTTTCTATTCCTCTCTTAATTTTCTTTTTATTTTTACCTATAATCTTTCTTTCTTTCTTTCATATCCCAATTATTATCTATTCATCCTCTCTTAATTTCTTTTTATTTCTTACCTATAATCTTTCTTTCTTTCTTTCTTTTCTTTCTTTCTTTCATCCTTTAATTTTCATGTCCTATAATTATTTTCTTTCTTTCTTTATCCTCTTAATTCATCCTTCTTTTTTCTTTTATTCACCTATAATCTTTCTTTCTTTCTTTTTTCTTTCTTTCTTTCTTTCTTTCTTTCTTTCTTTTCTTTCTTTCCAATTATTATCCAATTATTATCTTTTATTTCTTACCTATATTCATCTCTTAATTTTCTTAATTTTTTATTCTTACCTATAATCTTTCTTTCTTTCTTTCTTTTTTTCTTTTTTTTTCTTTCTTTCATCCTCCCAATTATTATCTCTTTCTTTATTCATCCTCTCTTAATTTTCTTTTATTCTTACCTATAATCTTTCTTTCTTTCTTTCTTTCAAATTGTGTCTCATATTCATCCTCTCTTAATTTTCTTTTATTCTTACCTCCTCTCTTAATTTTCTTTCTTTCTTTCTTTCTTTCTTTCTTTTCATATCCAAATTATTATCTCATATTCATCCTCTCTTAATTTTTCTTTTATTCTTTACCTATAATCTTTCTATTATTATTTTTCTTTCTTAATTTTCTTTTCTTTTTTCTTTCTTTCTTTCATATCCCAATTATTATCTCATATTCATCTCTCTTAATTTTTTTATTTTTTTCTTTCTTTCTTTCTTTCTTTCTTTCTTTCTTTTACCAATTATTATCTCATATTCATCCTCTCTTAATTTTCTTTTATTCTTACCTATAATCTTTCTTTCTTTTCTTTTCTTTCATATCCAATTATTATCTCATATTCATCCTCTCTTTTATTCTTCTTAATTTTTTTTATTCTTACCTAATTTAATCTTACCTCTTAATTTTTTTTTTTTTCTTTCTTTCTTTCTTTCTTTCTTTCATATCCCAATTATTATCTCATATTCATCCTCTCTTAATTTTCTTTTATTCTTATTATCTCATAATCTTTCTTAATTTTCTTTTTTTTCTTCTTTCTTTCTTTCTTTCTTTATTTCTTTCTTCATCCTCTTAATTATTTTTATTCTCTCTTAATTTTCTTTTCTTTTCTTTTCTTCTTTAATCTTTCTTTCTTTCTTTCTTTCTTATCCAATTATTATCTCATATTCATCCTTTAATTTTCTTTTATTTTACCTATAATCTTTTCTTTCTTTCTTTCTTTCTTTCATATCCAAATTATTATCTCATATTCATCCTCTCTTAATTTCTTTTTATTCTTACCTATAATCTTTCTTTTTCTTTTCTTTTTTCTTTCTTTCATATCCTTTTTATTTTAATTCTTTTCTTTTCTCATATTCAATTATCCCCTCTCTTAATTTTTTTTTATTCTTACCTATAATCTTTCTTTTTCTTTCTTTTTCTTTCTTTCATATTATCCCAATTATTCATATTCATCTCTCTTCATTTTCTTTTATTTTTCTTTATTATTCTTTCTTTCTTTCTTTTTTCTTTTTTTCTTTTTTCTTTATCCAATTTTTATCTTTCATATCCCAATTAATATTCATATCCTCTCTTAATTTTTTCCTTTTATTCTTACCTATAATCTTTCTTTCTTTCTTTCTTTCTTTCATATCCCAATTATTATCTCCATATTCATCCTCTCTTATTTTTCTTTTTATTCTTACCTATAATCTTTCTTTCTTTCTTTTCTTTTATTTTCATGTTCATCCTCTTTAATTTTCTTTATTCTTCCTCTCTTAATTTTCTTTCTTTTTTTTTTCATATTTATCTCATATTAATCCTTTAATTTTATTCTTACTCTATAATTTCTTTCTTTCTTTCATCTTTCTTTCTTTCTTTTTTTATTTTCTTCTTTCTTTCCAATTTATTATCTCATATACATTCATCTCTTAATTTTCTTTTATTCTTTTACCTATAATCTTTCTTTCTTTTCTTTCTTTCTTTTCATATCAATTATTATCTCATATTCATCCTCTCTTAATTTTCTTTTTTCTTACCTAATCTTCTTTTCTTTCTTTCTTTCTTTCTTTCTTTTTCTTTCATATCCCAATTATTATCTCATATTCATCCCTCTTAATTTTCTTTTATTCTTACCTATAATCTTTCTTTTCTTTCTTTCTTTCTTTCTATATCCCAATTATTATCTCATATTCATCCTCTCTTAATTTTTTCTTTTATTCTTACCTATAATCTTTCTTTATTCTTTCTTTCTTTCTTTCTTTCTTTCTTTTTTTCATATCAATTATTATCTCACTTAATTCATCCTCTCTTAATTTTCTTTTATTCATATTCACCTTTAATTTTCTTTTTATTCCTGTTTAATCTTTCTTTCTTTCTTTTTTTCTTTCTTTCTTTTCATATCCCAATTATTATCTCATCCTCTTTAATTTTCTTTTTATCTATCTCTTAATTTTCTTTTCATTCTTACCTATAATCTTTCTTTTCTTTCTTTCTTTTCTTTCTTTTCTTTCTTTCATATCCCAATTATTATCTCATATTCATCCTCTCTTTAATTTTCTCTCTTAATCTTTCTTTCTTCTTTCTTTTTCTTTTTTCATTCCAAATTATTATCTCTTTTATCCTCTTAATTTTCTTTTTTTATTCTTCTTTCTTTCTTTTCTTTCTTTCTTTCTTTTTTTCATATCCCAATTATTATCTCATATTCATCCTCTCTTAATTTTCTTTTTATTCTTACCTATAATCTTTCTTTTTTCTTTTCTTTCTTTTTTCTTTCTTTCTTTCATATCCCAATTATTATCTCATATTCATCCTCTCTTAATTTTTTTATTCTTACCTTTAATCTTTCTTTCTTTCTTTTCTTTCTTTTTATATCCCAATTATTATCTCATATTCATCCTCTTAATTTTCTTTTATTCTTACCTATAATCTTTTTCCTTTCTTTCTTTCTTTTTCTTTCTTTTTTCTTTCATATCCCAATTATTATCTCATATTCATCTCTCTTAATTTTCTTTTATTCTTACCTATAATCTTTTCTTTCTTTTCTTTTTCTTTTTTTTCTTTCATATCCCAATTATTATTATCTCATATTCATCCTCTTAATTTTCTTTTTATTCTACCTATAATCTTTTTTTTCTTTCTTTGTTTTCTTTCTTTCATATCCCAATTATTATCTCATATTCATCTCTCTTAATTTTTTTTTTTTACCTATAATTACCTTTTCTTTCTTTCTTTTTCTTTTTTCTTTCTTCTTTCATATCCCAATTATTATCTCATATTCATCCTCCTCTTAATTTTTCTTTTATTCTTACCTATAATCTTTTCTTTCTTTCTTTCTTTTTCTTTCTTTCATATCCCAAATTATCCTCTCTTTTTCTTTTCTTTTTATTCTTTATATCCCTTTTCATCCTCTTTCTTTTCTTTAATTTTTCTTTTTATTTTATCCTCTATTAATTTCTTTCCTATAATCTTTCTTTCTTTCTTTCTTTCTTTCATATCAAAAATTCATATTCATCTAATTTTCTTTATTCTTTTTTTATTCATCCTCTCTTAATTTTCTTTTATTATTCATATTCATCCCTATTTTTTAATTTATAATCTTTTTTTTTTTCTTTCTTTTCTTTTCTTTTCTTTCTTTTTTCATATCCCAATTATTATCTCATATTCATCCTCTCTTAATTTTCTTTTTATTCTTACCTATAATCTTTTTCTTTTCTTTCTTTCTTTCTTTCATATCCCAATTATTATCTCATATTCATCCTCTCTTAATTTTCTTTTATTCTTACCTATAATCTCTTTCTTTTTTTTCTTTCTTTCTTTCTTTTTCTTTCTTTCTTTCTTTTATCCCAATTATTATCTCATATTCATCCTCTCTTAATTTTCTTTTTTATTTCTTAACCTATAATCTTTCTTTCTTTCTTTTTCTTTTTCATTATATCCCATATTCACATTCATCTCTTAATTTTCTTTTTTATTCTACTATAATTCATCCTCTCTTAATTTTCTTTATTCCCAATTATTATCTCATATTCATCCTTTAATTTTCTTTCTTTCTTTTCTTTCTTTCTTTCTTTTTTTTTCATATCCCAATTATTATTATTATCCTCATTTTCTTTTTTATTCTATAATCCTCTCTTTTTTCTTTCATATTTATTCTTACCTATAATTTTCTTTTATTTCTTTCTTTTCTTTCTTTCTTTCTTATCTATTATCTCATATTCATCCTCTTAATTCCTTTTTATTCTTACCTATAATCTTTTCTTCTTTTCTTTCTTTCATCCTCTCTTAATTTTCTTTTTATTCTTACCTATAATCTTTCTTTCTTTCTTTCTTTCATATTATCCCAATTATTATCTCATATTCATCCTCTCTTAATTTTCTTTTTTATTTTACCTATAATCTTTCTTAATTTTTTTTTTCTTTCTTTCTTTTTTCTTTTTTTTTTATCCCACTATTATCTCATATTCTCTTAATTTTCTTTTTTATTCTTACCTATAATCTTTCTTTCTTTTCTTTCTTTCTTTCATATCAAATTATTATCTCATATTCATCCTCTCTTAATTTTTCTTTTATTCTTACCTATAATCTTTCTTTTTTCTTTCTTTCTTTTCATATCCCAATTATTATCTCATATTCATCCCCTCTTAATTTTCTTTTTATTCTTACCTATAATCTTTCTTTCTTTCTTTCTTTTCTTTTCTTTCTTTATATCCCAATTATTATCTCATATTCATCCTCTCTTAATTTTCTTTTATTCTTACCTATAATCTTTCTTTTCTTTCTTTTTCTTTCTTTCTTTCATATCCCAATTATTATCTCATATTCATCCTCTTTAATTTTCTTTTTATTCTTACCTATAATCTTTCTTTTTTCTTTCTTTCTTATATTCCCAAATTATTTCTATTCATATTTTTTCTTTTTATTCTACTTATAATCTTTCTTTCTTTTCTTTTTTTCTTCTTCATATCCCAATTATTATCCTTCATATTTCATCTTAATTTTCTTTTTTATCTATAATCTTCCTTTCTTCTTTTTCTTTCATATCCAAATTTTATTCATATTCATCCTTCTTAATCACTTATAATTTTTCTTTCTTTTTCTTTCTTCTTTTCTTTCATATCCAAATTATTATCTCATATTCATCCTCTTAATTTTCTTTTTATTCTTTACCTATAATCTTTTTTTCTTTCTTTTCTTTCCTCTTTCATATCCCAATTATTATCTTATTCATTCTTAATTTTCTTTTTATTTACCTATATCTTTTCTTTCTTTCTTTCTTTTCTTCATATCCCAATTATTTATTCATTCTTAATTTTCTTTTATTCTTACTTATAATCTTTCTTTTCTTTCTTTTTTTCTTTCATATCCAAATTATTATCTCATATTCATCCTCTCTTAATTTTCTTTTTATTCTTAATTTTATAATCTTTCTTTTTCTTTCTTTCTTTTTTCTTTCTTTCATATCCCTAATTATTATCTCATATTCATCCTTTTATTCTCTTAATTTTCTTTCTTTCTTCTTTTCATATCCCAATTATTATCTCATATTCATCCTTCTTAATTTTCTTTTTATTCTTACCTTATAATCTTTCTTTCTTTTCTTTTTTTTCTTTCATATCCAAATTATTATCTTTATTCATCCCCTTAATTTTCTTTTTATTCTACCTATATCTTTCTTTTCTTTTCTTTTTTTCTTTTCATCATATCCTCTCATATTCATTCTTTTATTCTTACCTATAATCTTTCTTTTTCTTTCTTTCTTTTTCATATCCCAATTATTATCTCATATTCATCCTCTCTTAATTTTCTTTTTATTCTTACCTATAATCTTTCTTTTCTTTCTTTCTTTCTTTCATATTTATTATCTCATATTCATCCTCTCTTAATTTTCTTTTTTTATTCATCCTCTCTTCTTTCTTTCTTTCATATCCCAATTATTATCTCACATTCATCCTCTCTTTAATTTTCTTTTTATTCTTTCTTTTCTTTCTTTCTTTCTTTCTTCATATCCAAATTATTATCTCATATTCATCCTCTTAATTTTTTTTTTATTCTTACCTATAATCTTTTCTTTTTTCTTTCTTTCTTTTTCATATCCCAATTATCTCATATTCATCTTTTATTCTTACCTATTCTTTCTTTTTTCTTTCCTTTCTTTCTTTCATATTTTTATCTTATTCATTTTCTTAATTTTCTTTTTATTTATTACTTATAATCTTTTCTTTCTTTCTTTTCTTTTTTTCTTTTTCATATCCCAATTATTATCTCATATTCATCCTCTCTTAATTTTTCTTTTTTTATTCTTACCTATAATCTTTTTTTTTCTTTCTTTCAAATTTTCTTTCTTTCATATCCAAATTATTATCTCATATTCATCCTCTCTTAATTTTCTTTTTTATTCTTACCTATAATCTTTCTTTCTTTCTTTTCTTTCTTTATATATCCCAATTATTATCTCATATTCATCTCTCTTAATTTTCTTTTATTCTTACCTATAATCTTTTCTTTTCTTTTCTTTCTTTCTTTCTTTTCATATCCCAATTATTATCTCATATTCATCTCTCTTAATTTTCTTTTTATTCTTACCTATAATCTTTTTTCTTTCTTTTTTTTCTTTCTTTCCATATCCAAATTATTATCTCATATTCATCCTTCTTAATTTTCTTTTTTATTCTTACCTATAATCTTTTTCTTTTTCTTTCTTTTCTTTCTTTTTTTCATATCCAAATTATTATCTCATATTCATCCTCTCTTAATTTTCTTTTATTCTACTATAATCTTTCTTTCTTTTCTTTCTTTTCTTTCTTTTTTCTTTTCATATCCCAATATCTTATTATCTCATTTTCTTTTTATTCATCCTCTCTTTAATTTTCTTTTATTATTATCCTATAATCTCTTTCTTTCTTTCTTTCTTTTTCTTTCTTTCTTTTCATATCCAAATTATTATCTCTATATTCATCCTCTTAATTTTCTTTTTTTTATTTCTTAATATTTTCTTAATTTTCTTTTTTTCTTTCTTTCTTTCTTTCTTTCTTTCATATCCCAATTATTATCTCATATTCATCCTCTCTTAATTTTCTTTTTTATTCTTACCTATAATCTTTCTTTTCTTTCTTTTCTTTCTTTCATATCCAAATTATTATCTCATATTCATCCTCTCTTAATTTTCTTTTATTCTTACCTATAATCTTTCTTTCTTTTTCTTTCTTTTTTTTTCTTATATCCCAATTATTATCTCATATTCATCCTCTCTTAATTTTCTTTTATTCTTACCTATAATCTTTCTTTCTTTCTTTCTTTCTTTCTTTCATATCCCTTTATTATTCATATTCATCCTCTCTTTAATTTTCTTTTTTATTCTTACCTATAATCTTTCTTTTTCCTTTCTCTTAATTTCTTTTTATTCTCCCTATATTCATCCTTTTCTCTTAATTTTCTTTATTTTACCTATAATTTTTTTTTCTTTCTTTCTTTCATATCCCAATTATTATCTATATTCATCCTCTCTTAATTTTCTTTTATTCTTACCTATAATCTTTCTTTCTTTTCTTTCTTTCTTTCTTTCATCCCAATTATTATCTCATATTCATCTCTTAATTTTTCTTTTATTCTTTACCTATAATCTTTTTCTTTTCTTTCTTTCTTTTTCTTTCTTTCATATCCAAATTATTATCTCATATTCATCCTCTTAATTTTCTTTTTATTCTTACCTATAATCTTTCTTTTTTTCTTTCTTTCTTTCTTTCATATCCCAATTATTATCTCATATTCATCCTCTCTTAATTTTCTTTTATTCTTACCTATAATCTTTCTTTTTCTTTCTTTCTTTTCTTTCTTTCATATCCAAATTATTATCTCATATTCATCCTCTATAATTTTTTTCTTTCTTTCTTATTCTTTCTTTCTTTCTTTCTTTAATTCATATTCATTATCCTATTCATTTTTTCTTTTATTCTTACCTATAATCTTTCTTTTTCTTTCTTTCTTTCTTTCTTTCTTTCATATCCCAATTATTATCTCATATTCATCCTCTCTAATTTTTCTTTTTATTCTTACCTATAATCTTTCTTTCTTTTTTTTTTTCTTTCTTTTCATATCCAAATTATTATCTCATATTCATCCTCTCTTAATTTTTTTTTTATTCTTACCTATAATCTTTTCTTTTCTTTCTTTCTTTCAATTATTTTCATATCCCAATTATTATCTCATATTCATCCTCTTAATTTTTTTTATTCTTACCTATAATCTTTCTTTTCTTTCTTTCTTTTCTTTCTTTTTCATATCCCAATTATTATCTCATATTCATTCATCCTTTTCTCTTAATTTTTTTTATTCTTACCTATAATCTTTCTTTTTCTTTCTTTCTTTCTTTCTTTCATATCCCAATTATTATCTCATATTCATCCTCTCTTAATTTTCTTTTTATTCTTACCTATAATCTTTCTTTCTTTCTTTCTTTTTTCTTTCTTTCATATCCCAATTATTATCTCATATTCATCCTCTTAATTTTTTATTCTTACCTATTCTTTTTTTTCTTTTTTTCTTTTCTTTTCTTTCTTTCATATATCCCAATTTTTATCTCATATTCATCTTTCATAATTTTCATTTTTATTCTTAACTTTTTATTCTTTCTTTCTTTTCTTTTTCTTTCTTTCTTTCTTTATATCCCAATTATTATCTCATATTCATTCTTTAATTTTCTTTTATTCCTATAATCTTTTCTTTTCTTTTTTTTTTTTTTCTTTCTTTTCTTTCTTTCTTATCCCAATTATTATCTCACATTCATCCTCTCTTAATTTTCTTTTTTATTCTATAATCTTTTTCTTTTCTTTCTTTTTCTTTTTCTTTATATCCATTTATCTCATATTCATCCTCTTAATTTTCTTTTTATTCTTTTCTTTCTTTCTTTCTTTTTTCTTTTCATATCCCAATTATTATCTCACATTCATCCTCTTAATTTTTTTTTATTATTCTTTCTCTCTTTCTTCTTTCTTTTCACTTTCTTCTTTTTTTCTCTTTTCTTTTCTTTCTTTCTTTCTTTTTCATATCCAAATTATTATCTCATATTCATCCTCTCTTAATTTTCTTTTATTCTTACCTATAATCTTTTTTTTTCTTTCTTTTTTTTCATATCCAAATTATTATCTCATATTCATTCTCTTAATTTTTTTTTATTCTTACCTATAATCTTTCTTTTTTTTTCTTTCTTTCTTTCTTTCATATCCCAATTATTATCTCATATTCATCCTCTCTTAATTTTCTTTTTATTCTTACTCTATAATCTTTCTTTTCTTTCTTTCTTTTTTTTCTTTCATATCCCAATTATTATCTCATATTCATCCTTCTTAATTTTCTTTTATTCTTACCTATAATCTTTCTTTTTTCTTTCTTTCTTTCTTTCTTTCTTTCATATCCCAATTATTATCTCATATTCATCCTCTCTTAATTTTTTTTTATTCTTACCTATAATCTTTTTTTTTCTTTTCTTTCTTTCTTTCTTTTATCATCCAAATTATTATCTCATATTCATCCTCTCTTAATTTTCTTTTTATTCTTACCTATAATCTTTTCTTTCTTTTTCTTTCTTTCTTTCTTTCATATTCATCCCAATTATTATCTCATATTCATCCTCTTTTAATTTTCTTTTATTCTTCTTTATAATCTTTTCTTTCTTTCTTTTTCTTTCTTTCTTTCATATCCCAATTATTATCTCATATTCATCCCTCTTAATTTTTCTTTTATTCTTTACCTATAATCTTTCTTTTTTTTTTCTTTTCTTTCTTTCATATCCCAATTATTATCTCATATTCATCCTCTCTTAATTTTCTTTTTTATTCTATAATCTTTAATCTTTCTTTCTTTTCTTTCTTTCTTTCATATCCCAATTATTATCTCATATTCATCCTCTTAATTTTCTTTTATTCTTACCTATAATCTTTCTTTCTTTTTCTTTTTCTTTCTTTTTCCATATCCCAATTATTATCTCATATTCATCCTCTCTTAATTTTCTTTTTTTATTCTTACCTATAATCTTTCTTTCTTTCTTTCTTTCTTTCTTTCATATCCCAATTATTATCATTCATCCTCTCTTAATTTTTTTTTTATTCTTACCTATAATCTTTTTCTTTCTTTCTTTCTTTTATATCCCAATTATTATCTCATTCATCCCTCTCTTAATTTTTTTTTATTATTCTTTTCTTTCTTTTCTTTCTTTCTTTCTTTATTTCAAAATTATTATCTCATATTTCCTCTCTTTCTTTTCTTTTTATTCCAACCTATTATCTATATTCTTTCTTTCTTTAATTTTCTTTTTTTAATATAATTATTATCTCATATTCTCTCTCTCTTAATTTTCTTTTTTCTTACCTATAATCTTTCTTTCTTTTCTTTCTTTCTTTCTTTCATATCCAAATTATTATCTCATATTCATCCTCTTAATTTTCTTTTTATTTTCTTTATTCTTTCTTTCTTTCTTTTCTTTTCTTTTTCTTTCTTTCTTTCTTTTCCCAATTATTATCTCATATTCATCCTCTCTTAATTTTCTTTTTATTCTTACTCTATACTTTTTCTTTTCTTTCTTCTTTCTTTTTCTTTCTTTTCTTTCTTATTTTCTTTTTTCTTTCATATCCAAATTATTATCTCATATTCATCCTCTCTTAATTTTCTTTTATTCCCCCCCTATAATCTTTCTTTCTTTCATTCTTTTCTTTCTTCTTTCTTTCTTTTCTCTTTTCTTTTTTTCTTTCTTTTCTCTTTTTTTCATATCCAAATTATTATCTCATATTCATCCTCTCTTAATTTTCTTTTTATTCTTACCTATAACTTTCTTTCTTTTTTTCTTTTTCTTTTCTTTCTTTCTTTTCTTTCTTTCTTTCTTTTTTTCATATCCCAATTATTATCTCATATTCATCCTCTTAATTTTTCTTTTATTCTTACCTATATCCCAATTTTTTTCTTTTTCTTTTTTCTTTCTTTCATATCCCAATTATTATCTTTCTTTATTCTTTCTTTCATTTCTATAATTTTATCTTTTATTCATCCTCTCTTAATCTTTCTTTCTTTCTTTCTTTTCTTTCTTTCTTTCTTTCATATCCCAATTATTATCTCATATTCATCCTTCTTAATTTTTTTATTTTATTCTATAATCTTTTCTTTCTTTCTTTCTTTCTTTTTCATATCCCAATTATTATCTCATATTCATCCTCTCTTAATTTTCTTTTATTCTTACCTATAATCTTTTTTTCTTTCTTTCTTTTCTTTTCTTTCTTTCTTTCTTTCATATCCCAATTATTATCTCATATTCATCCTCTCTTAATTTTTTTTTTAGTCTTACCTATAATCTTTTCTTTCTTTCTTTTCTTTCTTTCTTTCTTTCATATCCCAATTATTATCTCATATTCATCCTCTCTTAATTTTTTTTTATTCTTACCTATAATCTTTCTTTTCTTTTCTTTTTCTTTCTTTCTTTCATATCCAAATTATTATCTCATCCATCCTCTCTTAATTTTCTTTTATTCTTACCTATAATCTTTCTTTCTTTTCTTTCTTTCTTTCTTTCTTTTTTTTCTTCTTTCTTTCTTTTCTTTCTTTCTTTCTTTCTCTTTTTCTTTTTCTTCTTTTTCTTTCTTTTTTCTTTCTTTTTTTTCATATCCAAATTATTATCTCATATTCATCCTCTCTTAATTTTCTTTTTTATTCTTACCTATAATCTTTCTTTCTTTCTTTCTTTCTTTCTCTCTTTCTTCTTTCTTTCTTTCTTTCTTTCTTATCCCAATTATTATCTCATATTCATCCTCTCTTAATTTTCTTTTATTCTTACCTATAATCTTTCTTTCTTTCTTTCTTTCATATCCAAATTATTATCTCATATTCATCCTCTCTTAATTTTCTTTTATTCTTACCTATACACTTATTTTCTTTCTTTGTTTCTTTCTTTCTTTCTTTCATATCCCAATTATTATCTCATATTCATCCTCTCTTAATTTTCTTTTATTCTTACCTATAATCTTTCCTTCTTTCTTTCTTTCTTTCTTTCTTTCTTTCTTTTTCTTTCTTTCTTTCTTTCTTTCATATCCCAATTATTATCTCATATTCATCCTCTCTTAATTTTCTTTTATTCTTACCTATAATCTTTCTCTCTTTCTTCTTTCTTTCTCTCTTTCTTCTTTCTTTCTCTCTTTCTTCTTTCTTTCTCTCTTTCTTCTTTCTTTCTCTCTTTCTTCTTTCTTTCTTTCTTTCTTTTATATCCCAATTATTATCTCATATTCATCCTCTCTTAATTTTCTTTTATTCTTACCTATAATCTTTCTTTCTTTCTTTCTTTCTTTCTTTCTTTCTTTCTTTCTTTCTTTCTTTCTTTCTTCTTTCTTTCTTTCTCTCTTTCTTCTTTCTTTCTTTCTTTCTTTCATATCCCAATTATCTCATATTCATGCTCTCTTAATTTTCTTTTATTCTCACCTATAATCTTTCTTTCTTTCATTCTTTCTTTCTTTCTTTCTTTCTTTCTTCTTTCTTTCTTTCTTTCTTTCTTTCTTTCTTTCATATCCCAATTATTATCTCATATTCATCCTCTCTTAATTTTCTTTTATTCTTACCTATAATCTTTCTTTCTTTCTTTCTTTCTTTCATATCCCAATTATTATCTCATATTCATCCTCTCTTAATTTTCTTTTATTCTTACCTATAATCTTTTTTTCTTTTTTCTTTCTTTCTTTTCTTTCTTTCTTTCTTTCTTTCTTTCTTTCATATCCCAATTATTATCTCATATTCATCCTCTCTTAATTTTCTTTTATTCTTACCTATAATCTTTCTTTCTTTCTTTTTTCTTTCTTTCTTTCTCTCTTTCTTCTTTCTTTCTCTCTTTCTTCTTTCTTTCTTTCTTTCTTTCTTATCCCAATTTTCATTTCATTTTCATTCTCTCTTAATTTTCCTTTTATTCTTACCTATAATCTTTCTTTCTTTCTTATCCCAATTTTTATCTCATTTTCATCCTCTCTTAATTTTCTTTTCTTCTTACACATGACTTTTCTTTCTTTCTTTTTTGCTTCCATTTTTCTTATCTCAATTTTCAATTTCATTCGCTTATATTTTTGGTTATTTCCTACTTTGCATTTTCTCCATTTTCCCAATTTCCCTTTTCCTACCTCCCAAACAACAAATTGACAGTTTTGATTAATTAACCCTCACCTATCCTGTCAGGTGATTCCAACATACTGAAATTACTGATTCCCTATTGGAATCAATTTGAGCTTTTCGAATTCCTGCTAGTCTTGCTCTGAATCCAATGGCATACATTTCTCCAGTTAATACAAAATGCGTGTTACTGTTGGCAAGCAATCGGAAATTTAGATTTTTGGAGGCTGGTGAAGAGAAAAGGTGATGCAAGGCAAAAGTGCATGAATGTTGGGCAGGGTTTGCTGATACCAAAAAGTAGAAAAGGCTTGACATCATTCTGCCAATTCACATTTACCCAAAATTTTGAGTGTAAATTTATTTTTGTGTTTTTATAAAATCATTTTGAATTCTTTCATTGGCATTTTTGCGATGACATGGCACCATCTTTGATTGAAGGAATTTTGACTTTCTTAAAAGAAGGAGAAATGATTTGGCTTGTAGAATATTTAGAATTAAGAGAAATTGGATTCCCAAAGAATATGTGCCATGTGCAAGTTTTGCAATTGTTAGGGGCAAGAAAAGTGTAATCATTGAGTTGAGTTCAAATACCAGCCTAGTCTGTTGCGTTCATTTTTCCCCAAAAGCCTTTTGTGAAATGCATGAATCTGGCTCTTGTCTCTACCAGAAATAGATTAAATACCAGAGAAGACTGGTTCTGATTGACTTGGTTGATAACTAGTTACAAAAGAGGAAAACTCTTAAATTCAAACAAAACTGAAGAGGGATGGGTTCCGTCAGACCATTTCTAACTTTGTTTACTGAAACCCACAGAAAGAACCACATTTTTCATTGCAGCCCATTATACACGTGTGTAATAAATCAAAGACAGATTGTATTCACAGGGTTCATTTATTTAGCATCAAATATTTCGGTTTATATTTCTTAAATATCGGCACATACTGGAATTGCATGTATCTATTTGTATTATCTATTTGTATATACATAATATTATTTCTTTTAAAAAGAGAACTTCTAGCAAAAAGAAAAAATAAATAATATTTAATGAGATGGTTGTGCTTGTTTGTTTATAAGCAGCTGATTCCAATTTGGGAACAAAGGAAGACAATGCTACATGCATATCAGGTCAAGTGTTGAGCTTGTTTCTCTCCTTCATCTTAAATTGAGTTAACATGCAAAATTCCAGTTTACTAAAATAAGTAGTTGTAAAAGGAAATAGTAATAAAATAGTATTTTTACTCAGTAGTAGAAATTCCCTTTTGTTCTTAACCCAAAACAAGATATATAAACTCAATGAGAACAGAATATATATTTTTATTTTTTATATTTTTAAGCATTCAAACCCAAGCAAAGCGAGAAGCCACTAGCACACAAGGGTTTTTCAGAGTAGGAGCGAGAACAAAGAGGATTGATAGAGGAAAGGATAAAGAGAAGGTTAGGGGATAGATCGGGGCATCTGGAGATGTCAATTGACGTTACGTTTGAATAGTTAAAGATTATAGCTATCAGGAAAAGAAGAAATGGGAAGGGAGTTCCACAGGCGAAAAGTGTGAGACATGAAGCTTTTGAAGTAGAAGAGATGGCTACATTTAACAGTTTCGACTGGGAAAGGTTGTGAGCGAGATGCCAGCCTAGTTGAACGCTTAAATTCATGAAGTTTGGGTAACAGTGAAAGCAGCTCATCGGAGCAGTTACCATGAAAGTATTTGTAAAAAAGACAGAGGGAAGCAACGGCACGTCTGTGAGAGAGCAGCTGGAGACGAGATGTCAGATCCGGGCCAATTATATTGCATATATATTTTGAACAATAAAAAATATTAAAAAATTAAAATCTTCAGACACCCAGGGTTTTATATTAATATTCTTTCATTTTTATTATTATTTCATTTAGATTCCTTGACTATTTTCAGCCAACATGGCCATTATCTGAAGAAAAACATTTCTGATTGCTGGTAGCAGTGAACTACAGAAATGAATGTCTTGATGGAGAAAATGAACTTTTGTCTGTAGTTTTCATTTGATTTTTTGATTTTTTAACATGAATTTTGGTCAGTCCTTGTGTTGATCAAACAGTCTCTTTTAAGTTGTTATTTGAGATAAAAGCTGGGTTGATTCATGCTGCTCTGAATTCCCTTGGTCATTTTGACAATTTTAAAGGAAATTCTGGCAAAAACAAAAAATAAATAATAATTAATGAGATGGTTGTGTTTGTTTGTTTATAAGCAGCTGATTCCAAATGGGAAAAACAATATATATACATGTTTGTTTATATATATATATATATATATATATATATATATATATATATATATATATATATATATATATAAAAATATAATGCGACTTACCTCAGTGAAAAAATAATGATGATTTATGAGTGGTGTGCAGTATTTAGAGTGGTTTAGATTCTGCATTTTGGTCTCACTTGTGTATTTTTGTTTTTTACTTTCTTTTTTGTCACGGCCCATTTTATTTATCACACGACCCACTGAAGGGTCAAGACCCACAGTTTGAAAAACCCTGTGTCAGACTCTCTAGCCCAAACTATACAACTAAGCTTATTAAAGACTGTTCTAAATTCAAAACCATGTAGAAGGCAATAGGAAACCACTTCCCTGTCTTTCTCTGGAAAGTATAGCAATTCATAGATTATAATGATAATAATAATAATAATAATAATAATAATAATGTAGAGTGATGAGTGAAGGTGTAATGGATAGTAGTTCAGAAGGAGAAATTGGAGAGTCAAGTTCAAATTCCAGTTGAGTTAATGACATTCACTTACAGGGGAAAAAGGATGCTCAAGAGAGGGGGAAAGATAGTTTTAGATAAGAAGAGAAGAGAAGAGAGTAGAAGAAAGGCAGAATGAAGAGCAAGAAAAAGAGAGCGAGAGAGAGAAAGAGAGTGAAAGGGAGAAAGGATGATCAAGAGAGGGGAAAGGTAGTTTTAGATAATTAGAGAGAAGAAAGGCAGAAGAAAGAGAGAGAAAGATAGAGAGAGATAGAAAGTGAGAGAATAGATAATCAAGAGAGAGGGGAAGAGTAGTTTTAGATAAGAAGAAAGGATAGTATAATTGGCTGCTGATCTCAAAAATGACTTACAATCAGTTTTTAAAAAGGGCAAAGTGAAGCAGTGTAATTTTGTTATCTCCAGACTTTTTCTTTTCTCTTCCTGTTACGCCTGCAGTTCTTGGGCGAGCAATTGGCTAGGTGTTTTCCCCAACCTCAATACATCCTTGCCATATTTTACAACACAATGACAACCAAATGTTTCCTTATAAGGGGAAATCTAATATCACCATTACCATTAACAAAAACACAGCACTAATGCATATATTAAAGTCAAGGAAATTTTTTTATTTTTATGCAGTACCTATAATAATGTTTTATAATTGCACAAAAAAGATGTGATAAAAAAAAAAACATAAATACTTTTGATACTCTTTTGAGATTAAAAAATAAACTGACTTCCTCACTGAATGATTACATTAACCAGTTTGCTTCTAGATATTAATTTAATTTTTTGTTATCAGTGATGATATTGAGAAGCCATTTTTTGAGGAGTGTTATGCTAATCCGACTGATATGCCAATAAGGAAAGAAGACTTTGTGGATAGAAATGAAAATGTCCTCGCAAGGGAATTCATCTAAAAATGACATCAGTATAATTATTTCTTTGTTCCGTTTCTGCATTACAAATAAATCAGAATGATTCAAGAATCTTTTGCAAAGAAATGGCAAAGGTAAGTGATTAATGCAGTACCTTTTATAGAAGTGAACATAAAGAGAGTGGCAAATTTCACTTTTTTCATTTATGTATTAATATTTATGAATTTGCATGATAGGTTGGAATATTGATACGAATGGTACTTTACTGACATGTCCTCTAATCTGGATGAACACATCAATCAATCAATCAATCAATCTATCTATCTATCTATCTATCTCAGTCTCTTCCTATCTATCTATCTATCTATCTATCTATCCATCTATCTCAAACTATTCATTATCTATCTATCTATCTATCTATCTATCTTAGTCTCTTCCTATCTATCTCAAACTATTCATTACCACATTATCACAGTTCATCTCTCTCTCTGTCTCTCTCTCTATCTATCTATTTTGTTAAATAATAGTTTAACAGACTAATATATATATATATATATATATATATATATATATATATAGTATCACTCTTTCATAGTCATCCTATGAACTTTTCATCCCACCCGCTTACCTGGAAAGAAACAATGCAGTTACTAATGAGAAGAGTTAAGATTAATATATGCAAGATTTCACAGCTCTAGCATCAATCCTTCATAGTCAGCCTATTAAAACCTTTCAAATTGTAGAAAAATATACAATTTTTACATCATTTGAAAGAGAAATAAATTCTGTATAAAGCGTGTACACTATAAAACTAATTTATATTGTTTTATTAGAAACATATTCTGAAATGAATAAATCCATTAGTCTTAAACTTATTTTCACCAGTGTAGATAGATAGATAGATGAACGGACTGAGATAGATAGATAGATAGATATGTTGTATAGCCCTCCCATGCTGGGGAGGGGGGAAGTAGTGCCAATTAAATAATAATGTTGCTGTCTCTCTCTTTCATTCAGTGATCATAAGATGTTTTGGGCCCAGAGATGAAAGAACTTCAACATGAATAACTTTAACTTAACTATATATATATATATATGTATGTGTGCATGTGTACAGCTGTTGATGGAATTATTTGCCCTCACTGAATATTTGCTTATTTTTGTAAGTAAATGTGAATATTTGCAAGTACTTATACAGTGCATTGCATAAGTCTACACCCCCTTGAAAACTGGATGTATTTTGTTTATTTTGATAGCAATAATTAATATTTTAAACTCCAATAACTTGTTTTTATAAGCAGATCTATCACACTTTTATTTAATACACAAAATACATTTGAAAAATTTAAAACTGATTCTTAAACAAAGATAATTTTGAAAAATCCTGCTGCATCAATTACAGCCTACAGACTCCTTGGGTAGCCTTCCATGAGCTTGCAGCAGTGGTCTGCTGACAGTTTTTGCCATTCTTCATGGCAAAACTTCTCGAGCTGTGTCCAATTGGATGGAGAACGTCGGTGCACAGCCATCTTTAGATTTCACCATAGATTTTCTATAGGATTGAGGTTTGGTGACTGGCTGGGTCACTCCAAAACTGATTTTCTTGCTAGCAAACCAAGCTTTAGTGCTTTTTGACACATACTTGGGGTCGTTATCTTGTTGAAACTTGAAATTGCAACCCAAGCACAGAGCTAATAGACTTCAGCAGGTTTGCCTCCAATATTTCTTGGTACTTGACACTGTCCATGACATCTTGGATGGTTATCAGCTCTCCAGGCCCTGTAGCTGAAATACAGCCCCAAAACGATTGAGTCACCGCCATGCTTTACAGTGGGGACGGTGTAAGGATGTTGGTGAGTAGCGCCATTTTTCTGCCAAACATAGCGTTTCTTATTTTTTTACATATAATTCGACTTTGGTCTCATCTGACCACAAAATCTTTCGCCACATGGTCATGGAATCATTGATGTGATTTTTTGGCAAAGTTCAGCCTAGCTTGCTTATGCATAGGCTTCAGAAGGTTCTTTTTTCTAGCTACCCTCCCTTGCAGGCCAGACTGGTGCAATACTCTGGAAATTGTAGATGCATGGACATCTTTCCCAGTACTGGAAACTGAAGCATTCAACTCTTCCAGTGTTGCACTAGGGTTGGAGGTTGCCTCCTGGACCAGTTTTGATTTTGCTCTTCTGGTAAGTTTGCTCGGTCTCCCAGATCTTGGTAGGGTAGCAGTGGTTTGTGAATTAATCACTTTTAACTACAGTTTTAACAGTACTTAGGGGCAATTCTAAAGTTTTTGTAATCTTTTTATTGCCATTATATTACTTTAGAATAATAAGGTTTTTAAGTTCCTGGGACAGAGGCATGCCCATTTTCTTTCCCAAGTTGGATACCTTGTGTTTACAGTCAGGGTCCAAAGACCAACATATCAAGAAACCATGTGGTGGATGATTTTGTAGGCAGTTAAATCACCTTATATAGCAAAATAATAGACTGGACAAGTTTGTTTGTTATGGTAGAACGTACATGTCACTTTTGATTGTTCTGGATTGTATACATCAATGATAAACTACATGATAACACAGTATAATATCTGGTGGAGGGTGTAAACTTTTGCAAAGACAATTTTCTAAGTTATATGATTTTAAGAATCAGTGTGAAATTTTTAAAATGTAATTTTTATATCAAAGGAAAGTGTGATGGATCTAATTTAAATATAGATCCTACAAATTTAAGTATAGATCCTACAAATTTAAATATGGATACTACAAATTTAAATATAGACCCTACAAATTTAAATACAGATTCTACAAATTTAAATATAGATCCCACAAATTTAAATACAGATTCTACAAATTTAAATATAGATCCCACAAATTTAATTATAGATCCAACAAATTTAAATACAGATTCTACAAATTTGCTATGGTGTTCAAGGGTAGATTTTAAGATAAAAATGAAAACTGAATACAACATTTTGAAAGTGGGTATCTAATTCTTTTCTGTTATCTAGAAAATCCTTCTTTGTAACAGATACAGTTTGTAGCCATTTGACATAAGACTATAATATTGTCTCTTTAATGATTAATATCAAAATAAGAAAAGTATTTTTGTGCAGTAAAAACATAATATTGTAGAGTCATTTTTCCTTAAAATCAGTGGTGGCATCCAACCAGTTCACACTGGTTTGTGCAAAATGATTCTTAAAATTATAAAAATTTAGAGAGCCAATTGTTGAATTATTTGAAAATAATCTAATATATTAATAGTCAATGGTCTACATATGGTCTGCTTCTACTTTGAAGTTAAAAATATAGCAAATCTTCTAGTCAGAAATTTGCTAAGTTTGGTTTGGTTTGTTTTGTTTTATGGCATATCCACCTCAAGGCATTATTTAATGATGACAAAATTTTTGTTGCTGGTAATATTTTTTTCAAAAATATATTGCTGGTAATACTTTCTTTTCTTCAAAAATGTATGGCTGATAATACTTTCCTTTCTTCAAAAATATATTGCTGCTAATACTTTCCTTTTTTGAAAAATGTATGGCTGGTAATACTTTGCTTTCTTCAAAAATGCATTGCTGGTAATACTTTCCTTTCTTCAAAAATGTATGGCTGGTAATACTTTCCTTTCTTCAAAAATGTATGGCTGGTAATGCTTTCCTTTCTTCAAAAATGTATGGCTCGTAATAAGATTTCCTTCAAAAATTTATTGCTGGTAATAATTTTTTTCCAAAAAATTATTTCTCGTATTAAAACTTATTTTTATACTTTCACAGTGCTTTGACCCCACTTTGTGGGTCAACTATTATCCCATAGCTAGGATCCTAACAGGTGCTACCATCCCGGGTCAGGGTGGACCTGGGAACACCAGCAATTAAGAGGTGGTTCCAAGCTCCTCAAAACCTCCTGATCAGAGGCCTTACAGTCAGAAGTAGTTTATAGTCTTACCCAGGATGCAGATGTAGTTTACCAAATTTGCTTGGTCTTCCATTGGAACAGCTGATGACACTAGATTAAAAAATATGATACTGAACAGAAATATGAAGGGAACAGAATTTCAATTTGGAAATATCTTAATAAATAAATATTTCCTATTAAATTTTCAAAATGGTTTAATTCTTTTTGATACTATAAAACAGTGTTTTAAGCAACAGCACACCTAGGAGCAAATTAAAATATTACGGCATACTTAGAAAAATTTTAAAAGAGTATATATTTAAATGTTATGAAATAAAACTATAGATAAAAAAAATACATACACCAAATATGAAGTTACTTAATTTCAATGTTTCCATTCAACTATTTGTGCAGCTTATTTAGTGTGAAATCTGTGTCTGTTTTTTTTTTTTATATTTCTTCAATATTTGGTCAAATGTGCACTAAGCAGACCCTCATTTCTTCTTCAGTTAAGTCTTTCTCGCTTCTCATTTTTGATGTTATTTAGGCTTGAGAAGCCGAATTCACATAAATAAGAAGTAGAAAATTGCAATAAAACTGATAAAGCCTCTTAAGCTAATGTGGGATATTTCTTTTGTATTGAAATCCAAGATGTATCAATGTCAAATATTTTATTTTGAGCACTCAATCACTAGAAATGGTGGCTAATTCTTCTTCTTCACATAAATGGAGTCCAATATTAGAAGGTACATTTATGAATAGATTTTCAAATTCATTCATACTTTTCTGTGTTGAATGACGGAAAAATAATAATCGATTTTTTCGCCGAGCGATTTCAAATGGGTAACCATATTAAGGATTAACCATTAATATTAAAACAATATATTTAAATAATCGAAGAATAATGATTAAATATACTTTAATGCTTAAAAAATTTATTCCGTATAGAGATCCTTCCCTTCCCTCCATTAGAATGTCTGACGCTCAACTTCTCAAGAGCAACTCTCTGCAGCTTCTCGGTTTCACGTTGACTGCTGACCTAAGATGGAATAAATACATTGAGTCAATTGCTTCATCCACCGCAAGGAAAGTTGGCTCCCTGAGCCACGCCAGGAAGTTTTTCTCCCCGGAGTCGATCCTCCAGATATACAAATCAACAATTCGCCCTTGCAAGGAGTATATAGTCTAGAGCCCCTTCTGTTTGCCTCGGGGTTCTTGATAGGCTCCAGAAGTGGATATGCAATGTAGTTGGCCCTTCTCTGGCGTCTCGTCTACAGTCACTTTCTCATAGATGCGCTGTCGCCTCCCTCTGTCTGTTCTACAAATACTTTCATGGAAATTGCTCCGAGGAACTGCATTCACTGGTTCCCAGATGTCATGAGTTCAAGTGCCCTACGAGGCTGGCATCCCACTCTCACCCCTTCACTGTCAAAACTCCTAAATGTAGCCGTCTCTTCTACTCCAATAGCTTCATGTCTCGCACCTCTCGCCTGTGGAACTCCCTTCCCTATTCCTGTTTCCCTGTGAGCTATAATCTCCAGCTATTCAAGTGTAATGTTAATCGACATCTCCAGTTGCCTTGATCTATCCACTACCCTCATCCTTTCTTCTATCACTTCTATCTGATCTTGCTCTAAATTTTCTGTAATAATGCAATAATAAAAATTTAAACTTCATCTCTCTAATAGATATCGCTATTTGTAAATAACATAATTGAAGAATAATGAAAAGAATTGTTTTTTAAAAAGTTTAATACTTATTCATTTATTCAAATACTAACATTGTACCATTAGTACTTCTACACACACACACACACACACACACATATATATATATACAGTTTTTTAATTTTAATTTAGGTCAGCGAATCAGTAGCGAATTGTGCATCGAAAAATAATTCATATTTATCTGTATCTCACTCATTTAAACCATTATGTAACTCCTCTCTTTAAAACTTCTCTCTGTTAAATTTTAATCCCCTACCTTCACCTTTAGGCCTTTCTGTTCTTCTCTCTTCTGTTTCCACCCCTCTCTCTAGAGCTTTCATACATTTTCCCTCTCACACTTGTTTCCCACCCCCACATACACTCTCACTAAAATTTTATTTTTAATACCTGGAGTTATATTTTCTGATTTCTTTTTTGAATTTGTAGGTCTGATGAATTGGATCGTGATTACGATTCCAATGTAATAAATTATAACCAGGGAATATTAGTGTTTAAACCTTTTTTGTTATATTCTTACTCTGTCCTGAACATTGAATTCTACCTGGATTCTATCCTCTTGAAATTTATACCTATATATATATATATATATATATATATATATATATATATATATTATAATTGACCACCAATATTATCTCTCTCTCTCTCTCTCTATATATATATATATATATATATATATATATATATATATATATATATATATATATATATATATATATATATATTATAATTACTAATAATATATATATATATATATATGTGTGTATTATAATTGACCACTAATATTATATATATATATATATATATATATATATATATATATATATATATATATAATATCTATATATATATATATATATATCTATATATATATATATATATATATATATATATACTATATATATAAATACTACTACATACACACATATATATGTATGTGACAATATTACCCACATGCTAGTTGAGAATCACTGCTATAAAAGTGATTTGTTTCCATTCTCGGACTGAAAAGAAAATAAGCAGAATATGTTCCTAAAGATTACCTCCCTTTATAGAAGAGGTTCCAGGAAATTTAGGATGCCACAACTGCCTAAAGTGTATTTTCTTTTTTTCAAATATTTCTTCAATTTTAACGCACGTTGAATAAGTGATACTTATCTTCTTTTTTCTGTAATGATACTAATTATTATATGAAGTTACTGTACACTAGGTTCTAGAGTAACTATACACTGTTTTATGAAGTTACTATACACTGGGTTATCAAGTTCAGTTGCAACTGCTGCAACCGTGTATGCCTCTCCAGCATTAGACTTACCAGTCACAAATGTGCCTGCGATCGACATGTACAGACACCATCTTGATCTTTGTTTTGTGAAGCCAAGCCATGTTGATGATGATGATGATACACTGGGTTGTAACTGTACACTGCTATATGATGTTACTGTACACTGGGATGTGCACTGTCTTGTACAGTAAATATTCATTGTTATTGGAAGTTCCTGTAAAACTGCATTTTACAATAATTGGTTCTTGATATCTTACCCATTATAGGTGTATACTTCAGCTAGTATTCATACATTGTATTTCATGGTACAGTTGTTTAGCAAGAAAAGATTTTGCATAAACACAGCTATCCCTACTTATTCATTCAAGATATTTGTATATTTATTAGTAAATATCACCTGATGAAACTATAAATATCCGATATTGGTCACTGTCCAGAATAATCTCATTACAGCGACAATATGCAAAAGCTGATCCCAGAACTCTTTGATAAAAGTTTGCCAGAACGAGTGAAATGAAGAAATGTGAGTAAACATGGTCAGTGTTCTACTTGTCTGAATGTGCAAATTTCTTTGACAAATAACAGGAAGCAGTGTCTTAAATAAGAATCAGGCTTAATAGATCGTAACAATGATAGTGGTAACTTGTTAATCAACAACATTGAAAATACTTAACGTTACTTGCTTACCCAGTTTTAAAATAGTACTAAAGATCCTGATAATCTTGGAATCCTGAGGGAGACAATCTTTTTTTTTAACATATTGAAGAATAAAAATTTCAGTTATTCATCAATGTCTCCTTATTTAATACAACCAAATTTTTTTATTTTAATCATTTCACTCCAAGCAAGGAGAAAATGCCACTAAGATACAAGGTGTTACTGAGAATGAAAGCAAATGAGAAGAATTTAGTGACTGAAGAGAACATATAATAAAAGAACAGAATTCAGGAAGACAGAAGATGGTGATTGACGTCAAATTTAAATCTTTGAAGATCATATGCGGCAAGGAAGCAAGAAACCAGAAGTGAGTTCTGGAGGTGAGAATTGCAAGAAAAGAATCTATTATAATAGAACTTATGGTTATATCTAACTAGTTCCATAGGAAAATGGTAAGACCTAGTTGCCAATCCAGTCATACACTTAAATTCATGCAGACAAGGTACCATCAAAGTGAGTTGATTCAAACAACTACCACGAAAAT
>CAHIKZ030000060.1:1212500-1222500 GCA_903632075.3 Acanthosepion pharaonis
TTGCGATGCAACAGGTTTCAAGTTCACAGAGACCTCAAGTGGAATTCATCCATAAAATCCATAGCTAAAGAAGCTATTTTAGGCTCACTCTATTGCACCAGAAAGTTTATGGCATCTTCTCCAATGCTGTATATTTACAATAGTCTGATTTGGCCAAAATGAAACATCTTGGCTGGAGCTGCACAATCCTCACTTTCCAGACCTGATAGACTTCAAAATCTTTTGAATCATGTGGAAATGATTTATTTTCCATTCTTTCTGAAAAGTGCCATGTTGCAAAGCTGTCATTATTTTATCACTATTTCCTTGGTTAATGTACAGATGAGCATCAACAACTGTTCAACAAGTCCAAACCTTTACTGTGAGGCCACACAATGCTACTCTCTCTCACTCTCATTTCTTCTGTATTCCAAATATAAGAAAAAGATTCCACTCAGAGAGGTTTTCACTAAGATCTGTTATTTTGTGCAACATTTTCATGCATGGATGGCTACCTTGAACACTACAATCTTAATCTTTTCAAGTCAAGAGTGAGCCATTATTTATCTTTATCCTCAATATCTTCAATTCCTATCACCAGTCCTTTTATTCCCATCATACACTTCATTCATAATATCCAATTTGATAGTTACTCCTCTACCTTGAGTCTTGGGTAAGACAATAAGAATCCTGGGAAATTTCTACATAATTTATGTCCAGAAAAGAAGAAAATTATACAAAAACAAGAAAAATTAAAAACAAAACTTAATCACGTTGTATTTTTGCTGTTACATCAAATCAATCAACCAACCAACTCCTCTTCCTTGAATGGCTCTTGAACCAGTTACTGGGTAAATTAGAATAGACTGCACTATGGGTAGTTTAAATCAACACTGCGATTTGCTGCAAAACCTGTGTATTAAACTGGAAACTTAAGTCATGTTCTTAAATAACCTTGTCAAATCAAGACTTTTATATGGATGATAGGCATGGTGCCAAACTCATTCAGTAATTTCTAACTAATCAGCTGTATGGACCTGTATGTTTCACAGATCAATGATTAAAAATGGTTTAAGAGGGAGTGAAGACTGTAGGTCTGTAGATCATCCTTCTTTGAACCTAGTGCCCTGCAGAATCACAAACAAAGGACAATAAGAAATAACCCAAACCACATCAATCAAAGACTTTCAACAGCAGCAACAATTAAAATGCATAGCACATGTAACTCAAAGAGAAAATAATAACATAATCAAGATGTTGATGTCCCACTCTACTTCTAATAGAAGGTTAGGAAGGAAATCCTTACCAAATGCAGGAAAAAGTGATAACAGCTACTGGACTTGCAAAACATATTTTACTGAATGTTTTAACTCCTACCCTGCCAATTATTTTGGAAAAAACGTTTCATTTTCAGAGAAAATTTTTTTTATTTTGTTTTTAATATAGTAACTAAGAAACTGAGGCACTTTGATGTATGTAAGCATTGACAAACACCTCTACCAGACGTATGAGCTGATGATTTGACTTGTTTCAAGCTCAGATGGGAATAAAAAGAATCAAGATGGACGTATAAGCACATCTCTAGTTGGTTTTTGAAAATTCAGTTTTGAATGTGTTTATCTGTCCATGTCGGAAGACACTTCCAGTAAAAACATATATACACATCTACACTGGGGAACGTGTTGATAGAAAAAAATTTATAATTTATAAATTTCAACTGGCAGCAGCACTGTCTGCTGGGTCAATGGATGTCGAATGTTTTCATATAAGGAAATGGCTAATATTACCATTAGCATTAGAGCTGAGGAAAACAGATATTACACTTTGATCCCAGCCTGATGAGCTAGGAGTGAAGAAAAGTGTAACTCGAGTAGCACTGTCTGCTTGGTCAATGAATGCCAAATGTTTTCATATAAGGAAATGGCTAATATTATCATTAGCATTAGAGATGAGGAGAACAGATACTACACTTTGATCCCAGCCCGATGAGCAAGGAGTGAAGAAAAGCGTAACTCGAGTAGCACTGTCTGCTTGGTCAATGAATGCTAAATGTTTTTCTATAAGGAAATGGCTAATATTATTATTAGCATTAGAGATGAGGAGAACGAACAGATACTACACTTTGATTCCAGCTCAATGACCAAGAAGTGAAGAAAAGCGTAATTCGAGTAGCACTGTCTGCTAGGTCAATGAATGCCGAATGTTTCCTTATAAGGAAACAGTTAATATTAATATTAGCATTAGAGATGAGGAGAACAGATACAACACTTGTTATTTATTTGTTCCCCACACTCACAGTGATGGGTTTGGCACAAAACCAGTTTAAAGTGTGATCTCAAATGTGTGCATCTGATCTAAGGCCCAAGATTGCTCGGATGCTACAACCAACATTGCGTTGGTATCGGTGTTCCTCTGACCCTCCCTCTTTGAAGCAATGAGTTGAGTGAAGCTGTAGGGTCAGAATCCCAAGGACCAGGCGTCCCTCATTTATTTCTTGTGTTTCACCTGAAGTCAGAAACACAACTGAGAGATAAAATGTAATTTGTCACCTCGAAAGACAGTTAGCATTTACCTGCCACCCCCACGTTGGCAGGATATGACACAAGGTTAATTTAAATGTGGAGGAACCTAGGTTCATGCACCCAGGTCAGGTTTAAAAAATAGCCCAGCTCCTGTAACCATCAGTATCACTCCACTTTACTGCAATGGTGAAACTAGTGCTGCAGACAGGTATTTCTAGAGAGTTGGTACCTTTCAATAATATTTTCAGTTGCACTCTACCCATAGACAAAAACTGAGTTGCGCTCCGTCTGAAGAGAGAAATACAATTGAGAGTATGTCTGCCTAAGGGCAAGTATGAAACTTAGTAAATACATGCCTCTCCAAGATGACAGATTGACGCAAGATCAATTTAATGTGGGGAGTACCCCAAGGTTAAAAATAACTCGGACACCACCAATATTTGTTGTATTGACAGCAATCTTTTTAATGAAATGTGGGATTACTGCTGCACACTCTATCTAAAGATAGAGACACAATTGGGAGATAAAAAAAAAGTTTATCCACCTCAGAGCTGATACTACACTTTGATCTCAGCCCAATAACCAGAAAGAGAAGAAAAACTTAACTTGAATAGCACTGGCTGTTCGGTCAAAGTATACTGAATATTTCCTTATAAGGAAGCGGCCATTACTAATAATACCATTGTGATTAGAAAAAAAAGAAGCCTGAAACCTACTTTGACAAACACTTATAATCTGAATATTATTTGTATATTATTTTACTGCTTATTTTTCATTTTTTTTGTCCTATCATGTGTACAAAAATAAAAAAAGATATTTTAAAATAATTGGGTGATCTGGTTTTCTTGATGGAAAGAATTAATTGTTATATGCATAATGACAAGAGGCAGATATGAAGTCATGTAGAAATTAGGTAGCATCCCATAATACTCTCTAGATTTCTTTCCTTTTCAATATCAAATATTTTATTTCTTATTATTTTCAACACTTCAGAAAACATTGTTCTCTTAGTTTCCCTCTTCCTTGTTTTTTTGTTTAAGTTTCATTCATTGTTTTTGTTTCTTGTTATTTATGTCATTCAATTCTATCATCAGGTGCTGTTTGCTCCATCCTCCGTTATTGTAATAGAAATGGTTTTCTTTCCTTGACATCATTTTTAAACCGTATTCTTCCTGTTTTATTTGGATATTCTGGATAAGAGAAACTCACAGGCATCATGAATCTGGTTGAATTCCTTTAGCTGACCTTTAGCTGACCTTTAGCCGAACAATTAATTGGGTAATTTCTGCAATCACTATTATATTTATTTACCTGACCTCCACACTAAATCAGAACGTTACACAACGTTGTCTTTAAGATGGAGAGCTATGCATACAGGCCAAGGAAAAAATTGCACAGTCCCTGCATCCACTTTCATGCTGGCATCTATATTATTATAGTATCTATGTTGATGATACAACCATTTACTCTTGTCTTTCATGCAGTCAAACTGGCAGCTGATCTAAAAAATTACCTACAATCTGTTGTTAACTGGGGCAAAGAATAGCTTGTTAATGTTAACACCTTCAAAATGAAACTGCTCTTTATCAATCATTTGATAGATGCCTTTCTGCTTTTTATCAAATGCTAACCTCCAGGTGAGAGAATTGTTGTACCTTCTTGGGCTAATATATACCACATGAAGTGGAAAGATTATATTGAATTGATTGCTAGTAAAATTGGTTCACTGTGTTGTGCTAGACATTTTTTCTTTCCAGAATCTATTATACATAGATATAAGTCTACCATTCATCCATGCCTTGAATATTGCTGCCACATATAGTCTGGTGTTCCTGATATATATTTGGAGATTTTTTATAAAATCCAAAGAAGAATCGACAATGTTATTGGTCCTGACTCGACATCCCTGTAGCTTCTCTGTGCTTTTTCTATAAATACTTTCATGGTAATTGTTCTGATGAATTTTCCGCAATGGTACCTAGAATTCAATCACAATACTAGATTGGTGTCATCTATTTACTGTCAATTTGGTTAAATGTAACTGTGATTTCTATGTTAACAGTTTCTTGCATGTCTTACTTGTGAAACTTTCTTCTGGCTTCTTACTTTCCAGCCAACTTTGATTTTTGAAAAATTTAAATGCACTGCCAATTTTTATCTGCTGTCTTCTTAATTCCCGTTCTTTATTGTTCTTGCTCTTTAATAATGTTCTTTTTTTTATTCTTTCACACTCAGTAACCCTCTGTGTCATAGTGGGGTTTTACTGCCTTGTTTGGATTAAAAATCATTAAAAAAGAAAGAGACATTTTGAAGAAATTGAAAGAAATGATTTAATCATTCCAGCATTTGTATTTAGTAAACAAGAATATATTTATTGATTGATCTGTTCATACTTGTCTGACTCTATCGGTCAATCATAATGCATAATCTGGTGTTAGAACTGTAAAACCTGATTCCAAAACGATAATAATAATGACAATTATTTCTTTGCTGAAACACAATTCTGTCCTTAAAACTCTGTGAAAGAAATGTTGACCAATTGTTCTGCCTTTGTCAATGAGATTATCAATCTTCTTGCAGACTTAAAATGAAGGAAGCAGGGCAATTCAAATCGGTATAATTTGGTGGGGTCAGCCTACCATATATTAGATATAATTCAGAAAATGGTTTCTTTTTGAATATATTTGAAATATGAAAAAATAATAATGGGACAATTTAAATCTTTTCTGTCTATGTTTTTTTTACTTTTTGCCACTGTCATTCTTCTCTTGTTTTGTTTTAACGTCTCATTTGATTTCATCCTCTCTCTCTCTCTCTCTCTCTCTCTCTCTCTCTCTACTTAATTCTTTTCCCATTGTTTCTTTTGCGACCTTCCTTTTCGTTCCCTTCCATTTTTCTTCTCTCTTTCTCACCCTTGCTTTGTATTTCACTTATTTTTTTCCCCTCTTTATTAATTTCTCTCTTTTTAACTTCCTCTTATTATCATCTGTCTATATTTCTGAGATGAGGTATTGTAAGTATTTACACTATTTACATTGTTCAGACTGTTGTCCTCATCTTCATTGTCATATTCACAGTCTATATTTCTAAGATGAGGTATTGTAACTATTTACACTATTTACATTGTTTGGACTGTTGTCCTCATCTTTATTGTCATATTCACAGTCTATATTTCTGAGATGAGGTATTGTAACTATTTACACTATTTACATTGTTTGGACTGTTGTCCTCATCTTTATTGTCATATTCACAGTCTATATTTCTAAGATGAGGTATTGTAACTATTTACACTATTTACATTGATTGGACTGTTGTCCTCATCTTTATTGTCATATTCACAGTCTATATTTCTGATATGAGGTATTGTACCTATTTACACTATTTACATTGTTCGGACTGTTGTCCTCATCTTTATTGTCATATTCACAGTCTATATTTCTAAGATGAGGTATTGTAACTATTTACACTATTTAAATTGTTTGGACTGTTGTCCTCATCTTTATTGTTATATTCACAGTCTATATTTCTAAGATGAGGTATTGTAACTATTTACACTATTTACATTGATTGGACTGTTGTCCTCATCTTTATTTTCATATTCACAGTCTATATTTCTAAGATGAGGTATTGTAACTATTTACACTATTTACATTGATTGGACTGTTGTCCTCATCTTTATTTTCATATTCACAGTCTATATTTCTTAGATGAGGTATTGTAACTATTTACACTATTTACATTGTTTGGACTGTTGTCCTCATCTTTATTGTCATATTCACAGTCTATATTTCTAAGATGAGGTATTGTAACTATTTACACTATTTACATTGTTTGGACTGTTGTCCTCATCTTTATTTTCATATTCACAGTCTATATTTCTTAGATGAGGTATTGTAACTATTTACACTATTTACATTGTTTGGACTGTTGTCCTCATCTTTATTGTCATATTCACAGTCTATATTTCTAAGATGAGGTATTGTAACTATTTACACTATTTACATTGTTTGGACTGTTGTCCTCATCTTCACAGTCTATATTTTTGAGATGAGTTATTGTAACTATTTACACTGAATTAACAGAAACTGAGATATCCCAAAAAAGGTGTGGCACATGGAATGATAAAAATCTACTCTAGTGGACTAGATATAGGTCTTGGTTTGAAATTCCTACGTATATCACCTGAAGAAAACTGAAGTTTCTGTTATCTGCCATGCGTGATAGACGCTTAGGCAAACATGTATCTTTTGATACATGACTGGTAAGGCAGATTTTTTTTTCCCGCAGTGGGTTGCCATTTCTTTCTGTGGTAGACCAGTTGCCATCTAATGTTATTTAACCCATAGCTGGAAAGAGAAGAAGAGGATTCATACGTTTTCCAAGGGTATTAGCATGTACGTGAATGTATCTCCAATTTATCTACCCACAATTTCTTTTCCACTTGTTTATAAGATAACCTCTTTTTCTTCCACCCTCTTTTGACTCCCCTCTAGTTGTTCTTTCAAAATCCTTCTCTTTCCTTTTATCTCTCTCTTTCTAAAGTTTCCCCTCTTCCTGTTATTATCTCATACTTCTTTTACCTTCTCTCACTCTACTTATTGCTTCTTCTTTCCTCCATTTTGACACCTTTCTTTTTTTATCTAGTTTGTTCACTTCCATTTCCACCTCCCTCTCTTTCTGTTTCACTCTCTCTTTTTCTCTCTTTATTACTTTATGCGTTCCTCTTTAAACCCCCTTTTTCTTGATTTTATTTTCCTGTCTTTCTTTGTTTTTTTTTTCTCTTCCCCTCTCTTTTGCTCACTCTCTGCCAAAGCCTTACAAAGCCTCTCTCTTTCTTTTTTCTCTTTCTTTTTTCTCTTTGTAAAATTTTCTACCATTTCTCTCCTGTTATCTTCTCTTGCATTTTTCACTTTCTTTTTCTCTGCTTATTGCTTCTTCTTTTCTCCATATCTTTCTTTCAACACCTTCTTTTATCTCTTTGTGTTCACTCCCACTGTCTCTCTCTGTCTCTCTCTCTCCCCTTCTCTCCATGTATTATGCTTTTTTCCTTTTTATTTTTTTTATGTCTTCCTCTTTAACTCCTTCTTTTTCCTGCCTTTCATCTCTTTTTCTTCTTCTCTCAGTCACTACCAATTCTTTTCAAATCTTTTCTTTTTCTTTTTTCTCACTCTTTCTTTTTCTTACTCTTTCTTTTGCTCACTCTTTATTCTTACTCTTTCTTTTTCTTACTCTTTCTTTTGCTCACTCTTTATTCTTACTCTTTCTTTTTCTTACTCTTTCTTTTGTCTTACTCTTTCTTTTCCTTACTCTTTCTCTTTCTTACTTTCTTTTTCTTACTCTATCTTTTGCTCACTCTTTATTCTTACTCTTTCTTTTCCTTACTCTTTCTCTTTCTTACTCTTTCTTTTTCTTACTCTATCTTTTGCTCACTCTTTATTCTTACTCTTTCTTTTTCTAACTTTTTTTTCACCTTTCCTCTCCTCCTTCTCTTGTTTTCTCTTTCATTTTTCTCTCTTTCTCCTTTCTGCTTTCTATCAATTTTCTTTCTCAACAAAATCTTTTTCACTGTTGTTTTTCTTTTCCTTTCTAATATTTTTTCTTGATTTGTGAATTTTATGCCGTAACTTGCCTAATTTTCTCCTTTGCACAAGAAAATAACCAAAGAACAAAAACACATGAAAGAATTCTTGATTCTTCCTTTTGGTTTTCATCGAAGCGACTGAGAAGAAATATGCAAGTAATACTTTTGCCAAATGCAGTCATTTAAAACTCTTTGGCATGGCCTTTTGATTTGATCAGAACAAAATCAATAAACTAATATTCTTTGACTCTTGGAGTGCCACCAATTTCAGGAGGTGAAGAATTTGGAAAAAATGGTTTTGGGATGATCTATGCAAATCTAAGACAAGAAGAAATGACTTGGAGATTGAAGCATTGGACTGAAGTTTATGTCATGTCAGATTTTATTTTCTAGGTTAATGTTTTCGCATTAAAACTGGTATTAACTAATGGATGTTGGAAAAATTTTCCAAGATATATTTACATTAAATATTACTTTCTACTAGACATGAAGTTGGGCATCAACATCTTTTTTTTTTAACCATTTCACCCTAAACAAGGTGATAATGCCACTAGGATGCCAGGCATTAAAGGGAGCGAAAGAAAATGAGAAGACTTTAGTGAGAAGTGAAGAAAGAACAAATGGTGATTGATGTTGTGTTTTAATTTGTGATGATTGTATGTAGCAGGGAAGTTTTTCTATTCTTATTAAGTAATGAACTGATCCACTCCACTATGTCAGATCTTATTACGCAGATCCAAGTTTTTATGATAAAACTAATATTAATTAACTGATGTTAGCAGACATTTCTGGATATATTTATGTTAAATATTAATATAAGATTCTACTGGTAATAAAGTGGGGATCAGTTTTCTACTTACCTGTTGTCCAGTTTATAATCTTCTTTGATCTTTTGAACAGGAGTATAGGTTTATCCCTTGTTTCCTGTTTAGGATTCGGTTTCCGATTCCTTCTAAAGTTTTCTTCAACTCCGTATTTCTAATTTCCCTGTCTTAATCTCTGAATTTTTTTTACTATTTATTTAAATTTTTTTGCATTTAGGAGTAGATAGGTTTGCCTATTGTGTGTGTTTTTTTTTTGTTCTTTTTTTTTAAAGTAGTAGATGTTTATCCCCTGTTTCCTGTTTAGGATTGAGATTTTCCTTCTCTTTCACTTCCAGTGTTCCCTTGCATCTTGCTGGCATTATCACCTTGCTGGTGGTGATGTTTCTTACTGTGTAACTCTCTATCTCGAGTGGCTCTTGAGCCTTGAACATCATTATAAAAAAAGAAAAAAGAATTATGAATAAATATTCTGAGTATCAGTTTATTATACCAATCATTATTAGGAATATTGATAAAATTTGTTTCCAGGTAGCTAGTTTTATCCGAATAAACATACTATGACATAAATGTTTATAATGAAATACAAAAAAAAAAACGTAGAAATAGCTCATATTCATGAATAAACTATTATTTTAATAAATATAATATAATATATATAATGTAATATGCTAAGAGGCATCAAAAGGTTTCTGAACTAGTCCTGTAAAGTGCGAACAGATAGATTCAAAAGTGGAAGAACGTCACTAGATGTGAAAATGTGAAAGAATTGGCACAAGGGTCACTTCTGGAAATGTGGATAAAATTAATCTTGTGCTTGAGGATTGTCAGAGGCCAATCGATGATATTGCTGACATGTTTGGTCTGTCGTATCGGTCTGTAATGTGTGTCGCTGCCAAGTTTGTCCACTGCCTGTTGACCATAGAGCAGAAAGAATATTATGTTGAAGTCTGTCAAGATCATTGGCAGTAAGCCACTGATGACACATTCTATATGTATAGGATCACCTCCGGTGATAAGAGTTGGGTCTCTGAGAATGACCCTGAAATAAAGCAGCGGTCAACATAGTGGAAAAGCCTGTCTCGACGACCGAAGAA
>CAHIKZ030000060.1:1227500-1257500 GCA_903632075.3 Acanthosepion pharaonis
TTATGACAAAGTGGAAAATGTTTAATTTTCTGATGATTTCCTAATGGACAAAATGCCATTTCCACCTTGTCACAAATTTTCACTATATATATATATATATATATATATATATATATGGTGGACTCTCCCATCATATTCAACATATGAGAGTCTTCAACTCAGTTCTTAGACACCAGCACATATGATTTGATTATAGTGGTGAAGGTTTTGTGCAGAACCAACCACACTTTTTCAAGGGCTGAATACAGAGACCTGGTGCACTATGTGCTACAAGGTCCCCAAACGACCCTCTGCATGTTTTAAATTCAGAGTTGTCCTTCTCCTAGACCAGTTGCCATCCAAGGTTATAGAACCCAGTCTATCCTGTTAATTACCCAAAGCTGGAAGGAGAACAAGAGAATTAATACCGTTCCCAATGGTATTTGCATGTAAGTGAATGTAATGGATTTGACTAGAATTTGAACTTGGCTCTCTGATACCTCAATCCGAGCCACTATCCATTAATCCACCAGAGGATTAAGAAATTATAAATGCAGCAGCAGTCTTTACAAATATTTATTTAGAGTAACTTTACCGGTTTTACATTTCTCATATATACACAGCGTGCCAAATTATTATCGAGATAACTTTTTTCTAATATTTCAAAAACCGTCCCATCAATTTACACAAACTTTTCACACAATGTTGGCAACACTAACTTGCGCAATCACTGAAATTTTCGTACTGATCTGCGCAATGTAAACAAACTGGCACCATATTTATCAGAACGGTGATTTGAGCATGCCAAATTATTAGAAAAGTGTAAGAATTTAGTGAATAGATGTGCCGTAAAAGCAGTTTAAGTGATGCTGAAAAGAAAACTATCACCTTGGAACTCTCAAAAGGTAAATCTAGCCTAGAAATTTCTAAAATGATAGGGAGGTGTCATCAAACCGTGAAAAAGTTCACCGCCGATCCTACACAAGTACGCAATAGGGCAGATAAAGGCAAACCGAGGGTTATTTCACGTCGTCTCATGTCACGACTTAAACGAGAGGCCACAAAGAACCCTGGACTTACCAGTCAAGAGCTTTTCAGTCGCATTGGGGATCCTACTGTGTCTAAAAGTACTCGGTGTCAGTATCTGAGGGAAATAGCAACAACAGTCAAACCTGTATCGAAGCCTCCGTTGACGAGAAATCACATTCAAAATCGACTGAAATGGGTCGAGGACAATATGAAGATTGACTTCTCTAAAGTTTTGTTCACAGACGAAACTCGAGCAACACTTGATGGGCCAGATAGATGGTGCAAAGGCTGGGTAATGAACGGACAGAATCGCCATCAGCGTTTGAGACACCAACAAGGCGGTGGAGGCATAATGGTCTGGGGTGGTATTATTGGAAAAACATTAGTGGCCCATGGAGAGTACTAGATGGCGTCAAAATGACTGCTGATGCATACATATATGAAGGAGCATCTTGAACCGTGAATGAAAAGGCAAAGAGTTACCTTCAGAAGGGCCATTGTTTTTATGCAAGATAATGCTCCCTCACATGCTGCTCACAAGACTACTGAATATTTGAAACAGTTAGGCTTCGATGGACCTCGAAAAATGAAGTGGCCAGCAAATTCTTCGGATTTGAGCCCAATCGAAAACCTTTGGAGCACCATGAAGCGAAGACTGTACGCCAACGGACGACAATTCAGGAGCGACGCTGAGTTGTGTGAAGCAATTCTTGACATATCTCGCGGCATTACAGCAGATGACATCCTACAATTAACAAATTCTATGGATCGTCGTCTTCTTCAAGTAATTTCAAAACAGGGAAAGCACATTCCCTATTAATTTGTTTAAAACTGTGCCTTTGTTTGTATTTGTTATTATTTGTTTGATTATCTTATTTATTAGCTTCTTTTGATCATAAACATTCACGTGCAACATTAATAAACGTTTTGTTTGCTCAATTCTGGGAATTTTACTAAACCTTTCTAATAATATGGCACTCTCAAATCACTGTGCAGATAACAAATATGGCGCCAGTTTGTTTACATTGTGCAGATCAGTACGAAAATTTCAGTGATTGCGCAGGTCAGTGTTTCCAACATTGAGTGAAAATTTTATGTGAATTGATTGGTCGGTTTTTGAAATATTAAAAAAAAGTTATCTCGATAATAATTTGGCACGCAGTGTATGACGGGCTCATGGTAGTGAGGAGCTCCACAAACTTTAAAATAGAGAAAATTAGAAAGATAATTTACAATGAATTCGGGAAACTAAATTTAAAAACAATAGTCAACACTAAATTAAAAAGAGTAAACTTCCTAGACGTAACCCTAGACTTAACGGACAAAGTTCACCTACCTTACAGAAAACCTAATACTAATCCCCTGTATGTACATCCTAAGTCAAACCACCCTCCATCTGTAATTAAGCATATACCCGCATCAATAGAGAAAAGAATAAGTATGAACTCAGCAAATAAGGAAATATTCCAACAACACAGTAGTTTTTACAACACAGCCCTGAAAAATAGCGGATACAAAAACGCTGACATAACCTATAGAAACGATAGTACCAATAATAAGAAAAACAGGAAAAGAAAGATCATCTGGTATACAACCAAATGGTCAGCACCAAACTAGGCCATAAGTTCCTAGCTTTAATTGAAAAGCACTTTCCCACTAATAGCAAACTTAGCGACATCTTTAACAAAAACACCTTGAAATTGAATTTACAGCTGCACTGAAAATATAGAAAGAATCATAAAAAGACATAATAAGAAAATCCTAGAAAAACACGCAAACCAAACCAGTAATAAAAAACATAAACTAAAATTGGATAAAAATAACGAAAAATTATGTGATTGTAGAAACCCTAAAAACTGCCCGTTGGAAAATAAATGCCTCACAGAATCTGTGGTATACCAGTGCACTATCTCATCCATTCAGAGTCCTAACACTGATAGGATATACATAGGCTCAACGAAGAATAATTTTAAAATTAGATGGCGGCAACACAAGAGCTCCTTCAGCAATATTCAAAATAGAAATCAGACATCTCCATCCCAATATTTCTGGCATCTAAAAGAAACGAATAAAACACCAAAAGTAAAATGGAAAATAGTAAATAAAACAAGAACCTGTAAAACCTGGGATGACCCATGCCCTTTATGCTTACAGGGAAAACTACACATCATTAAATTTCTAAATAATGAAAAATTATTAAACCATAGGCAGGAGTTAACGGTTTTTTGCAGACACCAACAAACTTTCGCATTAAATAATTAGCATATAAAAAAAAAATTCCCATAGCTAAGTAAAATTCTCAAAAGCTTAGCCAAATCATTAAATAGGAAAAACCCTTTTTATAGTCGTCAAAAAAAAAAACAAATTGAAATTCAGTGCAATGCGATCTGTATATAAAGCACCCACTTGAATAAACAAATAAATAAATGGATAATCAGACGGACAATAATAAAAGACAATTCCCCAGACACATAACGATTGTAGGCGCGCCATAAAAATATCCCTTACTGGGAACTAACTAAAGGGTGACCGCAAACATTAGCCTTGAAATAGATACCCTACCCAACCTTAGCAAAACCTCTCAGAAGATGATGAATCTATTGATAAAAATTAACTCTCTGACCACTTAACGAAGGAAAATAGTCTAGCCACTCCCACAATAACGAATTCTGTAACGGACCGTGCCTAAAAATACACGTAAACTGAGAGATAGCTTATTCCTAACATTTCGCTTGAAGATGAAACGGGACTAAACACCACAATCCAACTTAATTTTAATAATTATTTGGATAATTTCGGCTCACGTTTTTGAAACATGAGAACTCTTATGTAGCGAAGGAATCATATTTTTAAACAAAAAAATATTATTATAATATATATATATATATATATAATAATAAGTAGGAGGATTTGATAATTATATAATTGATTCATTGAGTCTGATAGAAACCTCAACAGGAAATAGAGGAAGCACTGGACGGCCGTTTCGTCCTATAATTGGGACTCATCAGCAGTGCGCATCCACCACCAAGTACCGAAACCCTGACAGTTGGGTTGTCAACAAACCAACTGTACCAAATGGGCCTCGGTAACAAAAGAGATTCCTAATCAGACTCAACTAGCGCCGCTCGCTCACATATTCCGTGGCGGAACTCTACTGAGTTCTCTGTGATTTAGGACTGTGCCCCCTGGGGAGCCACGACTACTCTCACCAAGCCGCGCCGACTGGAGCATTGAAGCCGGTTCAAGCGAAGATAAAGACAGATAATAAGTATATATATATATATATATATATATATATATATATATATATATATATATATATATATATATACACACACGTATATTTGAGAAACAGTCATACATCCAAACAAATTCTAGTAAATTCAAATGACGGGATCTGCCTGTTTAAATTTTTATTGTATTTTTCCCAATTTTCATATAAGGTGATGTATGAAAATTGTTTTACTTGTGAGGTTTCAATCTTTCTAGAGATGTTGCACTCATTAACCTTCTAGGAATTTTGAACCAAATTCATTATTTAACCCAAGGGATTGATTGTTCTCATTTCCTTTTGATGTTTATAGTTCAATGGGGGAAAAGTAACCAAATATAAACTACAAAGGTTATCTCCCCTCAGGACAGCAAGCAGAATGAAAACAATTTTGCAATTGAATAAAGGGTTCAGTTCAAAATCTTATTTAGCAAGTGCAACAAGGAACAACTGATGAGCATGAGGGTCTGAATGGCAAGGTATTTAAATAATTGAAAGAAATGGTCAGAAAGAGGAAGGAAAGAAAAAAAAGAGAAGAAAAAAAGGAGAAAGAGAAAAAGGGAGCAAATAAAAACTAGGAAGTAGTTTAAGTCTGGATATGAGGGATGGTCAGAGGAGAAAGCAAGAGAAAAAGGAGGAGAAAAAGATAGAAGAAATGACCTATTTATTTTATAGACAGTCACAATCAGAAGGTAGTTTAGACATAAAGAAATCCTTCTTAAATCTATAAAGAAAAATAATATTATATTAAATAGAGAGATAAACCCATTTATATGAAATATTTATCATGCAATATATAAGAGAAGTGCCTTTAGAATAAATTTTATAAGATGTCGCTATATAATAAATAAATATATTAATTTAATTATTTAATAGTAAAAAAAATTAAATAATATATTAAATATTACATAAAAACAATAAATAATAAATATTAAATAAAAGTACAGGATTTACATTAGTCGGACTATTGTCCTCATCTTTGTCGCCATATCAAGGACACATGGCACAGTGGATAAAGGCGTTGGTTAGATCCAGTGACAGACCCAAAGAAGGTGAGTTCAATACCTGGTTAAGGCAGTGGAGAACTTTCAGAGGGAAAATTAGCAGGAGATAACTGATAACTGACATCCATCAAACATGGCACGTGGAACTAGAACAGTCTACCCCAGTGATCGAAATAAAGGGTTCAGTTCGAAATTCCAACCACCTGAAGAAGGCCGGAGCGTACAACGGCCGAAACGTTGTGACAAATATGGCGACAAAGATGAGGACAATAGTCCGACTAATGTAAATACTGTACATAATACCTCATCTCAGAAATATAGACAGACTCTGAATAATAAAAGTATATAAAAATATATAAAATTCTTGAATATTAAAATAAATTTTCAAATACCACATCATGAAACCAAATAATACAATATATATCAGTATGATACACTTCAATACTACATAACAATATTATATACTAATATATCCATAATAATAAAATATATTTTTCTTTTTGTCATCATAAAATTTCGAGTAAAATATCATGTCTCACTTTTTTTTAAACATGCCTAATAATTTTCTCTTACAAAACAACTACTTTTGGGGCCAATTTGAGAAATTACCAGGGGTACTGTCAAACGTTTGAACTGTAGTGCGCATATAAAAAGAGAGAGAATTTGAAATAATCAAAATTAATTAACTCATTGAGTCTCGAAGAAATCTCAACAGAATGCAGAAAGCACTGGACGGCCGTTTCGTCCTATATTTGGGACTCATCAGCAGTGCGAATCCACTACCGAGAATTGAAACCCGAACAGTTACAATAGGAGGCAAACGGTTCTCAGTGATGAAGAGGTAACAAATTAGACTCTATATAGCGCCGCTCGATCACAGATCAACTGCTTTCTCAGATCAATAGTTAAAAAAGGCTGCAGGTCTTAGAATAACAAGCACCATTCTTTGAACCAGATGGAATGGCGCTACAGAATCATAAACAAAGAACTGTACCAAATAACAGAAGCCGCTTCACCTGATGACTACCAACAGCACCAACAAATAAAATGGATAGCATATGTAACAAAAAGTTAAAATAATGACATAAACAATATTTTGATCTTCCACCTTAATTCAAACAAAAAGTTAGGAAGGAAACTTCCATTAATACCTGAAAGCTACTGCACTATTTTTCTGAAAAATTGTTTTAACAGAAAGATTTTATAGATTTCATCAGAAAGTAGTAATGAGTGTTAAATGTTCACTTAACAAAGAAAAGGCTAATATTACGATTGCTGTTAGCATTTTTGAATTGCATTAATCCAAAGTTTTCTGTTCTCTCAACTACATTTTATATAAAACTTATATTTCCATTAAACGATCATTTTTCTTATATGCAATAATTTTCCAGAAAAGTTTTCTCTTTGCATAAAAGTATACAAAAATCTGGCCGCAATCCTTTACCCTACCTCCATTTGATCTCAAAACAACGGCCAATTACAAATAGAATGCACTTGATAGGTAGAGATGACCAGAGGGTGTACGGCATGAATAATGGCCTTTACAAAACATGTATCTAATGAGTGATATTTATCCAATCATCAGTGTCTTCAACAAATCATTTTAGTTAAATTGTCCAATAATATTAGCGTCCAAGAATAGATATGTGGAATCGGATGAATGGAATCAACATTGGCTCAATGCCTGATCAGAGATGCCAAAAGAAATGGTCAGAATTCCTGCTTAAAGAATTCAATAACGTGAATGGAAAATTAGCACGCAGAAATGTTGTTTGTCAAAGTGTTTTTTTTTTATGAGACACCAGTAACTAAATGTGAGTCAGTGGACTATTTGCCTTCATTCTAACTTTATCTTTTTCGATCTGTTTTTAGTACAAATAATGTTTTTTGTTAGTTCTCAGTAATTCTCTTCTTAAATAATACAAAAATCAGAATTTAAGGAATTTTTACAAGCTAAATTCTAAATTCCTAATATAACTTAGTGAGGCATTTCAGACATAAGAAATAAAAAAGTTGGTGCCTCTTCTTGAAATAGTGGTCCTGTAATCACACACACACACACACACACGCGCGCGCGCAAGCAGAGAGAGAGAGAGAGAGAGAGAGAGAGAGAGAGACAGAGACAGAGAGAGAGAAATAATTATATAACTTCTTCCAACATCATTTTCCCACCAAATTCTTCTGAATATATATATCTATATCATTATCCCATATATATATATATATATATATATATATATATATATATATATATATATGTGTGTGTGTATGTATGTATTATGAAATGGACAAAGTCCAAACAATTATTTTAAGACATTTTTATGTTTATACATTCTTTCTATAGATACAAATATTTAAGTAAATGATCTGTTTTATAATAAACAGTATTAATAACATTTACTGGTAAATGTTATTAATACTGTTTATAATAAAACAGACAACTTTTAAATGTTTGTGTCTCTAAAAAGAATGTATAAACATAAAATGTCTTTTAATCATATATATATATATATATATATATATATATATATATATATATATATATTTGTATTTAGGCAACAATGTTTTTTTTCATGCACATTTCATTGAATATGACTGACAAGAAAACTGTAATCGGTAGCCGACGCGTTTCGTTCAATGTGGACTTTTCAAGGCAAAAAACGAATGAATTTATTTAAACAAAGTAACTCATAATAACAAAAACAAAATGTCCTTAGCAACTGGGAGAATTTAGAGAATGCTATTTTTATACTGTTAACAGAAAATTCTTCCAGTTGCTAAGGACATTTTGTTTTTGTTATTTTTGGTTACTTTGTTTAATAAATTCATTTCGTTTTTTGCTTGAAAAAGTCGACATTGGACGAAACGCGTCGACAAACAGTTTTCTTATTGTCTTTTACATTTATAAATATTGTCTTTTTCTACAAGTTAACTCTGAGACATTTTTCATATACATATATATTTTAAGACATTTTTATGTTTATGCATCTTTTTGTAGATACAAATATCTAAGTAAATGCTCTGTTTATAATAAAAAGTATTAATAACATTTACCAGCCTGAATGTTATTTAATACCGGTAAATGTTATTTAATACTGTTTATTACAAAACAGAGCATTTACTTAAATATTTGTATCTGTAAAAAGAATGTATAAACATAAAAAATGTTAAAAATAATTGTCGGACTTTGTTCATTTCATAATGTGATATATATATATATATATATATATATATATATATATATATATATATATATATATATATATATATATATAAAAGAAAGAACAGTAAGATATGCGGAAAAACCATATTTTAAATTAATTAATTTATAATATATATATATATATATATATATATATATATATATTCTTCCTCCTCATCATCAATCCTATGACAGGGTGTGGTCTTAGGTTCACTGAATAGCTTAACACCTGACCAATTCCCTCCATAGCTAGTGGGGAAACCTTGAGATGTATTCATTTATGCACAGCAAGTTGGGCAAGTAGACATGGAGGAAACCACGCTTCTCCTGACCAAACTACAGCTGATGTCCCCCAACTTGAAACCTCACTTTGGTCATGGACACGTGGCTGTTGATTTCATCCGAGACACTGACTTCAGTTTTGCAAGATCTCCATCCATCCTCATAAGACATGAAGTAGCTAAACATGCCAGATGCAATGTAGACCATCACTTTAGTTAAACTGTCAATAATATAAGCGTCCAATAATATAAGCGTCCAAGACTAGATGTGTGCAATTGGATGAATGTAATCAACATTGGCTCAATGGCTAACCAGAGATGCCAAAAGAAATGGCCTATACACTGTGTTAATTCTATTGATTAATGCAATAGCTAATGAATTAGTGATCAATTAAGCTGATTAAGAGCAGCAAAATTTGCATGAAAAACATAGTTATGGAGCTCAATTTTCCTGATTGTGCTGGATTTCCATTGACCCTGCAAGAATGTCCATCCGTCTTCTGACAGTTCTAGTTTTTTTAATTCTGGCATCAAGCCACCCTCCTCACAAGAAAGCCTGCTTGGGGAAATGGTTTATTCGTCGATAACCTGACACTGCGGCTGGTATTAATGGATTACATGTTATTTGCATTAGTATTATATATATATATATATATATATATATATATATATATATATATGAACGCTGATGTCGGAGTAAACAGCTGCGTTTTTTTTTGCTCAAAGAAAGCCATGTCATATTTAAAGGAAAGTCTTGATTGTTTTACTTTTAAGCTTTAATCATCCATTTGTCTTATATTTTCTTTGTTTATTATAATATTTGTAAAGTTATTATTTATTTACAGTATTTAATATACATATTTTTATAATCTTTTGTTCATATTTGTTTAAGATAAGTCGTGGCATACAACGATTTTTATTTTTATTTTAAAAAAATGTTTAGCAGTTGTAAGGATATCTCGCTAAGAGTTAAGAACATTTAAATGTATTGCATTTGTTAAATTAATTATAGTGGCGTAATTCTAATCTATTTAAGCGTAACATTATTTATTTCTCTGTTGTTTTTGCAAAAGTGGTCGTAATTTTCGGAATTAGAGGAAAGCATTTTTATTTTTTTGTAATGTTCATTTTGTTTATCTTTGATTAGTGGCTCATTATCACCGATTTCTTTATCTATTATTATCCATATTCAAAGATTATTTTAATAACATTTGGTATGAATTTTATTTTTATTCCTTTACATTTTCTTATTTTTATTAATTGCAAAGTAACGTAATTTCAATTTTGTTGAAAATGTGTTAACGTTATTTTGTTTTGTTTGTTTTTTTTTACTGCTAGTGTGGCGGGGCCGATAAGGATGTCGCCCCGGCAAGCTTTATGAAGAAAGGTGTGAACAGCTAAGACAATGAGGGGACAAAGGCAATGGTTTAAGAAACAATAACCTTGATTTTATTTTACTCTGGAGAAATATGTTGGTATCGGTGTCGGGTCCGGTATGGATGGTTTTGTTTAGGGGTAGTTGATTTCGGTCGTATCGGCGAAACAAATGTAAAGATGAAAGTTGAAAATCGGTGGTAGCTGGTCGGCTGCCAGACGGGAGAATTGTCAGGAACAGCAGCAGGTTGATCGATGTCGCACGAGATTTGTTGTATCGGTTAGGACGAGTCCCTAAACAGGGCCGAGTGAGTATAGTGATACGACTTCACAGGGCGGATCGACCGCGGAAACGTCTTTCTAAGGAGCGGCTAATGGCGACCGCGACACTAGTCAACTTTGTATTATTTATTTATCTTTCAAACATTTTAAAAATAACAACAGCAACAACAATAATAACAATAATAATAATTATTATTATAATTGTAATAATAATTAATAATAATTTTATACGTTATTATTATTATTTTAAAAGTATAGTAATATATTGGCACATTGATGACGATCTGTTTATTCTGACATCCAGTATAAAATATATATATCCCACAGAGCTATGTAAAGTACTAAGTTGAGTACTGGTGCAGGCTAGCTGCCTTTGATGAGGGTGAAAGGAGTCTCTCTGAGCTTTGGTTAGCAATCCTTTTAGTGTTGGTTTCACGATAAAAAGACTTCAGATGGGAAGGAAAACTAAACTCATGACAGCTTAACCTGGTTATTATATTGTGTCGGAGTTAAATTGTCGGAGTTAACTCCTCCTTCACTCCGTTAACCCTTTCACCAGGGGTCTCTCTTCCCTGGCTATAAATATCCGCTGACTCTTCACCTCTATCTCTTTTTCCTTCAGGATTTCAGCTATCAACCTCGAAATGTAGGCGCTAACAAGGGATAGCGTGGAAACACGCTAAACACAATACACACACACGCACATACAGAATATTCACACACGCACGCACATACAGAATATTCACACACGCACGCACATACAGAATATTCACACACACTTCGTCCTTTGCACTATATATTATGTATTTGTTGTGTTTATAAAAAATATTTATTGTTGAACAAATTCACATTTTCTTCTACTTGATTATTTCTCTTCTTGTTGTCTTTGTTACATTTGATATTGTAAAAATTGTAGAGGGTCAGTTTTTATTTCTATTTATAACCAATAAAAATTGGCTGACCCACTATAATTGCATGTATCTGATGAAAGGCATGTACTGGATGATATTGACTGTGATCCGGAGAGGTTAAACTCTGTGATAATAACACATGAGGACTGTCGTTCGGAGTTTCCGTGGCAAGTCTTTTGCCCCGTTACTTTTTTATCGTCAGATCCCAAAAGTGTGGATGGTTCGACACAAGCCTTCACCACTTGAAACAAAACATTGTGTTGGTTTTCTCAAAACTACATCTAATTAGTTCCACACATATCCAGTTACTGCGAAAAAACTCTACAACATTGGTATAGCTGCACTGAGAAGTAACCATCAGTCAACTACATGAAATGAGAAAGCAAAATAAGACATCTAACAGTGTTCCTGCTGCACTTGGATACAATACATTTTCCTGTACTGTTTGTGCAATTCTTGAGCAGGTCTCAAAAGTCGTGCCCGTCATAGGCATGCAGATAATTAGTTTGTGGTCGCCGGAACCTCATACGTCGAACATGACGGGAGAGTCCATCATATATATATATATATATATATATATATATATATATATATATATATATATGCCAATCCTGGCTTGAAGTAATTGGATGTCTAGCCACAATGATGAGCTGTGATACAGTGAAAAGTCTGTCTGTGGATGATGATATTAGCTCCCGAAAAAAAAAAATTATTTCAGTTGAGCACTGTAGGTAGAAAGCGCGAATTTTTAAACATTGATTACTACTACTGATAATGCAATACTCTCCCAACGGATTGAGTTCTCTAGGCTATTGGCGTGATTATTTAAAAATAAATACACAAAAAATTCACCTGTCTCTCTGCTGGGTGCCGATAGCCTTGGGGTTATAATCTCTGACAGATGCCAAATCGGTTGGGTTTTGATCCTAGCTTGAAGTGATCGGATGTCTAGCCACACTGATGAACTGTGATACAGCGAAACAGTCTGTTTGTAGATTACAATATATATATATATATATATATATATATATATATATATATATATATATATATTCATTTGTGGCTGAAGAGTAAAAAGGCTAAAAAGGAGAGATGGAGGCATTTATAACGGCTGCACAGAACTAAAGTTTATTCAATATGCAAGCTCAATAAAGGCAGGAATAGACTCAATGTGCATATTATGTAAACAACATATTGAAACTATTTGCCACTTAGTGATTGCTTGTCCAATCTTGATACTAAAGGAATACAACGACTAATAAGTTTGAATAGTATATTAATTGGAATATATATCAGTAATATATATGACAATGGCAGTAACTGTTAGACAATGTTCTCAGAGATGAGGAAAAAATGATACAGTAGAAATGTGGTTATACAGAAGGATACTGAGAATTCCATGGATGAGATGTATAAGCAATGAAGAAGTCTTAAAAAATGGCAACTAAAAGAATGCTTACACTTAGAATCAGGAAAAGACAACTGAAATTGCTTAGACATATAACGAAAAAGTAAAGCTTTGAAAACTTAACCCCCATCAGGCATATTGAAACCAAGTGAGAGAGGAGAAGGCAGTGATGGGTTTGTATGAATGAATGGTAGAATAGGGAATGGGGACCTTAGCAAAGGGAAAAACTTTACTAAGGGCCATACAAGATATAAAGTTGTAGAGAGCCATGATCACCTATGTCCTAAAGCAGTGATTCTCAACTGCTGTGCTGTGGCACACTAGTGTACCATGTGATCATCTTAAGTGGGCAACCTTTTTTTTCAAACAGTTCTTTTCCCTATGTTCCTTCTAATATGGGACTTCAGTTCTGTGGATAATAATAAGAATTAACCATCATTTCTAGTGATCGAGAGCTCCAAGTAAAACATTCCACGGCACCCACTGATACATTTTGAATTTCAATGCAAAAGAAATATCCCAGATTAGCTAAAAAGGCTTTGTCAGTTTTATTGCAATTTTCTTCTTCTTGTTTATGTAATTCTTATCATACATTCAACCAAGCATTAAAGAAATGGCGAAAAAGCACAAGACACAGGTTTCACACTAAATAAACTGCACAAATAGTTAATAGAAACATTGAAATAAAGTAAGATCATATTTGTGTGTGTATTTTAAATCTATAATTTTAATTCCGAAAACACGGCCCAGATTAAACAATTTTGGGATTCACTGCTCTAGAATAACATTTATTGTGAAATCATCTGAGTTTAACTGGATGTTGATTTATCCTGTTTTCCATATGAAAAAATCCTTTTCAGTTTAACTATTTATGTAATTCTTATTGCACATTCGACCAAACATTTAAGAAATGGCAAAAAAACACAAGGCACAGGTTTCACACTAAATAAGCTGCACAAATAGTTGAATAGAAACATTGAAATAAAATAAGATCATATATATGTGTGTGTGGAAGTAGTAATGATCCAGTGTTAGTATTTGAATAAATGAATAAGTATTAAACATTTTTCAAACAATTCTATTCACTATTTTCCTTCTAATATTGGACTTCAATGCTGTGAAGAAGAAGAATTGGCTACAATTTCTATTGATCGAGGGCTCAAAAAAGGCTTTATCAATTTTATTGTAATTTTCTACTTCTTATTTATGTTAAGTAGGTTTCTCATAGACCAGAAGCAAGAAAGATTACACTCAACTGAAGCTGAAATGAGGGTTACTTATCTGACGTTTGACCAAGTTTAAAGAAACCGTGAAAAAATATCAGGCACAATCATAATACTGTCCTAAAGGAACATGGAAGAAGTATACCACATACTAAAAATGGTATGACCAGTCATTGAAAGCCATCAGGTTACTATTTCTGTTACTTCATCATGCATATTGACAGACATGAAGCTAACAGACCTGACACTGTAATTAAGAAATAGAAACAAAAATGCCTTCAAATATATATATATATGTCAGTTCCATCAGACAAAAATATACTTGAATATATCAAAATAACCAGAAAAGAATTTTGAAATTGAAAAGCAATAGATTTGGTACCTTAAAACTCTAATATACTTTGAAGTCCCATCTATTGAAAGACAATAATTTGGTGCCTTAAAACGACTAATATACTTATAATAATTGGAGCCCTGGGCAAAATAATTTTTTGAGAAACTGAAACGTTTGTACCAAGTTGAACTGCACATCTTGTCTGTAGAGTATTATGAATGTAAAGAAAATACAAACATTGTATATGTTAAGTAGCACTTTACATCAGATTTTGTGCAAACAGAATGTAGATATTTACTACATTGCCTTACTCCAGGTTTTGAGTAATTACTTGGTAACAGATTGTATTAAAGAGAATGCAAAAATAGAAGAAAAAAAGAACTGGAATTCTGGGTACAATAAGAAAAAAGATAGAGACAAAATTGTTAACAAGATCTCAAGCGGCTCTTGTTTACAAGAGTTTCAAAACACTGAACTGTGTAGAACTGATCATCTACTTCCTAATTTTATAAAAAATTAAACTGGGCGAATCTAGGCATCTTGGGACAGAGGTTAAAAAATATCTTCAAATAATTAAAAAATTCTGGATAAGTGATACATTTTGGATTTCAATACAAAAGGAATATCCCAGATTAGCTAAAATGGCTTTATCAGTTTTATTGCAATTTTCTACTCCTTAGTTATGTGAATTAGTCTTCTCAACCCTAAATAACATCAAAAACCAGAAGCGAGAAAGATTACACTAAACTGAAGAAAAAAATGAAGATTGCTTAGATCACATTTGACCAAGCATTAAAGAAATTGTGAAAAAACATTAGGCACAGTTCTAATACTGTCCAAAAGAAAAATGGAAGAAGAAGTATATCACATGCTAAAAATTATGACCAATCATTGAAAGCCATCAGATTACTATTTCTGTTATTTTATTGTCCATATTGACAGACTTAAAAGTTAACAGACCTGACACTGTAATTAAGAAATAGAAAGAAAAAAATGCCTTCAAATATATACGTCAGTTCTATCAGACAAAATAAGCAAAAAAAAGAATCTTGAAATTGAAAAATAATAGATTTGGTGCCTTAAAACTCTAATATACTTTGAAGTCCCATCTATTGAAAGACAATAAATTTGGTGCCTTAAAACTACTAATATACTTATAATAATTGGAGCCCTTTTTGAGAAATTGAAAAATTTGTACCAAGTTGAACTGCACATCTTGTCTGTAGAGTATTATGAATGTAAAGAAAATACAAACATTGTATATGTTAAATAGCACTTTACATCAGATTTTGTGCAAACAGAATGTAGATATTTACTAACTTGTCTTACTCTAGGTCTGGAGTAATCACTTGGTAAGTGATTTTACTAAACAGAATGCATAAATTTTATCTTCCTCTTCCTGATGTTAAGTATAAGTTTTCTTTTTGCTTGCATTTTCTCCAAAACCTTGTTGTTGCTCACCTGTTTAGTCTATAGTATCCTCAGCATCTTTCTGTAGAACCATATTTCTGTTGTATCAAGTTTCCTCTTCATCTTTGAGGATATTGTTAAGTATACAAGAGGAAAGTTATCACATAGCAGTCCAGTACACTTTTCTTTATTTCTAAAAAAATTTTTCTGTTTCTTAATACTCTGCTTAGGTTTTGGAATTCTTCTTTGGCAATCCCAATACGTCATTGGATCTCAGTGTCACACTTTCTGTCCTCTGTTAGAACACTTTCCAGGTATTTAAATTTCTGTATTTGTTTGATTTTAGTATCCCCAATTCGTAATTTGTATTTTGGGTTCATCCTTTTGCTGATAACCATGCATTCTGTCTTCTTGTAGTTTATACATAGTCCTTTCTTCTTGCTTTCCTTCCCTACCTTCTATAGGAACTATTGTAGTTTTCTGAGCCTGTTATCAACACTGAGTCATCTGCATACCTTATATTGTTAAAATTGTGGCGGCCAGCAATGAATCCTATTAAGACATCTAATCATCTGAGAATTGCCTTGCTGTAGAACTTGAATAAACAGCATAGCAATATTTGGCAGTGATATTCCAGTTCAGGCTTAGATTCAACATATTGTTGTTTCAAAGTTTTGACTGCACAAATAGTTTTGAATGATTTCTTTCACAGGAATAAATCCATTCAGAACAGAATAGAAGATTTATTTTATGGAAAAGAAAATTATTTTGCATTAACCTTTGATAACTGGGAAAAAGATGATGGAGACATATGGAATTGGTTTTCTTTTATGTAAGCTAGAGGAAACTTGAAGCAACAGAAATGTAGTTATACTGATGCTGAGGATAATGTGGACCAAATATGTGAGTAACGACAAAGTTCTGGAGAAAATGAAAACAAAAAGGAAACTAATACTTAACATTAGGAAGAGACACTTGAGGTTTCTGCAGCATATTCTGAGGAAAGAGGGCTTGGAGAATCTTATACTCACAGGAAAAATCAAGGATAAATGGGACAGATGAAAACACTGCATAACATACTTAGTGAGCTTGAGTAAATAGATGGTGAAACAGGGTTTAGGAGAAATAACAGCCAAAATTTATTAAGAACTACAATAGACAGGAAATTGTGGAGAGCTATGATCGCCTATGTTCTGAGGATCCATGGCACATAGAAGCTGCAAACCTGTCTTGCAAACATTTTTTATTAATAAATTTATTTATAAGAAGGGGGTGCAAATAAAAAGATTTGAAATTGACAACTTTTTTCATTTCATTGAAACAGATGCTAAACACCTTTTCATTTTCTCACTGAAACCAAGTAGCGTCTCAAATATGTCAGTTTCATGTTTATACATGGTCAAAATGGAATAGTCCATTATTTATGAGTTATTGGCAAGGCGTAATGGACGTGCAAACGAACTAAGCAACTAATGAAAAGAGGGACAAGCAGAATTATGATAGAGATTATACTTTTAAAGATCATACCAAAGGTCAGTGGTGAGCTGCTCAGAGTTTCAGCTTGTCCGATAGCAAGTGGGCACCTTATCAAGTGGGTCCATTATACCAAATAACTGAAAAATAAAGGTGGGTGGGACAAGTAGAAATATAATCATTTTTGTTGTGTTTTCAGTTCATGCACAAATAAGGATCATATTTATCGGACATTTCTTGTAATCGAAATAATATAAACTAGCTATCACACAATCACAAACCCCGTAGCCCATTAGCATTTTAGGGGCACCACATGTACTGCAGCTGTAGTAGAAGTGATGTGTCCTGGGCAAAATATTCTGATGGAGGTCAATCCTCTCCTGGCTGGTTTGAATTTTCTTTCTCCGAGGCTGGTTGCCTAGAACCTACTCTGTCCTACTATTTACCCATAGATGGGGAGAGAAAAGTTAGATTCATACATTTCCCAAGGTTATTAGCATGTTAGTGAACTTGACTGGAATTTGAACTCGGCACTCTGATTCCTCAATCAAAGCTGCAAAGAGATATACAAAATACAAATGTAATTATTAAGATTGATTGATTAATGGATTTATTTTTACAGCTTATCAACCCTTTGAACATTATTTAAAGCCAGAAATATCTTTAGAATATAAGATTTTTTTAGGTAATAATAGTTTGCTCATATAATTCTTACTAATTAATCCATTGCTTGGAGGAGAAGAGGTGGATTCATTTCTGAAGCCTATCTGCATATATGTGAATATAACAAACCCAATGATGATGGCTCTCCAATTAACAATTCCAAGCCATTATCCATTACATCATCCATGCATCCAAGCTTACAGCACCTGATATTCCCAAGTGGTCACCCATCTAAATACTGACCAGGATTGATGTTGCTTAATTTGTGATCATTCGGGAACTGGTGTTTCAAAATGATGTGACCATAAGCTTGAAAGTTCTAGGACTGGATTTGGAACTCAGCTCTCTGATTAACAATTCTGAGCCATTATCCATTACGCCACCCACACAATCAAGCTTACAGCGCCTGGTATTCCCAAGCAACCACCTGCTAAGGTACTGACTAGGCTCAGTGTTGCTTAACAGCAGTGATCATACGGGAACCGCTGTTTCAATGTAATGTGGCCATAAGATGTATAATTATTAATAAACCAAAGAGGAAAATAAAAATATGGAATTATAGAATAAAAATATAGAAAGTGCTTGAATGAACTGCATTCTTTGGTTCTGCCAGTTCTACCCTTCACGGCTAGGACGCGCCATGCCACTCACACTGTAGCAAACCACCCACATTTCCTCCATATTTCATTGGTGAGAAATGAGTTCCACTTGAGCAGCTTCTTACTGCGAATAACTGTTCCGTGGAACTGACTCCCAAGAGGATGTTTCCTCAATTACTAAAATCAACCTGTTCAAATCTAGGGATAACTATTATCTTCTACCTATCTGCATAAACTGTGTCGCTTTCTCTATAACTCTCTACCTTGACTGGCTATCGGGCCTTGTACGGGATGAACCTCACTGTAATATAAAGAACTGTTAGGTCACTGTATGAGTTCTATGGTTACCATCTCAGCCAGTACTACCAGTCATGTCGTTGAGTCATCAGTGAATAAATCAGTTGACCTTTTGGAAGGTCAAAAGTCATCTAGCACAAAGGAGTACACTGGGTTATATAGCTGTGATGCAGCCAGAGCTGTGATGAAATGGCATCGCTGGGAGGAAGGGCTTCCTTGACTGAACGCAACGGCTAAATGAAGGATTTCCCCCGATGGAATGAACGGCCATGCATCTGTAACCAAAATGAACCTTCAGATTGGAGGACATCAGGTGTGGTTTATCCAGAAGAGGGCATGGTCTCTGCGAAGTCTACTTGCCCAAGATACGTGACACATGAATGAATACATTGCTTTCAACCCAGATATATACACAAAACTGTTCAAATGTTCACCAGCATAGCAACCCTAAAACCACACCCGGTCATTGGACTGATGTTGATGATGTTTTTTTATATTATTGTTCACTCAAAAATGCCTAAGAGCCACTCAAGGTAGAGGTCACTGTAAGAGTGTACAAGGAGCAAGTAAGAACTGCACATTTAGAGAATATGTAAGGTAGACTATGGTTGACTCTAGACTTGAAGAGATTGTAATTATTGAGGAAACATCTTATTAAAGTAGCAGTTCTTTTTTTGTTCACCTTTTACAAGGTCCAAGGGCCACTCAAGGCAGAGGGTTACTAAAGGTGATTATTGGGGGAATGATAAGAGTAAGGAGCACAGTTTATGTGGATATGCGTGAAAAATAATGGTTAAATTTAAACTTGAAGATGTTAAGATTGGAATGGTATGGAAAAGAATCATCTTGAGATTCTCTTCCTCAAAGTAGCAGTTCTTGGGAAGAATCTATTCAAGTGAAACTTACTCCTTATTAATGGAATACAAAGGGAATGAGTGTGGTTCTCCTCAGTGTACATGGCAGCGATGAAAAAAATAAAATAAATACCAGTAATAGGTTTATAATTTAGAATTGAAATAGAAAGAAAGACAAAAAGGGTGAAACTTACAGTAAAAAAAAAAAGCTTCCCAAAATTGAGTGAAAAGTTTTGAGAGTTTTGAGGTCGAATTTATAATTAATGATCCAAAAGCATCCAAATCTATATGCTTTTATCTGCCATTATGATGTCTGGAACATAAAATGTAAAGTGAAACGGAATTGATAAGGATTATTATATTCGAGTGGGGGAGATGGTGTAAATAAACTCTGGAAAAAAGTCTGTCATAAACAATAATACTTTTGGTACACACTAATCTGTCCTATAATAATTGTGCTTTACCCTTCCTTCATTAGTTAGCATGACCGTTACATCCTGTCACTACCTGATAAATAATGGACTATTCTGTGTTTTGATTGTATGGTAAGATGGGGGAAAAGACACTATTTGATTTCAGTGATGAAATGAAAGAAAGGAGGGAAGATAGAAGTGGGGAGAGAGAATCAGATTAATCTAAGAACAGATAACTACAAAAAGGCTGAGAAGCGTTTATTTCTCAGTATGTCCATGTCAATGCTGAATGACAAAAGGTTGAGGTTTAAAGTGGGTGTAATGGCAATACCTGGAAAAAACTGACCACGGCCCCTTGGCATTTCCAGTTGGAGGATGCCTCAGGGGCCGGGCAATAAAAGTAAGATGCTGCCTGGTAGGAAGGCTTCCTCTTCTCCACTGCCTTAACCAGGTATTGAACTCATACTCTTTGGGTCCTATCACGGGATCTAACTAACACCTTTATCCACTGTACCATGTGTTCTTGAGGACTTGGAGAGGGGAATTAACAGGAGATAACTGATAACTGACATCCATTCAACATACCATGGGGAACTAGAACAGTCTACCCCAGTTATAGAAATAAAGGGTTCAGTTCAACATTCCAACCACTTGAAGAAGGCCGAAGCATACAATGGATGAAACGTAATAAATATGGCGACAAAGACGAGGACAATAGTCCGAATAATGTAATTAGTGTACAAAAAACATTACTTTCTTTGCATTAATACGTACAAATCTTTATATATATATATATATATATATATATATATGTAAAGCTCTTCAGGAAAATGAATTGGAGCCCTCTGACTGATTGGCATTTCTTTACATTTCTAAAAACAATATGCTAGAATTAGCTGTTTCTTTCTGGTGAATGATGATAGCTTAGGGGTAGAAACTGACTGACACCAAATTGGTCCTGGCTTGAAGCATTCAGATGCCTAGTTGCACTGAGGAGCTGTGATACAGTGAAACAGTACTGTCTGTGAATGACATTTATATATATATATATATATATATATATATATATATATATATATATTATTATTATTATTATTTTATATATGCAGTACTTATTGGAAAGTGCTCAATATCATTGATATAGCCAACATATCCATACAAATGTCTCTCTCTCTCTCTCTCTCTATATATATATATATATATATATATATATATATAGTTTATGTGTGTGTTTGTGTGTGTGCTATAAATAATATGAATCAATTATGTAAGTAACTGTTTATTTAATCACAAATTCTATCATTTAATAAATATGTTATATCTTGTTGAATGCATGCTAAAAACTACATATTTTCTTTCATGTTTTCATGTAATATTGCACATAAATATTGATTTAACATGTTGTGGACGAATGGTATAATCCCAGATAAAAATAACAAAACCAAGAACAAGTTCTATCATTCACACTTTCATAACAAACTAAATCCTATGAGAAGATGCACCCTTGTCTTACACTATTTTCTATCGTTGTGTAATTTCTCAATTAATTTTCTCTCTGTATGCAGCTGGTTTGTTCCTGTAAAATATCCAGGAGTATTCTAATATCTCTCTTAGATAAATCAGATTTTTCTGGCATTTCAAATATTTAAAATATTCCTATGTTGTCTTGCAAAAGTTTTATGAGGCTTGGATTCTGCATTGAGATGTCTGCAACTAGGGATGCACATTTTATACAAAAACGATTTTGTTCTGATCTGAGGAAGTTAATCGAACAATGTCAAAATATGTAACCAAGACAATAAACCTGTTTTCAAATTTGTTGAATTTTTGAAACAAAAACACTTATATGAATTTCCAAATACCCATCAAGGAATTTCTGATGGACCATGGATTTAAAGCTCTGTTTTTGCTTTGCAACCTCAACACACACAACCTTCAAATTACTGTACTTACTATCTAATAAGTTTTCCTTAGCTAGTTTTGTCATGGCTTTGTTTTCTACCATAATATACATCATTTTTTTTTATACAGCCTTCATTTATACTTAATATTTTGAATTGTATTATGTTTTTAAGAGGAGCAACGTTTCACTAGTATTTTTATTTATCTTCACACAATGTTAATCTGCTAGAAGATGTCTTTCTTTCATTTTTTGCCGACATTATAACATGAACACGTATTACTTTGTCTACTGCTCAGCACCAAATGACTCATCTGTTTTGTGTTTCAAGAAGGTCACAAGTTTGAATATATCTAGATGCACTCAGCACAAATATTTGTCTGAGTCATTACCACAGTGACATTCTGTGAATTAAATTGTTACACGTTGTATGTGTGTGAAAGTTTGTTTTTTGTTTGGCTCCGTTTTCTAATATATAACCACTACACCTGGCAGTAAGGGTTAGAGGAGTGTAGAACCACTTCTTAATTGCTTTTTTTCCCAGGTCCACCCCCCAACCTGGGGTGGTAGAACCTGTTAGGGCCCTAACTATGGACAAATAATGAACCCCAAAACCAAAGCAAAACACTATGAAAATACAAAAAAAAATAAATATTTTTATAGTGAAAATACCAGCAATATATTTTCTATAAAATATTACCAACAATACCTATTTATAATAAAAGGACCAACAATACATTTTATCTGTAGTTGAAGGCATACAATTGTGTTCAAAATATTTAGATTTCGGCATTAAATAACCTATAAAGATTGATATACTGCTAAAGAAAATTAGCCAACCAAACAACTAATATCAAACAGTGGAACAGTGATCTAAACTGTTCTACTGAGGCTGTGACTGTTCGCAGCTCCTGTCGAACTCTCTTCCTTGGGCAGAGAGGAACCCGGATGAGGCTGTGCTGAAGGGCAGAGTTTCATCTGAGGAGGTAGACAGACCTGAACCCGTTTATGCAAGTTCTACGGGGATGTTTTGGCCGAGCCTACAGGCTCAGATGACCCACATTAAATTCGGCCTTGTGCCACATATATCCCTCATGGTCGGGGCTGCTAAATATAGCAACTAATATGAAAGAACTCTTTCAGGACGTTAATCCATATAATATCCTACAATTTCTTAAAGAAACCAAACTGTATTCCAAAATATAACTTTAACAAAACTACAACATAAAACACACATATCACCGCCTCTAGTAATCATGTCTACACAAATATACAAAGGTATACACACAAAATCTGAGTATCATCTACCATGTACTCAACTGTGAAAGTAGAATAACATATTTTTATTACTTTAAAACTCTCAAGAAAATGAAATGATCCATAAGGAGTTGATATGCAAACAAACAAAAAAACTTTGATGTCACATGAACGTCTTTAAACATTGTAACTATTTTCCATTTGTCTACTTATATTTAAAAAAAAATAAGATTTGTTTGATGGCTTTTATAAATAATATGTATTTTATAAAAAGATAATTTCAATGAAGAAGTCTGCTCAGAAATACTAGAATCGTTGTAATAATATTCAAAATTTAACAATTAAAACTGAATGTAAAAATGCTACACAAAAAAAAATCAGCATCACGACAGCAGGTTCCAGTAAAAAAAAGTCGTACAAATATATTTAAAATAAAATTTGAAATTTAGTAGCACAAAATACCATGAAATATAAAGCACTACTGAAATATAAATCACAAATGTCAAGTCTTTGCAATTGGTTATAGTCAGTCAGCTAAAAGATGCCAGCTCCTTCACACAAATATATGCCATTCGATTCTCTTTATCGAAAGAAATAAATCAAGGGAGTAGACCTCAAAATTCTAATCTATGCCTGAAGCTTCACTATTCACTAAGTCGTACTTCCTATTCTCCTGTAAAATGTGGGTGAAAATTTATGAAAATACATTACTATGAGCATTTCAAATATAAAACTGTTTAGTATGAAAATAAACATCTACAAACTATTAATCTTCCCCTGTAATGGCATAATTTGGCTTTTTTCTGTGTATGTTTTGTTTGGTTTAATATTTTACGTCTTCCCTCGTATTTTCTCAGCTAAGGTGTGAAGCTCTTGTGAGCAACCACAACTGATGTTTCTTTGCAAATCAGCCGATATAATCAATACAGGCATCAGTCATTCATGATTTGGATTTAAATGATATAGCGACATTTCAAATAATAATGATTTTCAGTTAAAAAAGAAATATCTACAGAAATTCAGGTCTCACTCACACTTAAATGGAAACACTTTGTTATATTTCAATGGCTTTCTTTAATCTAATATTATTATTATTGTAAATGTCAAATTTCACCTTACTTTGCAGGGTTGTCTTCCAGATAAGCAATATGGTTTTCACTTCTCTACATCAGCTACTGATGAGTTAACGGTTATTTCCGAAAGAGTCTATTGAGTTTTAGATGAGATTAGTGAAGTTTGGGTTGTTGCTTTGGATATCTTGAAGGCATTTAACAGGGACTGACATATTTATCTTCTGCACAAGTTAAAAAGGTTGTGGTATTTCTGGACAATTTTTTTAATTGATTCAGTCCTTTTTATTGAATTGCAAAATGAAAGTTGTCTTTAATGGCCACTCTTCTAGATCTTTTTACATTAATGAAGACATCCCCCAGGGTTCTATCCTCAGGCCTACAGTGTTTGTAATTTTCATCAGCAATCTTCCTGATAGATCAGCTGACCTCAAAAAGGGTCTATAAAATGACCTAAATTCTGTTGTTACCTGGAGTAATGAATTCCTCGTTAGTTTTAACACCTCCAACACAAAACTGCTCTCTATTGATCATCTTAAAGAACCCTGGTTGATGCTAGCCTCGAGGTGAGTGATTTATTATGTCTTCACAGGCAAACAATTTCCGCTGACATGACGTGCAAAGATTATATGAAATCAATTGCTAAGTCTGTTGCTAGGAAGTTTGGCTCACTGTGCCAGAATATATCTATAAGTCTACCATTATTGCCCATGCTTAGAATATTGCGGCTACATATGGTCTTTTACTTTTTCTATATATTTAGAGATTCTTGATGAAAGCCAAAATAGAATCCACAATGTTATTGGTCCTGACCTGGCATCTCCACTTCAGTCAATTTCCCACTGCCATAATATAGCTTCTCTTTGTCTTTTCAGTCAATACTTTCATGGCAAATAATCTGAGAAACTCTCCACTATGACACCTAGACTCTATAAATTTAAATACATTAATAGATTGGTGGCAAGGTCTCATCATTTTACAGTTGAAATGGCTAGATGTAACCGTAAGTTCTATGCTAACAGTTTCTTCTCTCGCATAAGATTCACTTATTGGCATCTTGGCTTCAGTCATTTTCCTACCACCATAATGTAGCTTTCCTTTGCCTTTCCTTTAAATAATTTCATGCTAATTCTTCTTTTCACTATGGTACCTAGACTTTATGAATTTAAGTGCAGTACTAGATTGGTGGCAAGGTCTCATCATTTTACAGTTGAAATGGCTAGATGTAACCGTAAGTTCTATGCTAACAGTTTCTTCTCTCGCATAAGATTCACTTATTGGCATCTCGGCTTCAATCACTTTCCTACCACCATAATGTAGCTTTCCTTTGCCTTTCCTTTAAATAATTTCATGCTAATTCTTTTCACTATGGTACATAGACTTTATGAATTTAAGTGCAGTACTAGATTGGCAGCAAGGTCTCATCATTTTACAGTTGAAATGGCTAGATGTAACCGTAAGTTCTATGCTAACAGTTTGTTTTCTTGCACTTCTCAAGAACTATATCCCGGCTTCTTGCTTCCCATTCAAGTTTGATCTTCAAAAATTTAAATTCCATGTCAATCATTTACTTCTGTCCTCTTAAATTTTGACCTTGCTCCTTAATAATGCTTTTCTGGTAACTTAGACGTTTGTGCCTGCAAAAACGGGAGTGTCAAAATGACAGTTTTTCCCTTGACACCTCTACTATTTTAACTACCTTCACTCCTTGGCAATGTTAAGTGTTTTAAAAAGTGATGATTAGAATTCTAATAAAACCTAAACATATGAAATTTAATTTATACATTTTCTTTGTTCCTGAGAACTTAAAACAAAAATAATAAACATTATTTATTTATTAGCTTGTTTATTTACAAGAGTAATTTTATATTTGCAACATTGTAAAAACTAATACATTTGTATTAAAACTAAATGCAATGCTATATGTATCATTTACCAATTTATAAAGAAATAAATATGGAAACAATTTTTTACCTACTTAAGTAAATCTAGTTGGGAACTTTCAAAATCTATATTGGCATTTATATCATTATTTAAAATAACAAGAATATCAACTCAAACAGGAGTATTTTTTTTTAATCATTTCACCCCAAGCAATTCAACAGATCCACTGACATGCAGGGGTTACTGAGTGTTAAAGAATATGAGAAAGCCTCGTTTTATCAACCCACCTGGTTTCTTATAGCTTAATTATATAGGGCCCCAGTTGTGTTAAAGGATTGGTTTCCCTGATAGAAAAAAAGGAATGAAAGGTTGGTTACTGTTGGGAGACACATTTTTCATCAGGGTTATTAAGTTGGTTGACATTAACTGCATTGTTTAAAAAAAAAAGGGATATCAATTCAAGCATGTTTACCTAGTAAACATGACATTTATGGTAACAAGAAACACTTTCTTTATAAAAATGTCAGTCGGCTGCTGTTGTAAATTTTACCACAATTATTGTGAGTTTATCTAATATTTTAATTATAATGATGACTAATTACCAAAAGTCTGTTATACGAGAAAAGTTTTTTGAAAGTAAGTATTTTCTTTAAAAATAGCGTGTAAAAAAATATTTTACCAAAAACTAACTAATGAGAAAAAGTGACTGAAACCTAGGTGACAGGTCGGGTTCGATAAATTTGCAGATTCTTTTTTGGATTCAATCAAGAATCTCTAAATATCTCACAGAAGCACCAAATTAGATGTAACAGTAATATTCAATGTGTGGAAGAATGCTAGACTTAAAATTGTGTAAGGTAGATTCTGGCAAGGATAAAATTGTCTAGCAAAACACAGAGAACCACCTTTCCTGGTAGATTTGCAAAATTTAGTATTTATTTGATTCTGCGAGAATATTAATATTGATTAATTTGTTTTAAGGAATATCAGTCCTTTGAAGGTTATTTAAAGCCAGAAAAAATTCTTAGACTGTAAGAAATTTTTGTTTTTTTAGAAAAAATAATGATTTAGTGTTACAAGTCTTAATAATTAATTGATAGCTATTTGGGTGGAGAAGAGGTGGATTCATACCTTTCCCAAGGGTATTTGCAGGTAAGTGAATTTAAGGAACCTGACTGGAATTGAAAGTTGGCTCTCCAATTAACAATTCCAAATCATTAACCATTACACCAGCCAAATATCCAAGCTTACAGCATCTGATATTCCCCCAGGCAGCTATCCATCTTAGTACTGACCAGGATGGATGTTGCTTAACTTCAGTGATTGCATGGAACCAAAGTATGGGACTACATTCTAAGACATGTAATGAGGAGAGAAGACAAAAAAAAAATTGGCAGTCACATGATATATTAAAGGCAAGAAGGATCGAGGAAAGGAGAGAATAACCTACGTACTGGTAGAACTAGGATTAAAAGAGATAACAAAAAGACAAATATTACTAAGAACTACAGCAGACAGAAGAAGGAGGAGGAGAAGGAGAAGAAAGAGGAGGAGAAGGAGGAAGAGAAGGAAGAGGAGGAAAAGAAAGAAGAGAAGGAGGAAGAGGAGGAGGAGAAGGAGGAGAAGAAAGAAGAGGAGGAAGAAGAAGAAAGCCTGAAGGGACACGGAAGATATTGCAAAGAAAAATCTGCCTTGTCAGTCATATATCGAAAGATACATGATCACCTAACCATGTATCACGCATGGCACATAACTGACTGACTGAAATATTTTGCTTAATAGCAATGTCATCTAATGGGAACAAAGTCATGCAGAAATTTAAAAGATTTGAAATTTTAAAAATTATTGTAATTAAAATTAAAAAAAAATTATTTTAAAAATTCATTATTCATGCAGAAAAAACCATTTTTCTCAAGACAATAGTGCCCATAATATATCATGCATAAAAACAATTTAAAGCTTTTCTAATTAAATAACATCTTAGTTCTATTGCCTTTTTCTTTAGGATTCAAAGCAGATTTTCGTTAACTGTTGTTCCTATTTTACAACAAAAAAGTTGATTTAAATTCTCAAAGTTTTATTTTTCACTAATGTAAGTGGAATAAAATTTAATTTCTCAAAATTTCTGAAAATTAAATAATTGGGAGTAAATTAATTAAATGAGGGAGTGTAAAAGAAAAAAATATATTTTTACCAAGATTTTCTAAAAAAATTTCTAAATTTAAATTTAATATGACAAATATTATTAATTTAATATTAAAAATTTGAATATAAATTTAATAATAAATTTATAAATTTAATTTATGTTAAATTCACTTTTGAATAAGCCCTGTAAGTTTTATTAAAATCTGACAATTATTTGATTTTTGCAAGTATTTCCAAATCAATGTTTTTCACAGCAAAAACAGTTGCTAAAATTTCCTATACTAATCCTTGGTCTACCCACTGGTGCAAGAAAAACCATCTGAAGAATTTTGAACATTCTAAAGGGGAACAAAAGTACAATTTAATAATAAGATCTTTTGACTTTTCCTCTTCATGATAACATAAAGATTTTGACGACAAATGTTTGTTTTTAGTAAGTTTGAGGCATCTTTTCATTGTGGCATGCTTTTGTTTAGCAAATTAGTAGAGGTAATTACATTTATAGAAATAATATATCATACAGAATTTTAGATTAGAATGACTATTCTCATTTTAACAAATAAATGCTTAAATTTTTTAGAGTCTATCAAGGCTGGAAATTGAGAATTGATCATCTTCAGCTCAAATATGACAGCAACACTCCATTTTGGTCTAATTTAGTTCTTGCAATGATAAGTCATCTAGGCTTCAAATCTTTTCTCTTGCTCATAACATAGTAAGTAGTAGATTGGCAACAATGTCTCATTATTTTACTGTAGAAATTTGCTAAATGTAACCGTAAGTTTTTTTCTGATAGTTTCTTCTCTTACACTTCTCGCCTGTGGAACTCTCTTTCAATTTTTTGCTTTCTTGTTAACTGCAATCTACAAATGTTTAAATGTAACCTCGATCATCATCTTGAAGCTTGTTCTTTTTATTGTCCATTCTCCTTAATAATTTTTTCTAGGTTTCCTTCTCTTTTCTTCTCAGTAACCACTTGCATCTTAGTGGCTTTATTGCCTTACTTGAGATGAAATGATTAAACAGAGATATACAGTATATTGATTCCTATGTAATTGTCTTCCAGTTCAAAACTGTTTTTTTCACTTTGTTTTAATTTTGTTTTTCAAGTATATTATTGTAGTGTTTGAATTGTTGTTATCTATTGTTATACGAGTTGAAGGCATGCTGACGGATATTCCACCTTGCCCAAAGTTGTCCAAGAAATGTACAAGATGATACTAAATCATGTTAATCATCTGAGCACAAGACAATAGATTGAACAGACTATTTTCCCACAATCTCTAGCAATGAATTGCATATAGCATTTCCACTTGAGCCATAGTGGAGCTTCAAAGCATGGTGGCAACTGTTCATTGTGGTTGGAGAAAACAAGGTTCAAAGTCATAGTTAAATTCAGAATCACATTAAGCCTATGCACTAAACATGAGATTGAATAGTATACAAATAATAGGCCTATCCAGTCAATAATACTCATCTTGATTCCTGACCCCTAACAATACTTTTTACTTCATTGACAATGCATAGTAAAATAAGGAGATTAAATGACAGCAGGTCATTCTATAATAATCTAGCTGTTTCAATAATGTTGTTAATTGGATGTTTTCAGCTATTCAGGTTTATTCAAAACTGTTCCTAGTACTCTGATAAGAACTGGTATGATTGTCACCTTAATGGCTTTTCATAGATTTTTAAAATAGTCTTTTTTGTTCAAAATGTATTTTGTATTACTAT
>CAHIKZ030000060.1:1260000-1285000 GCA_903632075.3 Acanthosepion pharaonis
CAATCTCATCTGAGAACATCTTCGAGGATTAAATTATTTTTGAATGTGTATATGTATTTCCGTACATTCAAAACATTCCATTTTACTGCCTTATTAAGTCTTCTTGATTTCAATTTCAAAATTCATAAGGTTTCTTTCCACAGTGTAAGGGAGGTAACTTTTTATTTTATTTATTTACTATATATATATATATATATATATATATATATATATATGTAATTTATTTGCTGCTACAAGCATTTAAGAAATTTGTTTCTATACTCATAGTTGACTTTATTTATTTTGGGCATTAATTCTTTTATATAAAGGGCTTCTAGAACTTTTACTTTTTGGTTATTATTATTTTATGTAATATAGATGTATTTTAAAGTAATATCTATCTAAACTGTGATGAAGGCCTGAATGTCCCTTTAAATGCTTTGAGATTGAACTATGCTCATCTAAATGAAATGTAAGCCTTTTTGTTAGCATCATCATAGTAAAACCAACATATGTATTTGTTGAAACTTGACTAATGCATGGAATAATAATGCAACACAAAATGTACTTAGAACAAAATGTATTGAAACAAGAAAGTGTACACAATATTTACATATAGTCTTTTGTATATTCCTGGTAAGACCGTTCCGGGAGAATGTGTTGACTGAGTCGCAGTCGGGCAGAGTCTCTGGTTGAATCTCTTGATTCCTCCCTCTCTTCCCGGTACCAACCATATTTATATGGTCGGTACTCCACTATGCAAATTAGGTGGATCCTACCACAACAGTATTAACATTTTTATCAGAGGTACAATCTCCCAAAGGACATTTAAATTGATATACAATATTTGCCTTTTGTAAGATTCTAGTTGATGGAAAAGGATTGTTTTTGAAAACTTTTCTTAATCGATTTTCCACAGCTATCAAGAAATTAATCAGTGGACTTGGAAGGATTGAAACTAAAATAAATAAACATATGTCTAAGTTATTTAACCATACCTGTTTGAATATATATATATATATATATATATATATATATATTTCTTAAGTATTTCACCCCAAGCAAGGCTGGAAGCCACTAGCATGCAAGGGGTTACAGAGGATTTGTTGCGAGAGCAAATAGGAGTGATAGAAGAAAGGATGAGGAGAAGGTTGGTTGATAGATCAAGGTAACTGGAGATGTCGACTGACGTTACATTTGAATAATTGGAGATTAAAGGTATCAGGGAAACAAGAAAAGAGAAGCTAGTTCCACAGGCGAGAGGTGCGAGATATGAAACTATTGGAGTAGAAGAGACGGCTGCATTTAGGAGTTTTGACATTGAAAGGGTGAGAGCGGGATGCCAGCCTCGTAGGACGCTTGAATTCATGAAGTCTGGTAACCAGCGAAAGCAGCTCATCGGAGGAATTACCGTGGAAGTATTTGTAAAAAAGACAGAAAGAGGCGACGGCGCGTCTGTGAGAGAGAGCGACTGCAGACGAGATACCAGATCAGGGCCAATTACATTGCATATCCGTCTCTGGATTTTATCAAGGACCTTGAGACAAACAGAAGGGGCTCCAGACCATATATGGCAGCAATACTCCACGCAAAAGAGAATGGTTGATTTGTAGATTTGAATGATCGATTCCTGGGAGAAAACTTCCTAGCGTGGCACAGGGAACCAACTTTCCTTGCGGTGGACGAAGCAATTGACAATGTATTTGTTCCATCTTAGGTCAGCAGATGTGTGTGTGTGTGTGTGTGTGTGTGCGCGTGTGTGTGTGTAAAGAGAGCGAGAGGAGAGAGGGATAGAGAGAGAGAATGAGAGAGAGAAAGAAAGAGAGAGAGAGAAGTTAAGAAAGAAAGAGAACATGCATGCCTCATTTTTTTTATAATCATTTTAACAGTCATACTGAAGAAGTCGTAGAATAGATCACCCGAAATACTGTATGAGAAAAAGAAAAAGAAATGATTTCAGTTCTTTGAAAATATCTTTGAATGAAAAAGAATCTTTTCAAAATCAGGTCCAAATAAAATAATAAAAAGGGTGATCAAAAAGAAATAGGATGTTGACACCTCTGGTCTATAAATGCTAAGAAAACAAATTGACTAATAAATTTTGGTAGTCATATATATCCCATTACCCGCCATTAATTATCACAAAATGGCGGAAAGCCATAACCACTTGAAAAATAAAACAGACCTTAAACCCTAAGACTTTCAAGAAAAAACAGACTGCGACAGAAATACCTCCCAAATTTCAAACCGTAACCTGTGTGATGCTAGTAAACTTAGGCAAGTCGTCATGGTGTCTTCCTCTAGCTAGCGTCTTACCATTATATGAAAGTTATTTCAACTGCACTCTGTACCTAACATCTTACCATTATGTGGGATGTATTTCTGGGTGGCATATTGTGGGAGGTAATTTTGACACACCCTGTAGAATCCTTAGAGAAAAGTACACAATAGTCAGATGACAGGGAATAAATCTTAACCTGTCTACAGAAGAGGCTTGATACACCCTAGGGTGGGGTAGATGATATAAAATGAACCACAAAAGCCAAATACACAAAAGATGTTGCAAAACAAGAAATGAAAGCAAGGTTAGTTTCTCCTTTGGGCAATCTTCAATAAACGGGAGAATTTTCAAACCGGACACAGTGCTTTCAACTTCCCATTGTTCAAAGATGCCCTTCTGCCATGGATACAAAGGTTGCAGTGTCAAGTATATAGGATTGCGACCTTTGTAACCAACTCGTCACTGACCATCTTACAAAAGCTCCTGTCTCGTCTCTTTCTCTTGGAAGCATATTTTTTTTTTAAAGTCTGGTGGTCATAAAGTTTTGGTTAATGGAGACAGAAGCTGGTACTTTCTAAATAACCAATACTGATTTCGTCTATTATTTTTGTCTTATTTTTCGGTGTACTGTGCCTCTTCAGGATGTTGGTGATCAAGGCTCTCCACAATTTCCTCTCCTTTTAGTTCTTAAAAAATTGTCCTTCTGTTATCCATCCTAATCACTGTTCTGCCATTTATTTACTCAAGCTCACGAGGTAGGCTATACATTGTTTTTTTTTCTGTTCTATTGTCTTCAATCTTTCCTGTGTGTATCAAATTTTCCAAGCCTTCTTTCCTCATTATATGCCCTAGACGTTTCAATTGTCTTTTTCTGATGTTAATTATAGGTGTCCTTTTTGTTTCCATGTTCTCAAAAACATGTCACTGTTTTCATGTTCTGTCCATGGTATTCTCAGTTTCCTTATGTAGAACCACATCTCTGTTACTGCTAGTCGCTTTTTCATCTGTGAGGAGATTGTCCAGCAATCACTGCTATATATATATATATATATATATATATGAGGACAGATATTACATAACAGTTCAGTACGCTTTTCTTTGTTTCTAATGAAATTCTTGTGTTTCTTAATAGTTTGTTAACTTTTAGAAAGCATGTTTCACTAACCTAATGCACATTATTTACATTGTCCTCATCTTTCTCGCCATATTTATTACAACGTTTCGGCCGTTGTACGCCCCGGCCTTCTTCAGGTGGTTGGAATGTCGAACTGAACCCTTTATTTCGCTCACTGGGGTAGACTCTTCTAGTTTCACGTGCCATGTTTAATGGATGTCAGTTATCAGTTATCTCCTGTTAATTTCCTTCTGAAAGTTCTCCACTGTCTTAACCGGGTATTGAACTCACACTCTTTGGGTTCTGTCAGTGAATCTAACCGGAGTGTATTTGTATACAAAAAATAAATAAATAAATAAAATAAACGTTCCAAAACAATGTTTGCTCAGTGTTCATTCGTCTTGAATAGAAAAACAAATTTCTGCGCCAACCTCCATCATGGTGACACCGACGCAATATGGAAATTCCAATGTGATAAGGAATTATTGACACAGACAAGTTTATTTTCAAGAGCACAACGTAATACGAGGTTCGGATATGATTTAGAATTTTCAGTACAAAGAAATATTTTTATTTTGTTTTATTTATTAAACTTTGCATTCTGCTACGAATTCTTTTGCGAATTCTGGGGAATTTTGCTTAGGGTATAACATTTTTATGAGAAAAACTGCAGACGTTTTATAAGAAAAAAAACATAAGCTTTTTATAAGAAAATAAGAAGGCAGGATTTTTATAAGAAAATAGGAATATAGGCTTTTTATAAGAACGTAAGAATATAGGCTTTTTATAAGAAAATAAGAACATAAACATTTTATAAGGAAAGACTATAGACTTTTTTTTAGAAGTGAATATTCATAAGAAAATAAGAATATAGGCTTTTTATAAGAAAATAAGGTTATAAGCTTTTATAAGAACATAGGAATACCTGCTTTCTATAAGAAAGTAAGATTATAGGCTTTTTATAAGATAATAAGATTATAAACTTTTATAAGAACATAGGAATACCTGCTTTTTATAAGAAAGTAAGAATATAGGCTTTTCATAAGATAATAAGATTATAAACTTTTATAAGAACATAGGAATATCGGCTTTTTATAAGAAAGTAAGAATAAAGACTTCTTATAAGAAAATGCGATTTCATAATTTTTATTAGAAAATCAAATGCAGTTCGCCGAAATTTAATACTGAGAGTGTAGTGAGTGCGGAATAATAATAACTTCCTTTTGTCATTCCCTTCAAATTGGGAAAAGATGGAGAGCAATTCGTGATCCTATGTGAAATTTTTTTTTGCGTCAATGAAAACCTTGCCTTCACAGAAATTAGCCAGAAAGAAAATAGTGAACCTATGCGAAATTCTTTTTGATATAAAATGAGAGGAAAAAATTACATTAATAAGAGAGAAAAAAAACAGGCTGGAGTCATGCGAAATGTTTTGTTTCTGTTCATCGTGTCCAGCTTGAAATTTTCACCAGGATCAAATTAATCTCCAATTATATTATCGGCTTTTAACCAAGCGGACGGATTTTCCTTCAACAATCTAAGAAAGTTAAGTATTTAAAAATTTCAAACTATCTTTCTTCGTCTTCTTTTGAACGTATGCTACCGTATGTGAACATCGAACTCTCTTACCTTTGTTTTAAACATTTTGAATGTTATTTTGTGTCAGATCATTTTAATCTATATTATGAACATTTCCTCTTCATGACAATTCGTTAAAACTACGCATTTTAAAAATTTTCTGATCTATTTTCCTGAAACGAGCTACTGACAAGCGTGTAAATTTATGAATAAATTCCTTATCTAGTTTTGTTAAAATTAACCGCGTGTTTCCTCGTCATTATCATCCTCCATTAATCTTCTTGGCGTGAGTAAATCAACCGCCTATTTTAACCCCGAAGCCTCACTCAACCATGGAACCATCTAACGCTTGTGAGACCTTCGACTAACAAACAGAATATCCACATGAATCAACTACAGTGGGTGCGAAACAATAAAAACTCCCTTCATTCACTCCCTTCAAATTCGGTCGACAGAGGAAGAAGAATGAAACAAATTCGTGAGCCCATGTAAAATTATTTTTGGACCAATGAAAACCTTACCTTCCCAAAAACTAGCCGGTCAACCAAGAAGAAGAAGAAAGGAAAGTAGTGAGTCTACGCGAAATTCTTTTTTTACATATAAAATGAGGAGAAAAAGAGTTTTTGAAGTCTTGTGAAAGGTTTCGTTTCAGTTTCTCTCAACCATCTTTGAAGTACTCGTCAGTGTAAAATTAATCACCAATTATATTATTGGCCTCTAACTAGCATGCGGCACTTTAAATAATTTTATCTCAACAATCCAAGAAAGCAAAGTATTAAGTATTTGAAATCTCTTCGTCTACTTTTGAAAATATGCAAACCATGCAGTCCTTCAATAAGCAACGAACTCATTTCTCTTTCTCTTAAAAGTTTCTGAATATTATTTTGTGTTAGATCATTTCATCTGTTGTATGAACATTTCCTCTTCATGACTATATATTAAAAGTACGGGTTTTAAGAATTCTGATTTATTTTCCTGAAACGAGCTACTGACACGATTTCAAGTGTGTAAATTTGTGAATAAATTCCATATATTGTTTCATTAAAATTAACCGCGTGTTTCCTCGTCATTATCATCCTTCAGTAACCTTCTTGGCGTGGGTAAATAAATTCTTCATTTTAACCTCGAAGCCCCACGCCACTATAAGTGAACTTGGGTGCTTAGATCGAGAGAAATCTTTTAAAGAGAAAATCGTTGACTTGTCAAAGCTTCATGTCCATATAGAGGATATTGCTTGCATTATTGAAGATCCTTTTTATATGCATATAGGATAATGTCTGATATAGATCTGATCTAAACTCATTTTAAAACGCTAAAATTAATCCTAAATTAACGTATTATGATATTAAATAGTATAATCCTGTGTGTATAAGACGCAGGTTTCTCCGTCCAAAATCATGTCCAGAAATCTGCCGTTTAGAACCCATTTTTTACAGGACTCAAAACGGAAAAATTCGTGTCAAACTGGAATTGTTTACCAGAGTCGTAACATCTATCTAATGGTGTATTGTAACAAAGGGAGATAAATACATCTATAAAATGGTCTACTGCAACAAAGGGAGATAAATCACATCTACACATTGGGAGGCAGAATGAGAAAACCAGAGCCTGAAGGCATCTGCAAGTGGATCGTTGATACCTGTGAAGAGTTCGAAGCCGCTATCATTAATTTTCAAAGCCTTCAAGAAATGAAGAAACGGGGGTCAAGAGAGGTAACGAAAGAAACCAACAAATGACGATGACGATCTCACTGACGATACCGAGTACACTGATTTCTACAGAGAAAGAATTCGCCATTGCTTTGGGTCTAACGATGTAGGCGAGATTGAAGGGTTCGGCGAAAATGAAATCTCGCTCCATAATCTACAAAGAAAGATAAAAGTATTATAATGTAAAAGTTAATGGATAGCTATTCTTTCCAAGATGGTTAATGCATTTTCTTTAGCGGTATATCAACTTCTATAGGTTATTTAATACCGAAATCTAAATAATTTGAACACAAGTTTATGGCAACATTTTTTATTTTTTTATGCAACTGTATACCTTCAACTACAGATAAAATGTATTGTTGGTCATTTTACTATAAATATGTATTGTTGATTATTTTTTTATATAAAAATGTATTGCTGGTATTTGTACTATAAAATGTATTTTTATACTTTCATAGTGTTTTGTTTGGGGGTTTCACTGTTTTCCCATAGCTGGGACCCTAACAGATGCTACCACCCTGGGTCATATTGAATCTGGGAACAACAGCAATTAAGAGATGGTTACACGCTTCTCAAAACCTCAAATCTCCCTATCAGAGACATTGCTGCCGGATGTAGTTTATCGTCATGCACAGAACACTCTTTCCAACTTCAAATATAAACTAATTACACACACACACACACACACAGAGAGAGAGAGAGAGAGAGAAGGAGAGAGAGAATGAGAGAGAGAATATATTAAAATACAATGTCAATCGTTATTTTGTATCTTCATAATTCATGTTCTTTTATTCTTCTCTCTCCTTAATTTTTGTTTTCTCATATTCTTTTACACTTAGAAATTACTTACATCTTAGTGGCTGTATTGACTTGCTTGAGGTGAAATGAAAAAAAATGAATATTTCCTTTTATGGTAAACTGTTACTGTATTCCTATCAGATATTCTTATTTTCATGCAATCATGCAGCAATTATTAACACTTCTTGTTCTATTTCTGTACACTAAGCAGCAAAGTAGAATGCCTTATCTATTAGTCAGTGCATTTGCAGAGACATTATTAATATAAATAAATAAAAATAAAATAATAATAATGAAAATTGGAAGTAAATAAAATAAGACAATAATATTTAAACTTGTTTTTAAAATAAATTAAATAAAAAATAAAGATCATAAAAATACCACCAGCATGCAACAAAAGCTGTCCCTGCCAGAAATAAGGACATCCCACCAAAAGATATTAAATTCAATCTCTTCGTCACGAGCCTTGGTACGGGCAACACCTGTCCGTGATATTACTTGTAATATGGAGGGACTTCTCCCTTTTATCACATGTAACATAAAACAATTATAACCGAAAAAAAAAATACACATACCACATTATTTATATTATCCGGACTATTGGCCTCATCTTTGTCGCCATATTTATTACAACGTTTCGGCCGTTGTACGCTCCGGCCTTCTTCAGGTGGTTGGAATGTCGAAATGCACCCCTTATTTCGCTAACTGGGGTAGACTGTTCTAGATTCACGTGCCATGTTTAATGCATGTCAGCTATCAGTTATCTCCTGTTAATTTCCCTCTGAAAGTTCTCCACTGACTTCACCGGGTATTGAACTCACACTCTTTGGGTCCTGTCACTGGATCTAACTAACGCCTTTATCCACTGTGCCATGTGTCCTCGAGCGAAATAAAGGGTTCAGTTCAACATTCCAACCACCTGAAGAAGGCCGGAGCGTACAATGGCCGAAACGTTGTAATAAATATGGCGACAAAGACGAGGACATTAGTCCGAATAATGTAAATAATGTACATAATACCTCATGTCAGAAATATAGACAGATACACATACCAATTCACACAAGTATAATATAAATAAATTATATGAAAGTAAAATACATATGTCCGACTTCTCTGTGGGATATCACCTGTAATATGGAGTGACTTCTCCCTTTTATCACATGTAACATAAAACAATTGAAACCGGAAAAAATACACATACCAATACACACAGGTATAATATAAATAAATTATATGAAATTAAAATACAATTTACCATGCTTTCCCGTTATTTATGTACATTTTATTTTCTGGCAAGTATGCTTTTATCTCCATGAACACGAGGCTTATTTCTGCTGCTATGATGGGAATAACTACCCACACATTTACCCAAAGTAAGGATACAACCCCACATTATAACTTTATTTATCTGCTTCAATCTTCTTCTTCAGGATGTTGGCGATCATGGCTCTCCACATTTTCCTGTCCTTCGTAGCTCTTAATTAATGTTGTCTTTTTGTTATCTTCATTAAACCTTGTTCAACCATCCATTTACTTAAGTTTGCAAGGTAGGTTATATGTTGCTTTCTTCTGACTATTTTGCCTTCAATCTATCCAGTGAGTATCAAATTTTCCAAGCCCTCTTTTCTCATTGTATGTGTTGAAATTCCAACTGTCTCTTTCTAATTCTAAGTATAAGTGTCCTTTTTGTCTTACTTTTCTCGAAAACTTGGTAATTGCTCACATGTTCAGTGCATGTTATTCTATTGCTTTAACGTAATTTTAAAAATATTTTTGACTGAAATATTAAATTCAACATCCAGCATTTTAAAAATATTGGATCCAAAACACCATAAATTATAATTCTTTGAAAAAAGGACAAAAAGGTAACCGGAATATTTAAAAAAGAAGAATAATTTTAAATGAATGTATGAGGTTTAGTTTTTTTCCCCATATTATTTGCCACTTAAAACTGTTTGATTTATGAATTCCACATTGGCTTTTCTATTTATTTATTTCGTGTCAGATTTCTTTTGGGCTTCACTTGATAAAGAACAGTTGCCATTTTTCATTATATTAAAGCTATCATGGAAACATGAATTATACTGGCTTCGAAATAACAATTTCCAGGGTTTTTTCAATCTAAAACAAAGAGAGTTGTGCATGTTTAACTATATTACATTCATTTGGAAAATTATCTTTGAATGCCCTCAAGCCCAGAAAATAATGTCCTCCTTTTTTCTTCTTCTTCTATGTGCCTCGTTCTTCCTGGAAGTGGGCGATCATGGATGTCCACAATTTCCTGCCCTTGGGAGCCGTTAATAAAATTTGTCTTTTTGCTATCATTCCGAAATCTAGTTTTGTTAAAAATTTACACAAATGTGCTAGGGAAGTCATACGCTGTTTTCCTCTATCTGTCTTGTTTTCAATGTGTCTTGTGAGTGTCAAAATTATCTAAGTTTCTTTCCCCATTATTTGCCTTAGAAATTTTAACTATCTCTTTCTGATATGGAATATAAGTGTCCTTTTCATTTTTATTTTCTCTAAAACTTTGTTGCTCGTATGTTCAGCTTATGGCATTCTCAGAATCCTTTTTGTAGAACTACGACATTTTTTAGGTTCTTGTAATAAACCCATCATCTTTTCTGAAAATTACTGGAAATTAGATAACCTGTTGCTGTAGTATGCAGCAGTGAGCAATTGGCTTGTTTGAATAACACTGAAAGAAAAATCACTTTTTTCCTGAATTAAGAAATCATTTGGTAATTTTCTGATTGATAATGGTTATCTTCAAATAATAGGTGAAATGCCACAAATTTTATATCTTGTTCAGATGGAAAATTCTTTCACATTCTGCAGATTTCAAACCTTCAGGTTGTCACTGAAGGTTTGAAATCTGCATATTTCATGCATATTTCCATTTCTTTGGTGGGCAGCTACAACAATTTCAAGATATTGTGAACTCCATTTTACCCTATTATTTATGTTGTGGTGTAGCTGAACACCACCACAAGATGGACTGGTCTAAGACTATTTAAACAGCAATCTCTCTTACTGGGCAGGAGGAATAAAAAAATTAGTAGTTAGTCTGTGTTCTCAAACATGATGGAGAGTGAGAAGAAAGGACTAAACATAAACTACAAGAAGACAGAATGCATTGTCATCAATAAAAAGATAAGACCAAAATGCAATTTGCAAGTTGGGAACACTAGAATCAAGCAGACACAGAAGTTTTAATATCTGGGAAGTATCTTGACAGAGGATGGTAAGTGCAATGCTGGGATGTGTAGATGTATTGGGATGGCCAAAGACACATTCCAAAAGCTGATCAGAGTATTACAAGACAGGAAGATTTCTTTGGTAACAAAGAAAAGGATACCGAGTTGTTATGTGACATCTGTCCTTCTTTATGGCAGCAAATATTGAACGATTTTCTCAAAGATGAAAAAGAGACTCAAGGCGATGGAGATGTGGTTCTACAGAAGGATGCTAAGGATATCATGAAGCAAGCATCTGAGCAATGATGAAGTCTTGCAAACAAGGAGAAGGCTTATACTTAACATCAGAAAGAGACAGCTGAAGTTTCTGGGACACATAATGAGGAAGAAGAGTATGGAGAATCTGATACTCACGGGTCGAATAGAGGGAAAGAGAGACAAGGGAAAACAGTGCGTGACATCCCTGGCAGGCATGAGCAGGTGGATGACGGAACATGGTCTGGGGGAGGTAGCAGAGAGAAGGAACTTGTTGAGAGCTGCAAGGGATAGAGGGCAGTGGAGAGCCATGATTGCCTACATCCTGAAATTGCACATAAAAAAAGAAAAAAAAAAAAAAGAAGAAGAAATAAAGACTTGTTCCTTAAGTATCCAGTTTTCTGATACAGATAAAAAAGGATTTACTTATAGAATAGTGTTATCTGTTTAGGATTAATTGATAATGGTAATGGAGCCAGAATGAAATACAATGCATGGTCATCAGTAAGAGGAAGAGACTGAAATGCAATTTGCAGGACGAGAACACTAGAATGAAGCAGATGCGGAAGTTTAAATATCTGGGAAGCATTTTGACAGAGGATGGTAAGTGCGATAATGAGATCTGTAGATATATTGGGATGGCCAAGGACGTATTCCAAAAGTTGGGCAGAGTATTGAGAGACAGGAGGATTTCTTTGGTAACAAAGAAAAGAATATGGAGCTGTTACATGACATCTGTCCTTTACGGCAACAAATGGTGGATGATTTTCTCTTGGATGAAGAAGAGACTTGAGGCAATGGAGATGTGGTTCTACAGAAAGATGCTGAGGATTTTGTGGACCAAGCATGTAAGCAACGATGAGGTCTTGGAGAAGATGCAAACAAGGAGGAGGCTCATGTTTGACATCAGGAAGAGGCAACTGAAGTTTCTGGGACAGAAATCAAATTCTCCAGGCCCTTCTTCTGAGGAAGAAGTGTCTAGAGAATCTGATAGTCATGGTTCGAAAAGAGAGAAAGAAGGACAAGGGAAAGCAGCATGTGACATACCTGAGCTTGAGCAGGTGGATGACAGAACGTGGTCTGGGGGAGGTAGCAGAGGGAAGGGACTTGTTGGGAGCTGCAAGGGAAGTAGAGAGCTATGATTATCTACATCCTGAAAGGACATGGCACATAAAAAGAGAGAAACTACATCTTATTTTCTATATGTGTGTCAACCTTTCCTATTTATGGCACAACATTTTGGGGGAGATGGGTACATACTTGAATGTAATGAAAATTGACTGGAAGTTGAACTCAGCCTGCTGATTTCTCGTTACAAGCCATCTGCGCATCAATTGCTGAGTTCCAAACAAATTCTTTGGAAAGGTATGAATCTGTCTCTTCTCCTCCAGCTATAGGTTAAATAGTAGGGTAATAATGACTCTTCAACCATATTCAGACTGAATTGTTTTATTGTATCTTACCTTATATCTTCTTTTTGGAATTGGCAAAATATTATCTGTTGTCCCCATATATCACATTGCGTGTACACTTGAGTTTACTTTTGTACTTGACAGGCCAATAAAAAGTTCTCAGCTTTACCAAGATGTTTGGTAAGATTTTAGGGACTGGGTCAGGATGAGGACATTGCAGAGACTGTCTATGTTTCTATTTTAATCGGCAGTGGCATCGCAACTTTGGAAGACCATTTTCCCTGCTCAAGAGTTAATCTATCATAGAGTGTCTCATGTAACTGTAAAGATCATTTTGTGAGACATTCCCAGAGATGTCACATGTACTCACCTGTCCCAATGATGATGACGAATGGCTGATGCCATTATCTTGCTTGTAATTCATCATTGTTCTGTTGTCCACAAACATTAAACAAATTAATAAATTTACTTTGAATAATTTATCTACAGCATATATTGTGAATTTGAATGAAAAACTATACTGATATTAAACAGTATAATTATTTATATATAATAATAATTCTAATATATATATATATATATATATATATATATATATATATATATATAGAGAGAGAGAGAGAGAGAGAGAGAGAGGCATGGTGGAGCAGTGGGTAGCAGCTCGAACTGAGGGCTCGAAGAACTGAGTTTGGATTCCAGTTGAATCCATTGTTAATACCCTTGGAAAAGGTATGAATCTTCTCCCTCCAGCTGTGGGTAATTAGCAGGACAGACTGTGTTCTATAGCCCTGGATGGCAACTGGTCTAGTAGAAGGACAACTCTGAATTCAAAACCTGAAGTTTGTTTGGGGACCTTGTGGCATGCAGTGCACCAGGTCCCTGTATTCAGCCCTTCAAAAAGTGTGGTTGGTTCTGCCCAAAGCCTTCACCACTAAATTAAATCTTATTTGCTGGTTTCTGGCTATCGGTTCCTAGAAACTGAGTTGCTGACCCTCATATGTCGAATACAGCGGGAGAGTCCACCATATATATATATATATATATTTCACTGTTGTTTTGTTTTTTATGTTTTTTTGGCGACTGTCAAGGCAGAAACATAACGTTTGTGTTTATTAGCATATCACTCATCATAAACAGCAATGCCAGAGGTGAGTAAAAAACGATACTGAGATTGTGTCAATCATCAGCTACTTTGTCATGCCAATATTGGACCTGAGAAAGTTGAAATCCATGCAGAGTTTTGCCTTAAAAGTCATAAATTTTCATTCAATATAATTTATCAACAGCCTAATTTGGGAATTGGAATGAAAAACTAATCTCACTTGAAAAAGTTGAATCAATTTATATATATATATATATATATATATATATGTGTGTGTGTGTGTCTGTGTGTGTGTCTGTGTGTGTGTATATATTGATACATGTTTCATTAAATAATATAGACAAGTGTTGTATATTTATTTTATGTAAATTCTTTTCATATCATTTGATAAGCTTAATAACATTATCATTAAACGAAGAAAGAAAATCACAATATTGATACATATTTTTTAATCCTATCTAACCTTTCGGCTTACATAAGCCATTATCAAAGATGACAATTACATTACAATATATTAACCAATACACAGACAAGACAGTGTTCTGTTTGCATGGAAGATTTTCAAGCAATGACAAACTTGTGCATATAAGATGCTGGAAGCGAAAATGGCACCGCAGTTCATGACATCACACATGACCATGCGAGAGTGAATTTGAGAAAAAGTTGGTATAAACCGATGGCTTCTGTTAACAATTATAGGCATTTAAGAATATTTGTGGAGATTTCATAGTTTATTTTGTTCAGGTTAGGTTTCAACAGTTTTATGTATATAGCTTCAAGAATTTTTACTTTTTGTTTATTGTTTTCATGTTTAAGTATAATTGTGTTTTCGACAAGGATTTACCGGAATTGTGTATGCGGCTAGGCATGTTGTTTTAAATACCAAAAAATCTTAGAATTATCATTCAAATATAGTGTCAAACATCGTGAAAGTGAGTTTGTGGTGTGACCAACATAAATATTATTTCATTCGTTGGAGATACAATCTCCTAATAGGCACTTGGATTTGTAAACTATGTTGTTTTTTTTTGCAAATCGCTAACCGGGGGAGAAGAATCATTGCGAATAACTGAACTCGATATACTAGATTTTTAGTGTAGTATATGATTAACTTAATTCTTTTGCTAGGATCTGTTGTTGATATATTAGTATTTATTAATTTTTTAGTATATTTTCATCTTGTTTATAATTAGTATGCATTTGATTACAATATAGGAGATTAATATGTTTGAGATTAGTAGAAGCAGTATTATGTACTATTTGCTTAGTATTGAGATTTCTAAGAAAGCATCTTATTTGTTCATCAACTATATAGTTTGCAAAGCTATTATTAATGTTTGTTTTATATTCTTTAGTTCACTGTAAAAACCAGTTTTGTGGACGAATTAGTTTCTGCACGATATATTAGATTTTTTATAATTGCTATTTTGTAGTAATATGGGCACTCGCTCTTGTAGTTAAGTGTACATGAATTTATGCTTGTAGGTTTTTTGTATGGCGAAATAGTAAATTTGTTATTATTTGTGTTTATCAATATGTCAAGGAAGGGGATTTTATTATTAGTATTGAGTTCATACATGAATTTAAGTACAGAATTATTTTGGAACCGTTTTTGAAGTTGAAGTATTTCATCTGTATTTTTAACTAACATAAGGATATCATCAACGTATCTTAGGTAGATGGATGGTTTTTTAAAATTTGTAAACATCGTATTTTCGAGGTTCGACATGTAGAAATTGCTAAATGTCGGACCCGGTACTGAATCCATGGAGACACCATCACGTTGTATATATATATATATATATATATATATATATATATATATAAACTTTCCTGACGATCCGTTTAGGTGAAACCTAGGTAGGTTTGTCTGGCTCACTAGGTGTATCTATCTATATATATATATATATATATATATATATATATATATTATTATTATTATTATTATGATCTAAGAAAGGGACTTAAGTAGTACAAGCTAATAGTAGTTTTCTTAATTTTTTAGGATTAATTTTAAGTGGGGGTAAAGATGAGTTACTGTATATATTTCTCATAATTATATTAATAGTTTCACTAACATCAAGTGCAGCTATGATTTCATTGTCGGGTTTTTCACTTTTTAGGATTTGGATTACTTCTAATGTTGACTTAACACTATATTTACTAGAAAGGTAGGGAGTAATGAGTTGGTTCATGTATTCCAACTCCTTTATATCAGCTAACAAAATACATTAACCAATATAACATAATAAATATTTACCAACTCATTTTTCTTTGAATATTAAGCAATAATTGTCATCATTACTTTCTGCTTCACAGGATCTTAGTAAAAACAAAAAAATCCTCTATTTAAATAGAGAGGCTAGTTTTCCCTTTTCTACAGGTTTACACAATGTTGCAGTTTTCACATTGGTATTCAAAAAGTCCTGTGTTATCAATATGTAAAGATAATGGTAGATGGCACCATTGTATATTACTATCATATGATGTGTTCTGACATTGGGAGTATCTATCTGAGCACTGATAGGCTTCTCGTGGCAAGGCAACATGAATTATCTGATTTTGAATGCTATATATTAGCGGATGCCAGTTTTTGACCTTGTGAGTATATCTGATTTCTCTTGATCTACAGTATACTGAGAATACAGACTGGAGGGCATTACCAATCACTGTGGACAGCGCAATGATCGACCATGGTTCATTAATGAATATGACTGCAGGCATTTGAGTGGAATTCTCTTTGGTAACAGACAAGTGCCTATTGTTTGAAATACTTTGGAATGTCAACAACTTGATTTTCTCTTTGAGTTGCATGTGCTATCCTTTTTACTTGTTACTGCTGTTGGAATTCCTGAAGTGATGAGGTTTCTGTTATTTGGTACAGTTCTTTGGGATTATGTAGTGGCAGTTCACAAAATTTTGTGAAAATGCAGTTTAACAGGTGCAGGTTCCCAGGCTCATCTTTTCTTTGGTGGTAGTGTTTGTTATTGACTATTGTATTTTAGATTTTTGGTGGGGATTTGTTTTGTGGACAGTATGTGATACTGGAAACCCTTGCACAGAATACATCTTTTTTTTTTTATTTTGGTCTTTACTTTTTTAGTAGCAGTTCACAAAATTTGGAAGATGGACGGTTCTTGTGAAGACCTTCTTTGAAAGTCATTTTCAATCATTGATCTAAGAAAAAGGTTGTATACAACTGACATCTTCGATATTTCTGAACAGGTTGGCTGCTATGCAGAAGATCCATATGAATGTCTCTATCTGTTATGGTAATTTACCCATGCACACATGGACACTCTCAGCTATAAATAGGAGCAGGTACTACCTTTTGGAGGGTGAAGTTTCCAGCAGTTAGCTCTGACAGTCGGACTGAACATTCTTGCTGTAACTCTCTCGTTTGTATATGTTTGTATTACTGTTTCTGTTAATATATTTGTTTAACTCAATTCCTCTCTTTGTGTCTTTATTTCTGGCCCTAACAAGGTCACAACACTATCTATCTATCTATCTATTATGGTAATTTGCCCATGCACACATGGAATCACCCAGCAATAAATAGGAGCAGGTACTGCCTTTTGAAGAGAAAAGTTTCCAGCAGTCAGCTCTGACAGTCGGACCGAACATTCTTGCTGTAACATTCTCGTTCGTATATGTTTGTATTACTGTTTCTGTTATCATATTTGTTTAACTCAAATTTTCTCTTTCTGTCTATTTCTGGCCCTAACAAGGTCACAACACTATCTATCTATCTATCTATCTATCTATCTATCTATCTATCTATCTATCTTGGTCCATTCATCTATCTATCTATCTATCTATCTTGGTCCATTCATCTATCTATCTATCTATCTATCTATCTATCTGCGCATATGTAGGATTTTTCCTTTTGGTCATTCATCTATCTATCTATCTATCTATCTATCTATCTATCTATCTGTTATGGTAATTTACCCACGCATGCATGGACTCTACCAGCAATAAATAGGAGCAGGTACTGCCTTTTGGAGAGAGAAGTTTCCAGCAGTCAGCTCTGACAGTCGGACCGAACATTCTTGCTGTAACACTCTCGTTCATATATGTTTGTATTACTGTTCCTGTTATCATATTTGTTTAACTCAAATCTTCTCTTGTGTCTTTATTTCTGGCCCTAACAAGGCCACAACACTATTTGACGAGGTTATTTATGAATATGGTTTGAGATTTAGGTTAAAGTTTTAATTTCATAGCAATTTTCATTGTGGGTGTTGGTTGTAGTAGAACCATCAGGTAATCATGAGCCCCATTTGTTAACAAGTAGGTTGAAGATTTTTCCATAATAGCATGAAGTGTGTTCACCTGGTATGATATGCCTAATTATTTTGCACTTCTTCCTGACCATCTCTACTAATTCATGGCTTCCATGTAATCCAACAACGATAGGTTATTCTAATAGTATAATGCACATGTCAACAGGCCCAACTTGCTCTGATTTGTTTTGTGGAGCCCAATCCAAAATTCATGTGATGTATTATTAAGAGGTTTCTTAAAAATAATTTTTAGGAGAGGAAATGAATGAACATCTTATTCTGAGTACTATGAAATGTGTAAATGATAAAACGCAAGACTCTTATTCAAATTGTAAAATCTGAAAGAAATTTACATTTATTAAATAACTTTAAAATTAATAAAAGCAAAGAATGCAAAATTTAAAAAACAAACTTACACAAAGTTTTCCTTTGTGTGCCAAGCAATTAAGCAACAAATTCTAATTGCAATTATTTTGGGCTCATAAAATATAATAATTGTTGTGGAGCTCTCCCCTTTTTACATAAGATGGACTTGTCCAAAGTATACGGATACTGACAGAGAGAATACCTGTTGCTGAGATACGTTGAGAGATACTGAGACAGACACAGGGTGTTCTCAGAGAGTTATACAAGAGTCCAGAGAGAGAGAGAGAGAGAGAGAGAGAGAGAGAGAGAGAGAGAGAGAGAGAAAGATGATTACGGCTTTACTTACAGAGACTTGTACATATACTTTCTACTAACCCGCATTCCTGGACTACTAATCTTCACTTCAAGTCTGTATTCTTACGTTTAATACACTTATTTTTCTATCTCAATCACTGGTGTTGTTTATTTATTTGTGCAGGATTCCATTCACGGAATCCACAACAATTATTATTATCAACAAAATATTCACTTTGATTCATTTGACTAACATTATTTAGATATGCAATCATAATTTAATTATATATATATAATTTATATATATATATATATATATATATATATATATATATAAAAACCCTCAAATTAACAGTCCAGGAACCAACGGACTCTGGATTTAACTTTAAAACTTAAAAATAAAATACAAATATATTCTGTATTTACATTTATTTACAATAATTTTACAGTAATGGGTGTTTTTAGGCCACAAAAAAGTGCTTGAAATTAACAGACAAATGGATTTAATGGGCGATCTCCCCTATTAGTCCATTAAATTGAGGAATCCACTGGTTTTCATTCTGGACTCATTAGAGGATCCCTATGTCAAATTGAAGATTTTATATGCTAGTTTAGTACTTCTAGTTTGAAAGGTAAGAAAGGGTGATTTGGGGGGGATGTTTGGAAGAAATATGTGAATTATATAGAAAGAAAGATGCTATAAAAATATACAAATCTATCTATCTATCTATCTATCTATCTATCTATCTATCTCAGTCTAATAATATCCATCTATATATCAAACTCTTCATGTCTATCTATCTATATATCTCTTTATGCCTATCTATGTCAGTCTATTCATATCTATCTATCTATCTATCTATCTATCTATCTATCTATCTATCTATCTATCTATCAATTCATGTCTGTCTATCTCAGTCTATTCATATATATATATCTGTTTCAGTCTATTCATGTCTATTTGGCTCAGTTTATTCATATTAATATATCTATCCATCAGTCTATTCATGTCTATCTCAGTCTATTCATATCTATCTATCTATTCATGTCTATCTATTTGAGCCTATTAATATCTATCTATTCATGTCTATCTATACTAGTCTACTCATATCTATGTATGCATGTATGTATGTATGTATGTATGTATCTATCTATCTATTTATCTGTCTTAGTCTATTCATATCTATCTATATATCTATCTATCAGTCTATTCATATCTTTATTTCTATCTTACTCCATTCATATCTATCTATCTATTTATGTCTATCTATCAATCTCAGTCTATTCATATCTATCTGTCTATCTATCTATTCATGTCTGTCAATCTTGGTTTATTCCTATCTATCTATCTATCTATCTATCTATCTATCTATCTATCTATCTATCTACAAATATTTCTGTGCTTACATGTTAACTACCAAAAATGAAAAAAAGATCTAAATAAAAAATTATAAAAATGAAGACTTTTCAAAAAAACTTTTCTTCTTTTCCAAATCTTTGCCAAGTTGTCTTCTTACTTAATGCCATATCAATGTAGTTACTGACAGAACTCAAGTTTCCTAGCACTGATTGCACTGGACATGCGGTGTCAAAAAGTTGCCCAAGGATAATATGGACACACCTTAGCTCAACCCTTAACCAGCTACTGCAAGCTTAAGAAGTAATACTTTTATAAAAGTAATTGAACCACCTACTGCTTAACGCCCAACAAGAAATCAACTTTGAATGAAATTATAAATTGTTTTAATCTTTGATCTTATATGCAGACTATGCTTGTTGCCTTGATACTTACTTCTGCATTGCCAACGTTTAGTCATTTTTTTTCTTAAAGGACAAGCCTGAATCCAATAAATAAAGAAAATTACTAGCATCTGGACTTGATATCACCTGCATCCCGTTGTTTAATGCTGTCGGACATACATGAAATTTAATTAAATGATTCTTTGTTAATTATGATTATTTTTCTAAAATTATTCTTACCTAAGGAATATTGGTTCCTGAAGAGAGTAATTGGGATGATTTGTATCAAATGGTTTTCTCTTTACACCTACTCATATGAAACAAGCATCAAGAAACACCACTAATTCATTAATGCTGTTTCTTGATATATATATATATATATATATATATATATATATATATATATATATATATATATATATATATAAAAATTATTCACAAAACCAACTTTTTCAGTTATTTGAGTACTTTGATGAAAGTGGTGGAAGAATATATAAAAAAAAACTTGATTTTGAAACCTTTCACTTAATGGTATTTTTTTAATCAAATTCACCCCAAGCAAGGCAGTAAAACCACTAAGACACAAGGGGTCACTGGGTGTAGTGGAAGAATTAGAAAACAGAAACATTACTAAGGAATGGGAACAAAAAGAGAGTAATCAAGGGGACATTAGTTAACAATTGACATTGCCTTTAAATTTCTGAAGATTAAAAAATCTATCTATCTATCTATCTATCTATCTATCTATCTATCTATCTATATATATATATATATATAGAGAGAGAGAGAGAGAGAGATGCACATAAATAATGGGTGTGTGACTGACTAGCAGAGTTGGATTAAGACCCATAGAGCCCCTAAGCACTTAAAAGATTTTGGGGCCCCCATACATCTGCGAGTTAATTATGCTAGCATTGAGTCTTGATAAGTAATGCAAATAAATAAAGGCTATCAACCGAGAATGTGCATTGTGGAAACACTAGCTGGAAATAAATATAGAAGGCACATATGACCATTTAGAGAGGCTGACCATCAGTTCCAACCCAGAACAACACCAACCAAGAAAGAAACAATCACAGCTGTGCATCCAATGTCAAATGAGCCATGACCAGATCTTCACAGAACTGTGGACAAAAGTGGCTGTATCATCAACAAGACAGCATGTTACAGAATCGCATAAAAATATACCTCTGTTCACAAAATTAAATCCCATGTAGTTAATTAGTAATACTAACTTATTCAAGAGAGGAGATGTGTTGTATTGGGTAAATACAATCCTCATTATCTCCCTTTGCTCATTCCCTTATTAACCAATCAGGATGTCAATAAAGATTCACTGCAGGTCAGTTGTCCCCACTTCATAATGGAACCCTGTTGATTCAAGTGTTAATTGTTTTAGACTTATTTCTTTAGATGTGTACAACAACATCATATCATTACAATTTATGTGGTGCCTCCTTCCCTTGACGCCCTAAGGATGTACTTATTTTGCTTAATGGTTAATCTAACCCTGCTGACTAGTTAAAACTTTCACTTTCTGATCATGACTTCCGTGTTGGAACCTAATCATGGCTGATTTGTAAGGGAGGTCACTTCTTGATGTTATCAACCTGAAGAAGTTGTCTCAGTAAGTGGCATGTTTGAAAAATGCATTAAAATCATATCATGAGTTGACCGAGACCTTTTGAGTGAAATTGGGTAGACAGAATTATTCAAAAGCCATTGATAGTTGTGATAGCACAAAACTAAGTAATGTCAGCTTAGTATAACTGCAATATAAACCATTAAACTTAAGATATGGCTCTAGATATCTCAAAAGTATTCAACAAGGTTTGGTATGCTGGCCTTCTATGGTGTTACAGGACAAATGTTTGGTTTAATCGAATCATTACTATGAAATTGTGAAATGAAGGTCGTTTTGAATAAGGTGTCCCTTAAGACTCTATCCTGGGCCCTATGCTGTTTCTGATCTTCATCAATGATCTCCCTGATGTCATCAGTTCCCAACTGGGTATTTATTCAAGCGACACTGCTATTTACTCCTGTCTCAAGATCTGACAAAGTAAACCTGTCAGCTGCTCTTGAAAAAGACCTCCAACCAGTGGAGGCAAGCAAAGACTTGTAAATTTTAACATCTCCAAAGCAAAACTGCTTTCATTTAGCCACCACAGAGAATCATTTCTGCCTACCATAAGCATGGCTTATGCTAAACTCTAGGAGACAAACACACTGCGCCTTCTCAGCCACATGTTTTCAGCTGACATGAAGTGGAGTGATTACATTGATTCAATAGTTGCATCTACTGCAAGGAAAGTTGGGTCATTGTGTTGTGCCAGTAAATTTTTCTTGTCTGATTCCTTCTTGCATATTTACAAATCTGCCATTCATCTGTTGAATACTGTTGCCAGATCTGGTCTGGGGCTCCAGCTGTAAATCTCAAGATTCTTGGCAAAATCCAAAATGGATCTGTAAAGTAATTGATCCTGACCAGTCATCTCAACTTCAGTCAGTTTCTTATTGACGATGATGTGGCTTCCCTCTGTCTTTTCTACAAACTTTTTCATGGCAACTGCTTTGACAAGCTTTTTTTACTGGTACCGCAACTACATAAATTTAAGTGTGCTACTAGATTAGCATCTAGGTTCCACCATTTTAGTGTTGAAATTGTTAAATGCAATTGCCACTTTAACTCCAACAGTTTCTTTTCTCGCACTTCCCTCCTGTGAAACTCCTTTCTATTTACTTGCTTCCCTGATAACTACAATCTTCAAAAATTTAAATGCAACAACAATCACCATCTTCTGTTTTCTTGAATCCTGTTTATCTTTCTGTCCAAGGATATCTGATTTGGTTTTTCCACCAAGTCTGATTCTGTACTATCCAGTCCAGGGATTGAACTCACAAATACTACACTATGAAATTCATGAAGCAACATTTTAATCATCTCAGCTATTGTCCTGTGTGATAATCCTGATGTTAGAACTTTGGTGCCTTAAATATTTTTACTTTTTGCCTGATTATATAAAGAATTCAGTTTGACATTCCCTGAAGGTTACACAAATTGAGGCACCTGAAGAAGGCTGGAAAACGCAATGGCTCCAGCTGTACATCTCAAGATTTTTGACACAATCCAAAAACGGATCTGTAATGTAATCAATCCTGACTGTGCATTTTAAGTTCAGTCTCTCTCTCACTGACATGGCATGGCTTCCCTCTGTCTTTTCTACAAACTTTTTCATGGCAACTGAATACATGAATTTAAACATGCTACTAGATTGGCATTGAGGTCCCACCTGTTTACTCTAGAAATAGCTAAATGCAATTGCCACTTCTACTCCAACAGTTTCTTTCTTGCACTTACAACCTGTGGAATTTTCTTCCATTTACTTGCTTCCCTGATAACTTCAAAAACTTAACTCAGCATCAATTGTCATCTTCTGTTCATCTTTTGTCCATTTCTCAATCCTCCCTATTCTCTTTCAATTTCATTCCCTGTAACCCCTGCATACTTGTGGCATTGCCACCTTGTTTGGGATGAAATGATTAATATATATATATATATATATATATATATATATATATAAATAGAAAGAACAGTAAGATTTATAATCCAGTGTTCTTATTAATTATTTTTATTTTTATTTTTAAAAAACAGTGCTCAGTACAATTCTGCAGAGCATAAACATTTAGCTATCAAAAAGAGAATAAGTGCAAATTCAGCAAATGAGAAAAATGCTATGGATTTTGCTACCCAATACTCGGACATAACAGATGAAGAGAAAAGCATTATTATAAATGTGAAAAAATTGGTACTCAATGGATTAAAGACTTTAATGACCACTTTGACATCACAATGGGATCATTGGACTCTGCAGAGTCTTCTGAACTCATAGGTCTTAGTTATATTATACAATCTTACAGTATATTGCAAAATTAATATAACTGACATTGGATCAATGGACTTATCATTATAAAGAATTCCACAAACTTTAAAATTGATAAAATTAGAAAACTATTATACAGGGAATTTAAATGCCTGAACTTCAAAATCACTGTACCAATGCAATATCTCATCTATTGAGGGTCCAGATAATATAAAAGTCTATATTGGATGCACAGGACATGGATTCAAAAGACATTGAAACCAACATCTAAGTTTTTTTAAAAATAAGTAAATACCGAAATTAGACGTCCCTATCAAAATATTTCTGGCACTTAAAGGAAACCAATAAAACACCTATTGTAAAATGGAAATTAGTAAGAAAAGCTAGAGTTTGTAGGTCATTAAATGATCCATGTCCTTTCTGCATACATGAGAAATTATACATTACTAAGTTTATGAAAATTAAAAAATTTACTTAATCAAAGAAAGGAAATAGCTATTTTTTGGAGACACTGTCAAAGATTTTCCTTAAATAATAATAAAAAAAAAGAAAAAAATGAAACATATATATTTATACTTGATTTATACCTGATCTTTGAATAATAATTTTTAAATAAGAAAGTAATTCTAATATATTTATTTGTTCTAAAAGAAGTATAGTCTATTACTAATTAGAATTAGGAATAATAATTTAAAATTGTATTTTAATATGACGTACTCATATTCAAACAACACTTTTGAAAAAAAATCTTTATGCATACAATTATGAATTTAGTTGCAAAATAAAAGTGCCGAAAAAATTTTTGTCATTAACAAAAAAACAGATAATGTGCAATAAACGGATATTATCATTTGTTGAACAGGCACCCCTACCCTCTCTTCACTTAAACTCATTTGTAAAATAACTCATATTTTGATACACAGTTTGTCAGTGAAAATGAATACCATACCAACCCTTATCAAAATGATTGAATTTCCCATAACCTTAGCAACTGATATCAAG
>CAHIKZ030000060.1:1287500-1367500 GCA_903632075.3 Acanthosepion pharaonis
AATTTTCTATAACAAAAAGAAAAAGGAATATTATGATTAAATTTTGCTCTCATCAAAATATCCTTCTTTAGCCTTGATTACTTCAGCACAAATGTTTGACATTTGTTGCAAAAGTTTCTCCAAGTATAATTTTGATAATGGATTCCATTCTCTTTTCAGTGACTCTAAAAGATCTTTTTCATTTTTTTTCCCATGCTAATTCTGGCGATGTCTTCAAACTTTTGAACTGTAGTGGTGTGTGTGCATATATATATATATATATATATATATATATATATATATATATATATATATATATATACACAGTAGTTTTTCAAAAGTCTAAAGACCCCTTTGAAAATTTATATGTTTTGTATAATTTAACAGGGAACGACACATTTTTTTCAATTAAACAATCATTGGAATTGAAAAAAATGTGTTGTTCCCTGTTAAATTATACAAAATATATAAATTTTCAAAGGCGCTGTAGCCTTTTGAAAGCCACTGTATATATATTAATTAAATGTGAAGTCACCCACAGCAGCCTAGCTGAAATCATGTATCAATCATTTATATGTGCCCTTTTTTTTATATACATTTCATTATATGATCCCCTGTGGAGAAAGATACTTTATTTAATGTTGCTTGTTTTTTTTTTTATTCAAATGAATTCTAGAATTTTAAGTTTTTCTTTGCTGTGTGTCCTATATAATATTATGGTGTTATCTATTAAAATTTGTCTTATGTTAATATTCTTGTTGTTTGTAATGTGTTGATCTATATGTGCAAAAATTGTTCTAAAGTTTGACAAATGACAAGTCAAGCTACAAGAGAGTGTGGTGAATGTGTGGCCAATGTAAGTATTAAATATTATTTGTTGATTATTAGTATTTAGATACAGTCTTCCAAATGATGTGATAATTCATAAACAACATTATTTTTATATAGGGCGTATATATTTGATGCTGAACTATTTCTGTCAAAGACACATGGCCCAGTGGATAAACGCATTGGTTGACCCAAAGATTTTTGAGTTCAATACCTGGCAGCCGCAAAAGTGAACAAAAAAATTTGGAGATAACTGATACTGAGACATCTGAAGAAGCATGGCATGTGGAACCAGACTAATATACACTGGTGGATGAAATAAAGAGTTCAGTTTGATATTCCAATCACCTGAAGAAGGCCAGAGTGTAGAACAGCTGAAACATTGTGAATATGACAATGGAGATGAGTACAATAGTCTTAACGATGTAAATAGTGTAAATAACAACTATTTCTATTTTAAAGGTATTAAAAACTTCATCTATTATATACCAGCAAATTATATTTTTAATGGTTGGTTTGAATTTAAGGCTTCAAGAACACCAGAAAGCTGTAACACGAGGGGAAGTGCAAAAATCAGATATAGCTGACCACATATGGAGAGAAAAGGGAGATCACCAACCTCTGTGGGATCAGATTGAGATCATAGACAAATTCGTAACAATGTTACAATGGTGTTCTTTGTCTATGTTACAAATTTTAAAATCTTTGGGTCAACCAATGCGTTTATCCACTGGGCCATGTGTCTTTGACAGAAATAGTTCAGCATCAAATATATACGCCCTTTGTAAAAATAATGTTGTTTATGAATTATCACATCATTTGGAAGACTGTATCTAAATGCTAATAATCAACAAATAATATTTAATACTTACATTGGCCACACATTCACCACACTCTCTTGTAGCTTGACTTGTCATTTGTCAAACTTTAGAAAAATTTTTGCACATATAGATCAACACATTACAAACAACAAGAATATTAACATAAGAATGTAGCATACAACGGCCAAAACATTGTAATAAATATGGTGACAAAGATGAGGGCAATAGTGTACAAAATACCTCATCTCAGAAATATAGGCATATATTAGTTTCACTTGTTTATTGTTTGGATGTATTTGTTTACAATCAAATTTAATTTTTATTTTAATCAAGATGATTGCTTATATTATTTTAAAAAATTTCTTTAAAGTCAATTTTATTCTTCATCAACAACAACATTTAGGAAATTATTGTTGATAAATGTTTGTTTTTATGTTGTTTAATTCTGTCTGAAAAGGAAATCATTTTTGAATGGTTAATCATGTTTTTTATAGCACCTATTTTATATTGGGTAATGAAAAGTTCTAGAAACAACACACTTTCCAAAATCTGAATAAATGGCCATAAATTAGGATTTTGGTGGGGAAAGGCTTCTAGTTAGGCTGTGATTGTTTAAATTTTATATTAATATGTAAAGGGAATTCAACTCAAAAAGGATAAGGGTTTATAGTTATAGGCAGCATAGACAGAGATATCAACATTGAACATTGACTGTCAGTTCCACACCTCAATGTAATCATCAGACAAAGAAAGAAAGAGAAGAATATATGAATGAAAGAAACAAAGAAAGAGAAAGAATGAAAGAAAGTTAGATTAATAAAAAAAAACATGAAAGAGATTAACAAGAAGTAAAAATGAAGGAAAAAACAATGCAAAGAAATGTGAATTAAGAGGAAAATAAAACAATATTTTTAATTTTTTCTCCTTAAGAATTCATTATTCTTACTATCTTATTCATTTGTTTTTTCTCCTTATAAAGTATTCTTTCTTTCTTTCTTTCTTTCTTTCTTTCTTTCTTTATTATTTATTCACTTGTTCTTTTCTTCTTATCCAACAATCATTCTTTCTTTATTTCTTTCTTTCTTTCTTTCTTTCTTTCTTTCTTTCTTTATTATTTATACACATGAACTTTTCTCCTTATCTAACTTTCTTTCTTCCTTCCTTTTTGCCTTCCTTTCTTCACCCATTCTTTTTGTCCATGTCCAACTTTCTTTTGTTCTTTCTTTTGTTTTTCCTTTCTTTTGCATTTATTCACCTGTCTTTTTCACCTTATCCAGTTCTCTTTCTTTCTTTCTTTCTTTCTTTCTTTCTTTCTTTCTTTCTTTCTTTCTTTCTTATTTATTCACCTGTTCTTTTCTGCTTATCCAACATTCTTTCTTTCTTTCTTTCTTTCTTTCTTTCTTTCTTTCTTATTAATTCATATTTTTTCTACTCATTAAAACCTTTCTTTGTTTTCTCCTTATTACTGTTGCTTATTTGTTTCTTTCATTCTTTCTTTCTAAACATTTTTCTCCTGAACATCTCCCTTTTATATCTTCCTTTTCCCTTGCCCTTTTTACTCTATCAGCAAAAATTCCAAAAACAAACATTTGCACCTATTTCCTTCCTGCTGTCGATTAAATCGTTCAGAAGAAGCTCAGGGCCAATAAAACATTTTCTGAAATCAGTTTTTCTTCCCTTGATATTTACTTCCTCTTGGTAATGCAGTCGTAAACAGTCAACAGTGTTGCGTGTTAAGAGAAACGTGTTTCAACTGGTTTGGCAAAAAGGGAGATAATTCATGTTATTATTTTATCATTTGCTTTTGTTTTCTCATCTACTATTCACAGTGACTATCATAATATTAACAAATGTGGCCACAAGTTGCTCATTTTATGAAGCTACAGTCCGGAATCTCAATTCTTGAAACTCGTTTTTGAGCCGATATCTGTCATATTTTCTTACAATATTCATGCAAGTGCAGCTGATTTATTTTGCAGTGTTACCTAAGTAACATCTTACAGGAATATGAAACTAAATCTTTCTTATGTGACATAATTCTTTATATACTTATGGACTTTGTTTCAGTTTTGGCATGTGGATGTGTGGTTTGGAGGATTTTCTCTAAACACTGACCATCTTCCCTCAATGTTGCGAGATTCTCTTTGTCTTTTCCTCTTGAGTGGAATTTGTATAACTTCCTATCATCTGTTTGTTCTGTATGCACATATCTTAAGAACAGTTCGGTTGACTTCCTGTTTACATACCAAGGCAGGCATTAGCAAGTTTGAGGTCCACTTCTGCACCTGGCAGATATGAGCTAACCTTTCAGGTTAAAACTTATGCACATTGCTCCTCTGATGCTGTAGTATGACACAATTACAAAGACTATTTTGGTATATATTGGGATCATGCCAAGGGAACTCCTCTTAGGTTCTATATTGACATTAAATTCAAAGATGTAGTCCAAAAGTGTCTCCACATCTTTGTTAATATTTTCCAACCTACAACAATTTGGTAGGCTGAACCTAGTACATATTGGGTTCACGTCAAGGGAACTCTTCTTAGGTTCTGTATTGACATTAAATTCAAAGATATAGTCCAAAAGTGTCTCCACATCCTTGTTAATATTTTCCAATATACCACAGTTTGGTAAGCTGAACCTAGTACATATTGGGGTCATGTCAAGGGAACTCCACTTAGGTTCTATATTGACATTAAATTCAAAGATATAGCCCAAAAATGTCTCCACATCCTTGTTATTATTTTCCAACGTACCTTTCCCACAGATGAAACATCACAAACCTCTCTCTGCCCTATCACTATATCCATGGAAAGTGTTCAGACGAACTACATTCCATGATTTCATCAGATCTAACCTTCAGGGCTTCATTGTAGCAAAGAACTCTCATTCCCTTTGCATTCCATTGGGGACATGTAAGTTCTACTGGAGTAAATTCTTCCCATGAACCACTGCTTTGTGGAACTGACTCCCAAGGAGATGCTTCCCCGATCACTATAATCTTAACCTGTTCAAGTGTAGGGTTTACCTACATATGCCCATAATCTTTGACTCTTACTCAGTAACACTCTACTTCGAGTGGCACTTGGTCCTTCTCCAGGGTGAACATCATTGTTAAAAAAAAACAAACAAAAAAACTCTAGCATTTCCTGTGTATTCTATCAAGTACAACAATTTCAATATCTGGGAAGTGTTTTAGCAGAGGACCAAAGATGATTTTACGTTACATTCTCCGGAGTTTTAAATTCAGAACATTCCTTCTCATAGACATGGTGTCCCTATCAAGGCCATAAAGGCCAATATACACTTCTATTTAACCAATGTTTCTTTAATTAAATGACTGTTTACTTTATAAACGTGGACAATAATGACTTACCGTAGATAATTTTTGTTTACTTTCCACGAATTTTAATGATTTCTTGGTATAGATACTGGTGGGCTTTCACTTTGTCTTCACATCGGTTTTGAAACCCGGGTTGTCCTCTTAGACTGATTGCCACTCAAGTGCAGATTGCAAAATATATCCTGCTATTTAGTTCGTGGTTGGAGGAGAGGAGAGAAGGATAGTATTTATCAATCCACCCACGGGGATCGAATGTGGCACAAGGCCTTTTTAATGTGGGTATGTCCGAGCCCGTAGGCCCAGCCAAAAATAAATAACCATCCAAACCCTGCCGAGGTGGGTCAGTTCTGTCAATCCTCCCCCAACGAATCCCTACCCTTCGGCAGAGCTTCGTCAGGGGTTCCTCTCTGCAAGCAGAGAGTTCGACAGACACCCGACCCGGCAGCTCACAAAGCACAGATACTACACTTTGATCCTAGCCACCGGGCCGAGCGGGTATTCTTTCTCGATGACATCTGTGCAAAAGTTAAATAACAGAATTTGAAATCGGTTTACCAGTTCTATTTTCCAAACTGATAACCACCCCATTAACTACCCCTCATTATTAGTTTTATGATTTCAAACATGTTGACATGTAATATTTTCTATTGTCTTCTAAATCCACTGCTTTTAATATGCTGTGGTGATGTGTTTGGCATAGTTTAATCTTTGATGGTACAATGCCATGATGTCATTTCTGACCTTAGGTCACTGCTTGGGAAATTCCCTAGCTATGGGTTAAATAGCAGGAATACTATCTGGAAAGATCATTGTTATTCTCCAAAATATTGTTAGGGCATAATTATAATACAGTGCATCCTCGATTCACGAACGTCTCACATGTCGAAAAAATCGGTTTTCGAACAGAAAATTCGAGATGAAAATGCCTCGGTTATCGAACAAAATTTCGGTTCGCGAACAACATTGCCGAACCGAATTAACCCGAACAGAATAATTTCTGAGTCGACCGCCATGTTCTTTACACCCGTCTGTTGTTTTGTGCTTTTTATTCCCAATTTTTTTGTACTGTGATTTCTTTTCTTTACATTGATTCCTACTGGAAAAATAGTTTCGGTTTACGAACATTTCGGGTTACGAACGGCCTTCAGGAATTAATTAAATTCGTGAACCGAGGTTTCACTGCATTATTAATGATATTTTTTTAGAGTGACAATAGCATTTACAGTTTTTGTGAATAACAATGATTTTTCCAGGTAATATTTCAGTTATTTAACCCAGAGCTGGAGGAGGGCATATATTTATACCTTTCCCAAGGTTATTTGCGTGTAAGTGAATGTAACGAAACATCTGAAATTTGAACTCTGCTCTCTCATTTTACATTTTGATTCGCTATCCATTGCACCATCATGATACCCACAAATTGTCGGTAAAACAGTTTCACTATTTCCAATGAACTAACATCTTTATTAGTTTCTGAAATGAGTTTCATTATTTTATTTTTATGCTTCGTTGTATTTTTTTTTTATAAAAGTCGAAATATTTTTCTAATCGATTTATACAGGCACATTTTCTCAATAAGAATAATTGATTGCTCCTATTATATATAGTTCCTAATATAGTGTGAAGGTTAAAAGGTTGGAGGTTGCGTGTATTTTAGGGGAGGTGCGTATTCAATATTTAAACAAAGAAGATAAAAGCATACAAAAACTTGACTTTCTGCTACGGACGTTTGTTCTTTTTATGGTGACTGTAGTGAAAGAAAGTACTCAATGACTTTTAAGTATGTCCGTTTTCTTTTTGGTTCAGGAGTTAGGATAACAATGGATTAGATGATCGAAGTGAAGTCAGCCTTGCGGTGAGTTAGAACGACCAATTCACTTACTTCATTAGTAGGGCTGCCAAATTCCGTCCTTTCCGGAAGTGTGATCATAAAATTGTGCATGTGACCAGAAATCCTTTCCGGTATCTTTATAACTTGCATCATGGGAAAATGAATTTCTTTTTTTCTTTTTTTCTTTAATAGTTTTATTTTATTTACTCCCAATGTATATATATATATATATATATATATATATATATACAGTGTAACCCGGATATAAGAGACCCGGATATAAGAGAAACTCGGATATAAGAGAGATTTTCTCTGGTCCCAAATTAGAGCCTGTGTTAATGTATATAAATAGACCAAACCCGGATATAAGAGAAACCCGGATATAGAGAAACCCGGATATAAGAGACTTCTTTTTTCCGGTTCCGGCAACTCTCTTATATCCGGGTTACACTATATATATATATATATATATATATATATATATATATATATGAAGAAAAATTTGGAAAAAAAACAAACAAAATCCTTAAATGCAATTATGTTGTTTAAAATGAATGAAATGTCGACGTCTGACGTTTCGGTTTAATAAACCTTCTTCAGGACAATATTCATTAAAATACAATTCAGTTCAATTTGACAAAGACGATGGACATAAAAACAAGTCTTATCCAAAACAGATAACTGAAAATTTTTAAAATGATCAGCTTTTTCATTCAAAATAATCAAAAATTTTTAGGAATACGTTTTGAAAGCGTCGCCCATGTGACGACAACGTGACCATGCTAAACGGAAAGCTGATCATTTTAAAAATTTTCAGTTATATGTTTTGAATAAGACTTGTCCATCGTCAGGTTCAATATAAGCTAAATTTTTCACTGTCAACAATATCTGTTTGTAAGCATACAACTCCATGTGTAATAAAACAACCCCATGAACGAACACTTGAATAAAAAAAAATGATTATACTGAAGTGTCCTTATGAGAATTGACATTGCAAAGCTTAGAAATAGTTTTTGAAAGAGGGATAACAAATTTCATACTTTTAAAAAGAGTAACTTGAGGCATGGTGGAATAATGGATAGCAGCTCGGATTGAGAAATCGGAGAGCCGGGTTCGAATTCTAATCAATTCCATTACATTCACTTACGTGCTAATACCCCTGGGAAAAATATGAAACCTCTTCTTATCTCCCAAGCTATGAGTAAATAGCAGGATAGTTTTTCGTGAATAACAATGATTTTTCCAAATACTATTCTATAGCCTTGGATGGCAACTGGTTTACCGCAGAAAGAAATGGCAACCTACTGCGGGGAAAATCTGCCTCGTCAGTTATGTATCACGAAAGGCACATAACTGATTGACTGGATAAAATTTTATAAATCACTTCGAATGGGAAACCAGGAGAAGCAACAGCTGTGTCTTCCTGATATGAAGTCTGATATGGAGAAAAATATGACACACGTTCGTATCAGAAGGTAACCAGAGGGGGTTGACAGCTGAAAAATGAATAATACACTTACCTCTATTAAGGGTAGATATCAGTTATTGCTACTGTTGTTAAACTTTTTTTTATTTTTACTTGTGGTACCTTTGTTCCGGGTACACCATTAAGGATTTAACATTGTAAAAGCAAAGACACATTCTTGGTTTGTTGTTCTTGAATGGTGCATATGATTCCAAATTATTAAATTGTCTGAGAATTATAAACCTTTTAAAAAATATAATGGCTGACTCAAACAATAAGGGTATCTCTGGATATCGTTTTCAAAAAGGAAAAGAAATTATTAAGAGTGACTATAGAAACCGCAAATGAAAGTTTATTAATATGAAAGCTGTTTATGCTCCTGAAGAAATATTTTTTTTCTGAAAACGGAATGACAATGTTCCTACATTTAGAATGTGTACAGCGTGTCTTTGGAACGGAAACCAGTATAAACAACAGTTTTGTCTTCATAATGTGGCTTTTCAAGTTATAATAGACAGAATATGAACATTTCTTTTTACTATTACAGTCAAGGAGGAATGATTCTCCCTCTATGAAGTGCAGATAACTGATATTAAGATAGACTTTACGAGTCTATAAACCAGGTTTTCTCGAACGTTTTACTCTTATGAAATCTTTGAAATATTTTCAGGTCTCAGTGAACCCTTTGTCAGAGTTAGCTCCTCCTTAATTGCCTAATTGTTCACTAGGGGACGCTCTCCCTACCCTATAAATACTGGGCGACTTCATTTCTTCATTTCAGCGAATACATCTACAATGTAAACTCTCGCAGAAGATTGCGTCATCCCATTTGTGGGGGACGCCATGAACATTATACACACACACACACGTACATACGAACATGCACCATAATACAAACTCTTTACGCTCACACACAAATGTTAACGTCTTTGCCACTTAAATTTGTTGTTTAATACATATATTTGTTGACATGTATAAATATATATATATATATATATATATATATACACACACACACACACACACACACACACACACACACACACACACATATATATATATATATATATATATATATATATATATGATTTGTTTGTTTTCTTTACATCTTTGGTTGAACTAAACTTGAGTCCGCCATGTTCTTGTAGTTAGAAATTCTTCTAGCAGGAAATAAACGCACGTGTTTCTAATCCAACAACACTTAACCCACACGCGGTCCTCTACACCTTGCAGAAAAATGATTACATACCATTATTAATATCTATCTCTTTTATATTCTTACTGTAGTTCACGTGGTAAACATAATATATGGACAGTGCGCATGCGTCATGTACTCGAGTGAGCCACAAAGTGAAACACAAATCCGCTGCGTACAGGTCCTATCTACTTACCATGGAAGACAGTTTCACACTGATGTCATACAGACGTCACTAAATACATTGCCTATGATTATTGTAGTTTTAAATAATATAAGAGGTTGAAGCCTTTATTATAATAACCAAAGATTTCCCAATGATATGTTGTATGTGTAGAGTAAAATTATGAATATAAAATTAAACAAAAATTACTAAAAAAATACATCAGCTTATTTTTATAACTTTTTCTCGTGACATCCCTAGTGACCTCTTACAGAACCCTACGGGGTTCCTGGGAACACTGGTTGAGAAACATTGCTCTAGATATATTTTTCCTTAAGAAATTAGGTTTTTAATCTGTTTTGCATATTATACACTTGACAACAGCTAAATAATTGTTTCAACCAAACACTTTGTTAACAATACGAAGAATATGATAAATCTGTCCAGTTGCTTGGAGTAAAGTATCCTTCACTGATAAGACATCCGCCACGTACAGGCCCTGTCCACTAACCATATAGACATCACTAAATACATTCTCTATGATTGTTATAATTTTAACTAATATTAGAGACTGAAGCCTTTATTATAATAACCAAGGATTTTTCAATAATTTGCCGGACGTGTATAGTAAGAATATATAGTAAGAATATTTATAAATATAAAATTACTCAAAAATGCACTAGCCTATCACTGTTTCATGCGGAACCTCGGGTGACCTCTTATGGAACCGTAAGGTTCCAGGGAACATCAGTTGAGAAACACTGCTATTAATACGGACTCAAACATGTACATACACAGATACATTTTAACCTTATTATTCTAGAATTTTGTATAATTTATTGCATTTAATCAAAAGCATCGTGATTTATGCTAAATAATTTTGGCATCAGAGAAAATAGAAGCCTCCTTTGCTGGAAGAAAATGCAAGAGAATATAAGATGGTAAGTAAGAACTGAAAAAAAAAAAAGTTAATAAATAAATAAATAAGAAAGAGGAAAGAATCCTTTCAAATTATTAAATAGGATCTGAGAATGGTATACAAAGAAGATTGAGAAATTAAAACAATACTAAAAAGGTGTCTATGTATTAGGTTTTCAAAAAGTAAAATAAATTATTAAAAGAATTAACAAAAAAGATGAAGAAGAAAAAACGTTTTGACGTTCCTGACAAGCGAGAAAATGTGAAGACGAAATTGTCTAAAAGCTATCTAATGTTGATCACGATTTTCATGAGATGTCTCTTCCGTCCTCATGAGTATTGTGTTTAATTTACTTTCCACAAGGCAACTTATGAATTCAAAGCTGCAGACAACACAGATAGAGCCTTGTTACACTGATTATGAACAGTTGTTACAGAAACATTTAATATTCGAAGAAAAAGAAAGCGATTAACAGGAAACCTCAAAAATTGATTTAATAAAACGTTTGCATATGTTAACTATTAAATACTTTTCTATTTTCTTTGCAAGACAAGATGTTATTTTTCTTTTAATTTAGTTCATCCACAAAGTTATATTCTTTTCTTATCGTGGAATTATTTTTACTTGTTGTAAATGTATTCCTTTGTGTTTAAATTGTGAAAAGTGCCATCACCTTTTGCACTGTTATGTATATTTTATATTTAGGTACTTTTGTTCGTGGCTATTTTTTCTTCTTTCACTTTCACTTTCACTTTCATTTAACTGTATGACCTCTGAACACACCAAATTTCACTCACTCCTCATCTCCAGTACTGAGAAGCAGCAGCCGTGTTTACGTGTTTTCTCTTTCCCTTTATAAAGTTTTTCGTCATTACTTTTTAACATTTTTTATTATTGTCATGCACGGATGCGTGATAGGTTATGCAGATGAACAACAGCTTCATGCAACAATTCCTAGAGAAACGAAAGTACTTCTGCATGTTCCACAGTTGTTCACTGAAGAATCTTCAGTATTTTCCATTTCCTGCCTTCTCTCTTTCATACATACTTTGCTTTTTGTTTGTTCGTTCATTTTATTGTTATTGTTATTGTACATTCCTTCTGCTATCATGTATTATTTTCTTTCCCTCTTCTTTATTATTTATTTGTTTTGTTCTTTCTTTCTTTCTTTCTTTCTTTAATACGTTATTTTCTTTCTTTTGGATATTTTATGCTCTTTGATACATTTCTTATTTTACTTTCTCTTATATGTCTTACCATCTCCTTCCTGTATCATTCTTTCTTTTATCTTTATTTTCTTTATTCCTTCTCCCTTCGATACATACATTTTCTTTCGTTTTTCCCTGTAGCACAATACTTTTTTTTTGTTCTTGATGGAACCAAGGAACGCATCTCGTCGAAATACTTAACATGGATATATTAATAGAGTAAGTGAGAGGCTTGTAACGTTTCCTTTGTAAGAAACGAATTCTAGGTTGAAAACAATACAAAACTGGCACCAGGCTCCGGCCCTGTGCTGATGGTATCACGGCTATGACTAGCTTAGACCAGCTCTGACCAGCTTGGACAAACTATGACCAGCTAAGACCAGCTTAGACCAGTGGCCCGAGTGAAAACACTCGGGTTACCCACGTTAAAAAATGACCTTGTGTCACATCCTGACTCAGTGTGGCGTCAAGTAAATATCCGTAACGCACAAGGCCGTGTAGATACTTTTGAATTCTATGTTGATTGATTCTTTGCAGGTTATTTAAAGCCCAAAAAATATTTTTGGATTGTAAGAATTGTTTTTGAGATAATAATATATGTCTTACTAATTAACCCATATATGGGGGGAAAAAAGGTTCCCCAACCGTATATGCGCATAAGTGAATATAACGGCCCCAACTGGAATTGAAACTCGACTCTCCGATTAACACTCTCGCGTCGTCGTTATTGTTGTGGCCTATTTAGGGGCCAGAAAGAAAAACACGGAAGATGAAGGTAGGTTGAAAAAGTATATTGAAGATATATACAAAACAATAGTGTTAGTAATAAGTAGATTAGCACTGCGTCTACTACTCCACTTTACTCTACCCGACTCTTGCAGTGTGTATTTATGAGAGGAGGAAAAGTTCATTCTACTGTAGGAGGGTTTACCACAACTGTCAACCATTACACCACTCGCACGTCCAAACTTACAGCAGCTGGTATTTGCAAGTGGTCACCCATCCAGGTACTGACGAGGTTCAACGTTGCTTAACTTCGATGATCGTACATTCAACGCTACCTAGCCGTAAGCCCGCTTTTGCCCAAGCAAACGACGACTGGACAGCTTTAGCACAGATATAGCAGCAATATTCCACTTTTGTGTATGTTGACGTTTGTGGATATATATCTTCATAAGAATTATTATTCGAAACGTTCTTAGAAATTTACATGTTTTTCTTACTGAGAAAGTTCATGCATTTTAGCTTATGTCATGACTCATAATTTTACAGAAGGAAAAGTAGAATAGGGGTCTTGTCATCCACTTGTAGTTGCCGGTGAGTCCGCTCCACCTGGGCATGGATTTATTCATACAATCTGATATTTTTGAGCTGACAGACCATGGCCTATTGCAAAGTTTCGTACGTATTTGTTTCATAGTGATTACATATGTGAAGGTTTTGGAATTTACTCAAACAAATAATGGACTGAGAAAATGTTTTCCATACCACACACACACACACATACACACATATATATATATGCTTGTGTTTGTGGGGTGCTGATAGGTTGGCTGTTTTATGTGTGTTGAAGATATCATTAAATCTGTCAAAATGATTATGTAAGGAAAACGTCGTTAAATTTATGTTTTTCTACATGTTCTTTATTTAATCATAAATAGCTAGTTCATATATATATATATATATATATATATATATATATATATATATATATATATATATATATATATATATATATATATATATATATTTTATATATACATGATCCATCTTTTCTCGCTCTCTTTCTCCCCATATATATATATATATATATATATATATATATATATATATATAGTATTAATAAAAATAACAACTGTCAACCGATAGATTTTATATTCAGCACTTCAACTTTTCGTAATCCACGGTCCACTTGTTAAAAGGTTTCAGTGATTGTCTGTGGATTTTCTCATTTTTTGTTATTTTTATTCTAAGTTTACAATCATTATGTCTTCTTATTTTGATTAGAATCTTTCATATTCACGTATATTTTCCTTATATTACAATTGAATAAGCAAGAAATGCACTGTAACAGTGAAAATTACTTTTATTTCCCAAGTACTTTCCATTACTTTCTGTGATCATCATCAAGGTTGCAACTGGTAAGGCAAAAACTACGTGTTGCTATCAATTACTGTTTTTTTTCTTTTGCTTTTAAATGCTACGGCTGACAGTTATACTTTAGCGTTCATTAGAACGTAAAAAGTTATCCATTATGGAATTTTTTCTTTTATTTTGGAATCTCATGGTTAAGCCCGCATTAAAGCGTAAAAACTGTTCTTTTTATAGGCATTTTAGATCATTCTTACAGTATTCGTAGTTGATTCTATTCAGTGTTGGTTTCAGTTTTTTAAAATGTAGATTGCTTCGAGGATATGTAGTTTTAATTTGTTATTTTCTTGGTGTAGGATAGTTGTGTTATCAATCAGTATTTTTCTATACTGTATATATATATATATATATATATATATATATATATATATATGAGAGGGGAGAGAAAGAGAGATTTGGTTAAAGGCTAATAAAAGTCCTTTAAGAATTTTTATTTGATTTTTTCTTGCCAATTTCTTTTCTAGTTTTGGGATCTGGTAGTACAATTTAAGAAATCTTTATTTTTCTTTCTTACTATTATTTTCATAACAACAAATTTATCCTAAGTATTTTCTGTTTTTCTTTGAAGTCTATATTTCTTTCTATCTTTTGACAGAATTCCCATTAGAAAAAAGTAAGATTTATTTCTCCAAATGTCCGCATCTCCTTAAAAATATAGAATAAAATAAAATAGACTCCAGTAAAAATGAAAAATAAAACTAAAAAAAAACTTCATTCTTTTTCGTTCCCTCTGTCATGCAATGGCCAGAAACGGTGTCTTGAAGTGACAATGTCTTCAGGCGATGATTGTTGTTGTTACAGGAAACAAGGAATGGAAATGCATATACCCAAGAGGCATACTGCTAGAATAGCATTCAATGGAAACAAAATGTGTTTTTTCTTCTAAAGAAACAGTTCCAACAGTTTCTGATAGTAATATTTGTTCTTTTATTAACCATTTTGCACTTATAACAACAGTTACTTTGGATTTGTTCGCGTTGGAAGTCGGTCTGCTTTGAATATTCTTTACATCAATTCATGTTTCTGTTTTCTCTCATTGCATCAAAGAAGGAGGGTCGATAGCATATCGACAACAGGGCGACGTTGGTTGCTGGAGCCGGGCAATTTTGGGCTTGCGCTCCCCAGTTTAAACTGTCCTTGTTCTGGGTAGCGGGAAGTAAATAACAAGTTGCTCTGGATTAGTTCGCTTGTGAACTCTGTCTAATTTGAATATTCTTTGCCTCCGTGCCGAGTTTCTGTTTTCAGAGAGGACACGGTAAAACCGGATCCTGGGGATGCCAATCCTTGCGGCAGCACCTCACTAATTGCGCCAAAGACGGAAAGTCAGTAGAATATCGACGACAGCGGGTGCCGGGTAATTTTTAATCATAGCCCATGTGAAGTCGCTGGGATCCCTTACTTTTACCCGGCCTTGTGCCACCACCTACCACCGTAGGTGCGGTGAGTAGATACTAGTTGCTCTGGATTTGGGATGTAACTCTGTTACAATGTTTGGAGTCAGTGCATCAAGGAACGAATACAAAAAATCAGACACTATTTACATTATTCGGACTATTGTCCTTATCTTTGTTGCCATATTTATCACAACGTTTCGGCCGTTGTACGCTCCGGCCTTTTTCAGGTGGTTAGAATGTCGAACTGAAGGCACGGTAGAGTAATGGATAGCGGCTCGGATTGAGAGCCAAGTTCGAATTCCAGTCGAATTACATTACATTCACTTACATGCTAATACCCTTGGGAAATGTATGAATCCTCTTCTCCCCCCCCCAGCTATGGGTAAATACCAGGACAAACCGGGTTGTATAGCCTTTGGATGGCAAATGGTCTACCGCAGAAAGAAATGGTAACCTACTGCAGGAAAAATTCTGCCTCGTCAGTCATGTATCGAATGATACATGAGCGCTTAAGCGTGTATCACGCATGGCATCTAACTGACTGACCCTTGGGAAAAGTATGAATCCTCTTCTTCTCCCCCAGATATGGGTAAATAGCAGGACAGACCGAGTTCTATAGGCATGGATGGCAACTGGTCTACCGCAGAAAGAAATGGCAACCTACTTCGGGAAAATCTGGACATGGCACGTGGAACTAGAACAGTCTACCCCAGTGACCGAAATAAAGGGTTCCTTTCGATATTTCAACCACCTGATGAAGGCCAGAGCGTACAACAGCCGAAACGTTGTGATAAATATGGCAACAAAGATGAGGACAATAGTCTGAATAATGTAAATAGTGTACATAATACCTCATCTCAGGAATATAGAAAGATACAAAAAATCAGATTAAAAAGGAAGTGTTTGCTTAGGGGTATATCAACTCCTTATGGGTCATTTAATGCCAAAATTTAATTTTCTTAAGAGCATAAGTAATTTCTTTTACAAAAATGTGTTGCTGGTAATTTTTATTTTATATAAAAATGTATTTCTGGTATTTTTTTTTTACTATTCCAATGTATTGCTAGCATCTTAACTATAAAATGTATCATTATACATTTATAGTGTTTTGACCTCAGTTCTGGTGTTAACTATTTGCCCATAGTTGGGATCCTAACAGGTGCTACCACTCCGAAACAGAGTGGACCCGGGAACAACAACAACTAAGACGTGGTTCCACTCTTCTCAAAACCTCTAATCTCCCGCTGCCGGATGCAATTTATCGTCATACCCAGGACTCAAAAAGGAATTGAAATCAACGTAGAAGCGTACAATGTGAAGATCATTTCAGTTATTTGGGAAATAAAGGGCTGAAAAGAAATTACAATTTGTGCAAAATATCTGTTGATACTTTGCGTATTTTTGTAGTAAATCTACAAGTGTGCAGCTGTCATTTTACTTTCCTTTCCTTTCGAGAGCAGGTGCATGCTCTGTTTATTTTTGATACTTTCAATAAAAGTGATTAAAGATGCAAATTATTAAATTTTATGCACTTAGAAAAGGAAGTGATAAACTACACAAAAATAGAAATGGACACAAATCAAAAAAGTGTCTTCTCAACGGATTTCATTAAACTTTACAGCTTGGTAATTCTAACAGAACTAGAAGTCCTGCCAGGATTTATTTCCAGAGTGCATAACTGTAATGCCATAAGATATTTAAATGACACTGTGTTTATGGCAGACACAGAAAATATGGAGGAACACCTGGCCAAGGTAATAAACATAGCAATTACAAACGACTTGTTGCGGAGTCACCACTTTTGTTTGCGAAGATGGAAGGGTTTCCTTTTGTCTCCTGGTGTATTTTGTCCCGTGAACAATATTTGGTGGACTCTTGTGATTCCGGGTAAAAATAAGTCACAAAATATGGATTTTAAACAAATAATGCCTGTATAAACGAAAGAGAGAAATTACATTAATGTGAACACAGTTGAAAGAAAACAAAGAGACAATAAAAAACGCAGCTATTAACTATTAAGAAGTGTGCGTGTGTGTGTGTTCAATGGTCAGTCGACCGAGAAAAGGAACGTTTCCCAGCAGGGACGCCTTCATGTACGTGTTGCTACATCTTCAAGCAAGAAGAACAACGAGGAAGAAAGAAATATTTGTCTTTTTATAGAACATAAATAACACTACCTAAAGCGAAGCCAACTGGTGTAATCCAAAGACTAACCATCGGTTGCAAAAAGAATATATAATCGTTAGCAAACGAACAGCTTAAAATGTGAGCAAGAAATTTAAGGCGTTAGACTGTGGGAAGAGTTATAGCAGCGAACAAAAGTATGACACCGAAATCCAAAGACGCACTGTAATACAGGAAGAGCTAAATAGATCATTAAGACACAGGAACATTTCGTTAGAAACTAATAAAAAAAGTGTATTTAAATGCTATGTAATATTCCAGTATGTCAGTGAATCCTGAGTAATTTCCTCAGACATGTCGACAACTGAGGCAACAGATATCAGTCCCCATAGAAGAATGCTGATAATATTATGGACAGAACAGTGCGAAACAGAAAGACTGTTTTACTTAAGATCAGAAAGACTCAGTTGACATTACCGGGATACATAACGAGGAAAGACGGTTTGGAAAATTCTATACTCGCACAACATCACGAAGGCGAAAGAAACATAGGGAAATAGTGGGTAATCTACCTAACGAGTTCGGGTATTTTTTTTAATTAATCCCCCCCCTCCCAAGCAAGGCGATAATGCCACTAAGACGAAAAGGGGCTACTAGGAGTGGAAGATAATGAGAAAACATTAGACGGAACCGGAAACCCAGTCCCGAACAGGAAACAAAGGATAAACCTGTACTCCTGTTCAAAAGACAGGAAAAGAGTGAGTAAATAGTGGCCGAACAGTTCCCGGAATAATGGACGGTAAGGAAACAAACATTACTTAGTGTTAAAAAGGATAAGAAATTGTGGAGAGCCATGATTTCCTAAAGGGATACGACAGGTAAAATAATAATGCCTACTAAGTACGAATATTTCTAGATTAGGTTAATGCATTCATATTCGTAAATATGTGCAATTCGTAGCACCATAAAATTATTAATGCTGGGAGAATGTTGAGATATTTGTAGTGGAACTAAATGTTAATAGAAAACGATTAGCATGAGTGCTACAAAATAGAGAAGTTTTTTCTTTTCTTTTCCTTATACAATGCAAGAAATGTGTAAATATATGACAACAAAAATTAATCGTTTGTGTTTTGTTTCTCTTTAAAGTCTCGGAGAATCACAGAGAAATATCAGCAGCCGCGTGGCGTTAAAAGCCTTATCGCCAAGTTGAGAACTGTACTTCGATATTGTTCATTCAGCGGTCAAAGGACTGGGCTTGCGGTGAGACACAGTTCTATTTTACCTTGCCGGACAAGTAAACTGTTCTGAAACGTTTTGAAAATATTCTCTTTATTTAAATGTTCTGATTTTGTGTCAGCTCCACAGTTTTCTTACGAAGCGACCGCCTAATTTGTGTACAACCGATTGGTAAAAAAATGTGGTTGAGTGTTTTATTTTTTTACAAAACGTGCATTTTTATATATTAAGAATTGTGCCAAAGTTGATCCGATTTTTTTCAAACATTCCTTGGCGGGAAATTGCATCATTTCCTACATATTCATGAATTGAATTATGGGATATAGCAGATGAATTTTGTTTCAAAGATCTGACGGAAGGTGACAAAGTCTATCAGATTTTTCTCAATGTGAATGAACATACCTCGTCATGTTGACATCACCATTTTTTATTATTATTTACAAGCCAATTATGGATGATGAGAAACAGAAAAATCAAAAGTTATCCTCATCAGGATGGAGTTATGTTACAGAATTCGTTTTACAGATAGCTAAATCTATATCTATTAATATGTAAACGATAAGCTTCCATATAAATATACGAGGAGTAATAAGTTCTCGGTCTGAAAAAAAAAATGCAGATCATTTGCTCAAATTTTGCGAAACGTATCGCATAGAGAACTTTTCAGTACACCAGAACACACACACGTATATATATATATATATATATATATATATATATATATATATTACTTAAACGTTATTTTTTATTAATGGATATTGTATTTGAGTAGACGCTCCATTTATTTATTAAGCTGTACATTTATTTATTTTGGTCTACCGGTTGGAATATTTGAGAAATCTTATTAAAGGAAAAAAAAATGCGCTCTCTGTGTTTAAAGACGAGTATCCAGTAGGAAAAAATAACTTTAAAGGAATAAAAATCCCTTGGATTAATAAATAAATAAATTTATCCCTTTCTTTACATATATATTTATACATGTGGGAGTGCTGAATATTTTTCAACCTCAGCCACTTACGCAAATTTGAACAAAAATCAGAAGACTATATATATATATATATATATATATATATATATATATATATATATATATATATATATGAATAAAGACAAAATGAAAAAACTTATTTTATTCATATATAACGGGTGTAACAGCAAACTTGTCTTATTGTTATACTAAGCTTTGAAGCGTTGTATCTTAGAAATGATTAAAGATACTGGAATTTTTATAACACTATTGGACACTACTTTGAACAGTTGGAATGTATTTAGCTCTAAGTTGAAATGATGATCCCTCCTCGTGTTGGGACCTCCTGATCAAGTTTTCCTCTCTACTGTTCCCTCTTTTTAAACTTATTCGCCGTTCTCTTGATGGTTCTTGAATGGACTTTGAATATGGATGCCAGAGTATTAATGTTGATACCACTACTGAAAGCCTGAATGATCTTTTCCTCACACCATTGCTCAGTTGGGAATATATACTGGGGCTTTCCTATTTTATATATATATATATATATATATATATATATTGTGTGTATTTAGGCAGCATATTTTCATTTATGCACGTTTCATTAAATAATATAGACAAGTGTTGTCTATTTATTTTATGTAAAATTTTTTCGTATCTTCTGATAAGTTTGATAACATTATCATTAAACGAAGAAAGAAATTCACAATATTTATCCATTATTTTTAATATAATCTAAGCTTTCGGCTTACTTAAGCCATTATCAAAGATAAAAATCACAAGCATATTAAACAATATACGGACACGACAGTGATGATAGTCTGTCATTGTTTACATAGTGGATCACTAAGCAACGATAAACACGCGCATATAAGACGCTAGAAGCGAAAATCGCACCGCATCTCATGACGTCACACATGACTACACGAGAGTGAATTGTAGAATGAAATAAGGAAAGCCGTTGGTATAAACCAATGGTTCTGTTACCAATTATATAAATTATAGACATTTAAGAATATTTGTAGACATGCCATAATTGATTTTGTTTAGGTTGGGTTTTAACTGTTTGATGTATAATGCTTCAAGTATTTTTTAGTTTTTTGTCTATTGTTTTCATGTCGAAGTATAGTTGTGTTTTCGACAAGTATTTTACGGAATTGTGTGTGCGGGCAGGCATGTTGTTTTAAATGCCTAAAAATGTTAGAGTTTTCATTAAAATGTAGTGTCAAGCGTCGTGAAAGCGAGTTTTGTGGTGTGACCAACATAAATATTATTTAATTCGTTGAGATACACTCTCCCAAAGGGCAGTCTTGAATTTATAAACTATGTTGGTTTTTGCAACTCGCTAACCAGGGGAGAAGAATCATTGCGGAAGTATTAAGTTGGATATACTAGATTTAGTGTAGTATATGATTAATTTAATTTTTTGCTAGGATCTGTAGTTGATATATTAGAATTTACTAAATTTTTTTTAGTATGTTTTCATCTTGTTTATAATTAGTATGCATTTGATTACGATATAGGAGATTAATATATTTGAGATCAGGAGAAGCAGTATTATGTACAATTTGCTTATTATTGAGATTTTAAGAAAGCATCTTATTTGTTCATCAACTATATAGTTTGGAAAGCTATTATTAATAAGTGTCTGTTTTATATTCTTTAGTTCACTGTAAAAAATCTGTTTTTTGTGGATTAATTAGTTTCTGCACGATGTATTAGATTCTTTATAATTGCTATTTTGTAGTAATATGGGCATTCGCTCTTGTAGTTAAGTGTACATGAATTTATGCTTGTAGGTTTTTGTATGGCGAAATAGTATATTTGTTATTATTTGTGTTTATCAATATGTCAAGGAAGGGATTTTATTATTAGTATTGAGTTCATATGTGAATTTAAGGACAGAATTATTTTGGAACCGTTTTTGAAGTTGAATTATTTCATCTGTATTTTTAACTAACATAAGAATATTTTTACATAAAATAAATAGACAACACTTGTCTATATTATTTAATGAAATGTGTATAAATGAAAATATGCTGCCTAAATACACACAATATATATAATATATATATATATATATATATATATATATATATATAAAATAGGAAAGAACTCGTTAGGTAAATAAATGTTGCGTTGGAATCATATTTTTTAAATAAATATATATATATATATATATATATATATATATATATATATATATATATATATGGTATATATATATATATATATATATAAGAGCAATATTGTCCAAATCCTGTAGCAGCATGGGATAATTGTCCATCCCAGAATATGTTTAATATCTAAAAAAACGCCATTAATCTGAATTTCTTTTTCCCCAGGTTTTCACATAAGACGTTTAGCCGTCGTAATGCCATTTCTCGTAAGAATCACCGAATAAACTTTTGAGTTATTCAGTAAGAAAGAGAAGAGATTAAAATCGTTTTGTGTCAGCCCCAGTATATATTCCCAACTGAGCAATGGTGTGAGGAAAAGATCATTCAGGCTTTCAGTAGTGGTATCAACATTAATACTCTGGCATCCATATTCAAAGTCCATTCAAGAACCATCAAGAGAACGGCGAATAAGTTTAAAAAGAGGGAACAGTAGAGAGGAAAACTTGATCAGGAGGTCCCAACACGAGGAGGGATCATCATTTCAACTTAGAGCTAAATACATTCCAACTGTTCAAAGTAGTGTCCAATAGTGTTATAAAAATTCCAGTATCTTTAATCATTTCTAAGATACAACGCTTCAAAGCTTAGTATAACAATAAGACAAGTTTGCTGTTACACCCGTTATATATATTTTTATTCATATTGTCCTTTTACAGATATTTTAGTTATATCAGAAATTTTTTACAAATATATGTATATATATATATATATATATGTGTGTGTGTGTGTGTGTGTTTGTGTATTTGTGTTCGGGTTCTTCTGTGTGTACTAATTTACACATACACACACATACACACACACATGTATATATATATATATATATATATATATATATATATATATATATATATATATTCATTCAAACAGGTTTGATTAAATAATGTATCCATGTCATGTCGATTAGTTTTTGTTGTGATCCTTTCAAGTTCGCGAATTAATTTTTTGTTAGATTTAGAAAATTGATTTAGAAAAATGCCAACATTTTCTTTCGAATAGTTATTTTCCCAAGTACTTTCAATCTCATCTGAGACCATCTTCAGGGTGTTAAGTTGTCTGTGAGTATGTATGTTTTTCTGTGAATTTAAAACATTTTAACGGTTCGTTTTTTGTTTTTTGTTTTTACTGCTGATGCAGTGTTCTAGATTTCAAAGTTCAAAGTTCACGTGTTCTTTTCTTTTTTTCGGTGTAAGGGGAGTAACTATTTGTTTTTGTTCATACGTATATAATAATTTTTTTACATAAGCATTTAAGGACTTTGTTGCTATAGTCATAGCTGACTATTTATTTGGGGCTTTAATTCTTTTACATAAACGGCTTCAAGAATTTTTGCTTGTTATTGTTTTTATGTAATATAGATTTATTTTCAACTAATATCCGTCAAATCTGTGAGTGTGCGCATGAGTGTTCCTTTAAGTTCTGATCTACTGAGCTCTGGCCAGCCAAATAAAATGTAAGTCTTTTTGTTAGCATAGTCGTAGTAAAGCCAACATACGTATTGACATTTTTATCAGAGATACAATCTCCTAAAGGACATTTAAATTTATATACAATGTTGGCTTTGCAAAATGCTAGTTGGCAGAGAGGTGTTTTTTGGACCACTAGGTGGGTTGTATTAAATTTAGTATATTGTATGATTAATTTTATCTTTTTACTTGGATCAGTAGGAGATATATTTGATTTTAGATTCTTTTTAGAATTTTTTTCCTCCTGTTTATAGTTCGAATGCATTTTATTACGATATAGTAATTTGATATGTTTAGAGTTATTTGATGATGTATTGTATTCATTTTTATTTATGTTAATATTTCTAATAGTTTGTCTAAGTTGTTCATCAATTTTCTAAATCTACCAAAAAATTAATTCGCAAACTTGAAAGGATCACAAGGAAAAATAATCGACATATGTCTAAATTATTTAATCAAACCTGTTTGAATGAAAATATACTGCCTAAATATACATTATTATATATATATATATATATATATATATATATATATATATATATATATATATATAGGTACAATAACATCAATTTAATCGGATAAAGACCTAAATGATGAAACGCATCGCATGAAAACTTTTTCGACCTAAAATTGTTCTAGCATTTTCTCCTTACCTTACGCACTTCTTTCGTTATTAACAGTAACCATCTGCAATGGCTCTCGATCTACTACTCTTGCTATATATTGAAAGATTTTTGATTAAATTCCAAGAATAAGTAATATTGTTGGTCTTCACCTGGCACCTTGGCTTCAGTCAATTACTCACCGTTGTAAAGTTGCTTCCCTGTGCCTTTTCTATAAATACTTTCATAGGAATCATTAAGATGAACTCTTTGCATTAGAGTTTAGATTTTAAAATGTTGTTTTATTCCTCCCCACCCCACTCGGACAGAAATTGTACATATAGTTAGGACTTCATAGAGATTCTAAAGTATTATGGTGAATGTAGTAAGAATGTTATGTTAGAATGTGCTGTTTTGGTGTAAGGAATAGTGTAACATGTTCGGGTCAGTGATTGTGGCTAGCTAAGTTTAATGTTACGACATTAGAACATCATATCTCCCCCACTTCCGCCGTGTACTACATTTTAATGCAAAATAAACATCGCTCTTTACTATGGCACCTAAAGGTTAAGAATTTAAGCGTAGTACTAGATTGGCAACAAGGTCTTATCAATTTATAGTTGAATTGGCAGCTAGATGTAACAGTAAATTCTATGCTAAGTTTCTTGCACTTCTTGTCTGTAGAGCTCTCTTTCTGGCCAACTTTGATATTCAAAAATTTAAGTGCAATATCAGCCATTATCTGTGGTTTTCCTGATTACTCTACTCTTGTTCTTGCTCCTTAATAATGTTTCTTTTTTCTAATTCTGTCACATGCAGTAACCCCCCCTTCTGTTTTAGTGGCTTTACTGCCTTTATTGTGGTAAATTTGTTTGAAAAAACAAAACAAAAAAAAAATTAAACTATTAAGATCTAAATAAGTAGTAGTTAAAATTCATCAAGGAACAGTAGTGACAACAAACTTTTTTCTTTTTTCAATTGGAGTTGATGGGCAAATACACACTTTTTTCACTCACTGTTGGACCTCTCTCTCTCTCTCTCTTTCTCTCTCTCTCCCCCCCCCACACATATATATATATATACACGCACACACAACCTTGAAAAGATAATGAGATGTAAGCTGATAGATAATTCCAATTTTTTAATAGGTGCCAATCTATCAAAAGGTTTTTTTTCCCCATTTTTAGGCGATGATGCAATTCTGGTTAACCTTCTTGACTGACATGAAATGGAAAGACTACATTGAATCTATTGCTAGGTTGGCTGCTAAGAAAGTTTGTTCACTATATCATGCTAGACAATATGATCCTAGGCTCCTGTTGTATATTTGGTGATTCTTGATAAAATCCAAAAGAGAATCAGCAATATTATTGGTCCTGACCTGACATCTCAGCTTCAATCGCTTCTCACTGCCATAAAGTTGCTTCCCTGTGCTTTTTCTATCAATACTTTCATGGTAATTGTTCAGATGAGCTCTTTGCCTAGACTTTATGAATTTAAGTGCAGTACTAGATTGGCAACTAGGTCTCATCAATTTACAGTTGAATTGGCTAGATTTAACCATAAGATCTATGCTAACAGTATCTTTTCTCGCACTATCCGCTTGTAGAACTCTCTTCCTGCTACACGCGTCTATTGTTTTCGCTCCTTCATAATGTTTTATAATTATTCCGCACTCAGTAAACCCTTGTGTACTGCCTTGATTGGGGTAAATTCGATTAAAAAATGTTTAGTATTGAAAAACAGCTGAAAGTTTGTAATAAAAGTAAACAGAAAGACAATTTTAGTGGCGTAGAATTTTAAAAAATTATTTCGACAGCATATCAAACGCCGTAAGTTACAGAGTAATCATTTTATCTCAAATATACATTCTAAAAACAATCCAACTACATGCACCAAGTTTTAAAAGTTCAAGTAGGAAATTAAATGATTTATGACTGCACCAGAAACGCGAAAGGCAGAGAGAAAGCTGATAATGCAAAAGTAGAGACAATAAATGCAGAATCCAATACAGGAAAAAAATCAAATCTGACTTGACATCTCGACTTCAGTCACTTTCTCACATAAGTGACGGGTCTTCCCTCTGTCTTTTCTTCAAATATTTTTATGGCAACTGTTCTGGTGAGCTTTTTTTTTCGAGGTTCTCCGACTACGTGAATTTAAGCATATTATTAGGTTGACATCTAACTCGCACCCCTTTTACTGTTGAAATAGTTAAATGTAACCGCCACTTCTACTACAACAGTTTCTTTTATCACGCTTCCCGCCCGAGTAACTCCTTTCCGTTTACTTGATTCCCTGATAACTACAATCTTCAAAAATTTAAATGTAAATGCCATCTTCTATCTTCTTGAATCCCGTTCATCTGTTATCCTTTCCTCACCCCCCCCCTTATACCTAGTCTTTTCACTCTCTCTAACTCCTGTCTACTAGTGGCTTTCCTGCCTTGCTTGGGGTGAAATGATTAGAAAAAAAGGTAAGAGAAATGAGAGAGGCAAAATGTTAATTAATTTCTGTAAGAGATACAAAATGATTATTAACAATGTATTTTCTCCATAGCGAAGTGGCCGTAATTGAAATTGGAAAAACCGAAATAGGGAATTTTAGAGGTGTGGGATTTAAAAAAGAAAATATTTCGACAGGATATCAGACGCCGTCAGTTGGAGAGTAATCCTATTATCTCAAAGATACGCTTTAAAAACAATCCAAGAATTTGCACCAACTTTTAAAATTTCAAAGTAGGAAATTGAATGATTTAAGACAAATTCAGAAACGTGAAAGATGGACAGAAAGCTGATAACGCAAAAGTAGAGACAATAAATGAAGAATCCAATATAGGAAAAAATTAAACCTGACTTGGCATCTCGACTTCAGTCACTTTCTCACCGACGTAACGTGGCTTCCCTCTGTCTTTTCTTCAAATATTTTCATGGCAAATATGGCAATAAAAATTAAATTGAATGACGAAACCATTAAGGATTTGACCGTTATGAACAAAACTATTATACAAAGGGATTATGGCAGCTTGCATAAAGGAATTTATGTTTAAATTTGAAACAAAAAAAAAAAACAAAAAAATTCCCAAAAAGAAAACATATCTTAATAACATCAGAGAGGATTTCAATGAATTTCAGGTGGAAATTCAAACAAAGATGCCAGATATTGTGGAATAAGGAAAATCTTCTTCCTATGGCTGGTCCCTTGTATCCGAGAAGGGCTTGTCTATTTGGGCGGCTAGCCAATCCCTGCTGCAGACGCATGCTCGGGCACATTTGTGTTTATTCAACATCCAGAGAGCTAACCTGTGGTTTATACTGCAACTATGCTGAGGAGACTTTAGTAACAATTTCTGGTAGAGAGTGCATAATCTGGCATTATCAACAGCCAGCCTGAACAAGACCAGCACGCTCGGTCACGATGACTTGTGACTTCGTGCTAGTACAACCATCGACGGCTCTCAAATGGTTCCGTCTACCCAATTTCACTCACAAGCCTTCGGTAAACCCGTGGTATGGTTTTCAGACACTTTCCAAAGGTTCCGCACACTAGGATCACCTGCCGGAGGCTGGTAATATCAATGTCACCTTCCTGATCAATGGACTATGGTAAGATTCGAACACTGGTCTCGTATCTTGGACACGAAAATAACATATAACGAAAATAACATGAAGTCGAAAAACTATATTGAATCCATTAATAGGTTAGCAGCTATGAAAGTTAGTCCACTGTGTCATGCTAGACAATTTTTTTCTCCAGATTCTATCTCTCACATCTATAAGTCAGCCATTCGACAGGCTTGAAATATTGCTGCCACATACGGTCCTGTGTTCCTGTTATGTATGTAGAGATCCTTGATAAAATCCATAGAAGAATCAGCAATATTATTGGTCCTGATCTGGCGTCTCAGTTTTCAGTCACTTTCCCACCACCATGCTTATTGTTCGGATGACTTCTTAGCTACGGTACCTCGATTGAATCAGTACTAGATTAGCGACATCAGTTTACAGTTGGGTTAGATCGATGTAACCGAAAGGTCTATGCTAACAGTTTCTTTATTCGTACTTCTTGCTTGTGGAACTCCTTTCCGGCTTCATGCTTTCCAACCAACTTTAATCTTCAAAAATTTAAATGCAATGTCAATCACTATCAACGGTTCTCCTGATTAATCTTCTTTTGTTCTCGAACTTTAGCAACGTTTCGAACTCTTCCTCACCAAGGAAGTCCTTGTGTACTCGATTACCCCACCACAAAGATAAAAAAAAAACCCAGAGAAAACGTGTCTTACAAAATGGCCCCCATAATTAAGGAAGCAAGAGCGATAATAAGGGAAATAAATGGAAATAGCAATAATAAAGGGAGATAACTCAAAGTTAATATTGGAACTGATGAAAAAGAGCAATAACGATTTTCCAAACGTAGCTTAAATGTGGCACAAGTCAGAACGTATGGGACACCCAGTGAGGATCGAACTCACTACTCATTCGCAATTGTTCGGTCGAGACAAACTTGCTAACAATTACACCGCCTCCGGATGCTCATGGAAAAGAATAATAATATGGTTTTGAATACTAACATGAAATTCTTCTTCTTCTTCTTCTTCTTCTTCTTCTTCTTCTTCTTCTTCTTCTTCTTCTTCTTCTTTGTGCCTTGTCCTGTCAGGATATTGGCAATCATGGCTTTCCATAATTTCCTGTCCTTTGTAGCTCTTAATAAATGTCGTTTTTTGGTTATCTCTACTAAAACATGTTATGCCACTTATTTACTCAAGCTCGCTAGGTAGGTTATGCGTTGTTTTCCTTTGTTCTTCTTGCTTTTAATTTGTCCTGTGAGTATCAAATTTTCTAAGCCATTTTTCTTCATTATGTGTCCTAAAAATCTCTGTCATTGTTTCTATTTTCTCTAAAACTTCGTCATTTTCTCACCATCCTTCTGGGGAATTACATTTCTGTTGCTTTAAGCCTTTTCTTCATCTTTGAGGAGATTGTCCAGGAGATTGTTCATATAGAAGAACTGATATTACATTATAGTTCAGCACTCTTTTCTTTCTTTCTAATGAAATTTTTCTGTTTCTGAATACTTTACTTAGCTTTTGGAAGGCATCATTCTCTATGCCGATGTGTCTCCGGATTTCCATGTAGCAATTTCCATCCTCTGTTAAAATACTTCCCAGATATTTAAATTGTTGTACTTTGATTTTCGTATCACCAATTGGTAATTTGTATGTTGTGTTGTTTCTTTTGCTAACAACCATGCAATCTGTCTTCTTGTAGTTTATACTTAGTCCTTTCCTCTCGCTTTTCATTGCTATTTTTCTGTCGGAGCTATTGTAGTTTCCTTTCTGTGTCCTCTACCAGCACCGCTGTTAAGATTGTGGCTGTCAATAATGAATTCTGGTAGGACTTTTAATTCTCTCAGAATTGCTTCACTGTATAGGTTAATTAAGTCCGGTGAGAAGACACATTCTTGTCTTACACCTTTTCTATATGCAGGCGGTTTCCTGCCAGTATAGTTTCTGGTTTACTATAATATCCTTCTCAAATATGTCATGGCTATCTAGTAGTTCCAACTGTTCTTTGTGACATACTTTGTGAAACCCTTTTGCATAATCTATAAAACATAGGTATATATCCTTCTGCATTTGTATCGCTCTTTCTTACATAATTCTGAGTATAAATATTGCCTTGTTCCAGTGCATTTAACGAATCTGCACTATTCTTATACTATCTGCGGTCTAATTCTGCTGCCCGCTCTAAGTTTTGTTATATGGCTCATTACGCCGATTGTACGATCATATTCGTTTGCACCTGGCTTCTTATGCAGTGCTATGAAAATGGATCTACTTAGGTCTTCCGGTATATCACCACTGTTGTATATTTCATTTATTATGTCTGTAATTTTCTTTAGGCCGAAATCATCTAAGGCTGCCATTATCTCTATTACAATTCCGTCTAATTGCTGCTTTGTTTCTCTTCGATAAGGTCAATGCTGATTTCAATCTGCAGAATGTAACTCATCTAGAATGAAATCAAATTAAACGGAACACACACAGACACACACACACATAAAGATGAATAACGAAAGCGTAGAAGCTACCATGATCGATGTACAACGATCAATAGGTAGGAGGAAGTTATTAAATGCAAGTGAAATAGAAAGAATTACCAAAGTGTACTATACAAACCCGTATACTTCGAAAATAATAATACCTGCAACAGTCAAACCAGATAATTGCGATGTCATTGAGGCAACAACAAATAATGTTTGCCGTTGAAAAACAGAAAAAAGACCCATAGTAAGTTTGAGCGTTTGGGTATGGTCAAATTGGCAGCTGATCTCAGAAATGATCTAAATTCTGTTGTTAACTGGGGCAAGGAACAAACGAAATTGCTCTTTTTTAAAAATCTGGGAAAACCCATTTTACCATTAATCATCATGGCTGACAATATTCTCCGGGAGAGCGGCTCATTGACTAATGTTTTCCGCTGACAAAAAGTGGAAAGATTATATTGAATCAATTGTTAGGTCTGCTACTAGGACAGTTGGTTCCCTGTGTCATGTTAGACAATTTTTCTCGCCAGAATCTATCTTACATATTTATAAGTCTACTATTCGTCTATGCTTTGAATATTCGCTGCCACAGATGGTCTGGTACTCCTTTTATATATTTAGAGATTCTTGACAAAATCATACGAAGAATCTGCAACATAATTAGTCCTGATTTGGCATCTCGGCCTCAGATCATTTCCCACTGCCGTAGTGTAGCTTCCCTGTACCTTTTCTATAAATACCTTCATGGTAATTGTTCTGATCATCTATCCTCTGTGGTACGTAAACTTTATGAATTTTAGCGCAGTACTAGATTGGCGGCAAGGTCTCATCATTTTACAGTTGAAATGGCTAGATATAACCGTAAGTTCTATGCTAACAATTTCTTCTCTCCCATAAGATTCACTTATTGGCATCTCGGCTTCAGTCACTTTCCTTCAACCATAATGTAGCTTTCCTTTGCCTTTCCTTTAAATAATTTCATGCTAATTCTTCTTTTCACTATGGTACATAGACTTTATGAATTTAAGTGCAGTACTAGATTGGTGGCAAGGTCTCATCATTTTACAGTTGAAATGGCTAGATGTAGCCGTAAGTTCTATGCTGACATTTTCTTCTGTGACACTTCTCGATTCCAACTTTTTGCTTCCCAGACAACTTTGATCTTCAGAAATATAAATGCAATGCCAATCTTATTATTCTCTCTCCTTAATAAATTTTTCTCGTTCTGTAACATTCAGTAACTCCTTACTTCCTAGTGGCTTTATTGCCTTGCTTTCACAAAGATGTGTTTTTTTCTGCGCGTTCACTTGCCGAATTTATACTAATAAGCAAAAAAAAAAAAAATGACTGTTTTGAAAACACTTTGCGAGCCACACTGGCTAGTCTTGCAGGCATCATGCAAACTCCGGTCATATTTCTGCAGCTCATTTTTTTTTTGTCACGGAAAAAGAGCTTGGAAAATATGACACTCACAGGACAGTTTTTGTAGTAGTCACTCAAAGAGGGAAAAGAACTTTGTAAATTTGACATTCACCAGACATGGAGGACAAGAGCGACATAGAAAAACAGCACATAGCCGAATAGGGCTGGCGCTTACGACCTCCGAACATTCTGACTAGGGGGGAGACCTGATTAGTACCCCCGGACAGTGCTTTGTGACCCTCGCTATCTTATCAGCATTTGCTTTTTTCTACCTACATTTATATACATTAAAAAGTAAACTAAGCACAACTAAATTTTAAACGATGAAAAATTTTCGCGGATTTTGATGTCATTCTGAAGTCATTTTTTTTTTCGTCCAAATTCCTGAATTTGTTTTGCTCATGTTAAAGCCACAACAAGACACTATATAAAATTCACTATTTTTTCCCATAATATTGAAAGAGTTAAAATTATTTGATTTTTTAAAAAGAAAAATGTCAAGTTAATATTTAAGATCGAATGATCGATTAAGGCATACCTTTAATTTGTATTTAGATACATTGTATTTATTTTCAATTTTTCTAGTTGAATTGTTCACTTATATACATATGATCCTTTATTGTACATATTTAGGTTACAATAAAATTTCTATCTTATATGAATACTCCCTTATGAAACTTGAGACGTAGTAGTGTGGAGGGCTCCGTATGATTATTTCGGTGGAGGATACATCATAGATTTCAGTGGTCACGAGACCCTTACACCGTCCCTGATGCCGAATAAACAATTTTGGTATCAGCGATGTGAAAGGGATAGAGGGTTGTGGAGAGCCTTGATCGCCTACGTCCTGATAGGACACGGTACATAGAAAGAAAGATGTGACTTCGAAGAAGAGTTAGTCTGACGTTAGCCTCAGAAAAATAAACTTCTTTCTGTTCAATTTCATATTGAGTTAAGAGGTGTTCCTCTTTATGTGTCTCCAAAATCGAGCAAGTGCGACAGTTTAACTACCTGGGAATTGTTTTAACAGGGGACGGAAAGTCCAACAACGTAATCAGAAGGCACATTCGGATAGTGAAAGATGCCTTCCAAACACTAAGCAGAGTATTAAGAAACAGGAACATTTCGTTAGTAACAAAGAAAATAGTACTTAACTCTTATGCAGATCGGTCCTCCTATATGGTAGTGATCTAGACATTCACATCACAGTAGAATAAAAGGCTTGAAGCAACAGAAATGGTGTTCTACAGAAGGCTGCTGAGGATACCATGGACTGAACAAAGAGAAAATGGAAACAATAAGGAGACTTATACTTAACATCAGAAACAGAGAGTTGAAATTTTTAGAGCACATGATGAAGGAAAGTGGGTTCGGAAAAATTGACACTCACATGACATACTGAAGGCAAGAAGATCAAAGAATAACAGCGAACAACGCAGCTAACGGGCTTGTGTAAATGGAAAGCAGAACAAGGATTGGGAGAGATGGCCGAAAGACAACATTTACTAAGAGCTACAGAGAACAGGAAATTGTGGAGAGCCAACATTCTTAATGGACACTGCATATAGAAGAAGAAGAAGAAGAAGAAGAAGAAGAAGAAGAAGAAGAAGAGGAGGGGGAGGAGGAGGAGGAAGAAGAAGAAGAGGAGGAGAAGAAGAAGAGGAGGAGGAGGAAGAAGAAGAGGAAGAAGAAGAAGAAGGGAGAAGAAGAGGAGGAGGAGGAGGAAGAAGAGGAAGAGGAGAAGAAGAAGAAGAAGAAGAGGGGGGGAAGAAGAAGAAGAAGAAGAAGAAGAAGAAGAGGAGGGGAAGAAGAAGAAGAAGAAGAAGAAGAAGAAGAAGAAGAGGAGGAGGAGAAGAAGAAGAAGAAGAGGAGGAGGGGAAGAGGAAGAAGAAGAAGAAGAAGAGGAGGAGGAGGAAGAAGAAGAGGAAGAAGAAGAAGAAGAAGGGGAGGAGAAGAAGAAGAGGAGGAGGAGGAGGAAGAGGAGAAGAAGAAGAAGAAGAAGAAGAAGAGGAGGGGGAAGAAGAAGAAGAAGAAGAAGAGGAGGAGGAGAAGAAGAAGAGGAGGAGGAGGAGGAGGAGGGGGAGGAAGAAGAAGAAGGAAGAAGAAGAAGAAGAAGAAGAAGAAGAAGATTGTGTAAATAGTTGGCTGAATAAGGATTAGAAGAGCTAGCAAAAATTCAAAGTTTACAAAGAGCCACGGACAGGAAATTGTGGAGAGCCATGACAGCTCACGTCCTTTTTTTGGTATATGAATTAATTTCCATATACTAATCTCTAGATTACTTTATATGAATAACATTTTGTGTTCGTCTTAATTTCCTTTGCGCACTGTAAAACGCGTCTGTGTGTCCATGCGCGCGCGAATTACAGGGGACCATGTAAAGGGTAACAATGCGAAATTGTTTTGCTGTCAGGAAGAATTTGATATTTCTTTGGATGTTGTCAGTTTAATGTCAGTTGTTATAAATTTACAGAGTCAATCGTTTCGGTTCCTCTTTCTTATGCTGTTTGTTCAGAGCTTTACAAAAATGACAAACCAATAACAAAACTTAATGTCCGCTGCCATCCCTATGATCTGTACAGCATTTGTATCTAATTCTATCCCTCTTTTCAAAAATATCAGGCTTCTTCAAGATGAAGACAATCATGTCTCCCCACAGCTTCCTTCCTAGCATAACGTCTTTGGAAAAAATATTGGAACGGTTTCCTTGGTTTGGAATTCAGAGTTTCTTTGCTTATAGGTTTGTTCCCACATAAGGCTAGAGAGCCCAGTCTATTTTGTTATTTTTTTTTTATTAAAGTTCACCTAATACAAGGCCCAAGAGCCGCTCAAGGTAACAGGTGTTGATTAGGCGAAAATGGGTAACATGTAAGGTAGAATCTTGTTGTTTTTGTTACTACCGTGGAGGTTAATTCTTTTTCCGCCTCTCGTAAATCAAAGCAAAGAAAAAAAAGCCATTAAGTAAGGGCAAATAAATGTATGGTTTATTTACATCTATACAAAACTAGTAACATCTGTATGTTGCTGTTGTTAAGGGAACAGGGAGAGAGAATGGTGAAATTAAATATGAAATGGACATTGACGATGACTGTCGACGTCAGTGGCATTTCTCTCTCTCTGGGGGCGGGTTTTGTGTTGACATCAAACACTGATCTGTGTCCCGTCTCTCTCTCTCTCAGCGTGCCGGTGTTGACATCAAACACTGATCTGTGTCTCGTCTCTCTCTCTCTCTCTCTCTCTCTCTCAGCGTGCCGGTGTTGACATCAAACACTGATCTGTGTCTCGTCTCTCTCTCTCTCTCTCTCTCAGCGTGCCGGTGTTGACATCAAACAGTGATCTGTGTCGCGTCTCACTCTCTTTCTCTCTCTCTTTCAGCGTGCCGCTGTTGACATCAAACACTGATCTGTTCCGGGTCTGTTTGAATTTGAGAATATATAGCCGTCAATCGGCTCGAAATTAAAGTTTTCGTTTCTGATCAGGAGTGGTTTGGACTGGTCATAATATATTAATAATTTTGTTTTGGTTAATGCGGATGTATGCGTGAAGCCGATGCGTAGAAAACGTATTTACGCAGCCTGCTTTGGGGCGTCGAGCGGTCAACATCCGGTTTAGATGTACAAAGCACGATAAGAGTTACTGAGTGAGGCTGTTGTATGGACGTAAGAGCAAGTAAGCGTATATCATGAGAATATGTAGAATAGATAATGGTTGAATCTAGACTTGATCTTGACTGCACTAGTGTAAACCGAACCTGTATCTAACTATTTTACTCTAGTGTAAACCAAACCTATTTCTATGGTTTTACTGTAGTATAGTTATTTTCCAAGCGTAGCTTAGATGTGGCACAAGGCCGAAAGTATGGGGCATCTAGTGAGGATCGAACTCCCTTTTCAGTTGTAATTGATCTAGCGAGACAAGCTTGCTCACCATTACACCACGCCGAGGTGACCTAGTGATTTTCCAAGCGTAGCTCAGATGTGGCACAAGGCCGAAAGCATGGAGCACCTAGTGAGGATCGAACTCACTTTTTTTTCACTGATCTAGCGAGACAAGCCTGCTAACCATTACACCACGCGAATATATTTCTATTTGACTCTATAACTAACTTTTTTTTTTAATTTATTGCATATGAAACTTATATCTACATTATTTTTTAATCTAATGTAAATGGACCTTGCCTACCATTTTGAGGCTCACGTAAACAAAAGCCATGTCCACTTGTATTTTTTCATCTAGTGTAAATTGGACTTTCTTTCTTTTTGACTCTCGTGTAAACCCGGCCCATATCTACATTTTTTTTTTTTTTTTACTTTAGTATCAGCCGGAGCTATGTCTACCATTTTGCCTCCCTGGACGATAGGCGGAGCTATCTATTCCTCTGTGTGTATGTGTGTGTGTGTGCGCCTGCATGCGTGTGTGTGCGTGCGTGTGTGTGTTCGCGCGCTCGTGTGTGTGTGTGTAAACAAAAATTTTATCGAATGCTTACATTCAGTAATCATGTTTTCCAGTTGCATTCCAAGTGCAATTAGCAGTCACATAGCAATTAGCAGTCACATAACAGTTAGCAGTCACATCATAGCAGTTAGCAGTCACATAGCAATTGCCTGGATTCTCGCATGGTGAACGAACGCATCAGTATTCCATCGACACATTACCGTTGAGTTGTTTTTTGTTTTTTTTAATGAGAGTAGAACATTCATCTAATGTTCTAGAATGACCTGCACCTGAAATGTATTTAATTGAGAAAGGTTTGTCCAACTCCCCCCCCCATTTGCTTTCTGGAGCAAAGGCTGCCACGAGATAAACGACGTGCAAGCATGCAGGTTATATTTCATAGAAATTAGCAGTTTCATAACAGTCCTACTGAAGATTGCATTTAAAAGCCTTAGGAAACTTTTCGGAAAATGATTTCCGTCTGAATTTCTAGATACAAACATTGGTCAGCAGATAAACCCTTGTTTAACAACGAAGAACATTCATTTTTGTCGATTCAAAAGATTCGTATAGGTACTTTCATGAGAACACTAAAAAAGAGCATAGCATGATGAAAAAGACACCAAACTTGACGAAAACAAAATTTTATCATCTAAATGTTTATGTTATTATTAAGAGGAAAGATCAAAGTATTTTGGGGGTATTTTTTTTTACATTTTTAATCGTTCCTAGCACGTCCGAAAATTTCGTTAAAAATCTTGTTTTTTTTTTGAGTCAGCAAAATTGACAGATAATCAATCATGTCAACCATTTTTTTCATTTTATAAAAAAAATGAAAAATCGCAGTTTGAAATTCTTTTAAAAATCAATTATAATTTTTTCAAAACTTATTTTAAAAAAATCAGAAATTATAATGTTTATTTAAAATATTTTGAAACCAGCATTATTTAGTTTCTGCGCCGAAAAGGTGTAGTTTGAAAATTAAACAAAGCAGGTCATAACAGTTCCTGTCACTTGACAGGTGATGAATGACTTATTGACGGATTATGTGAGGATAATTTGTTCTACGGAAGGACAGAAGTGAAACTATTTAGATTTAAGTGAACAAATTATTTACCTCATTATTTTTAATCATTTCAGCGCTCTATTTTTTGTACTTAGATTTCACCTTTATGTTTACGATGCTTTATAGAAAATATAAAAAAATTAAAATAAGACTGTTGAGAGTGAGATTAAATTTCATAAGAAAGGTATCTAATTAATTTATAGGTACCTTTCTTATGAAATTTTATCAGAAGTGTACATAAAATATTATAATTTTATGTACGTTTATATTTATTAACCTCCCCCATCACCACCATAACTAATTTTATGAAAACTCTAGAAATTCAATGGAATACAGTTTAGTGATTACAATAGTTACAATGCTTTGAGGAATGCAAATCATGTTTTTTTTTTATTTGACCCCCCCACCCCCACCTGAAAATCAGCTCTGAATTGTAACATACAAAACTCAATGAAACAAAGATATTATTTAATTTCAAATGCTTTTATTTGCTTTTAGTTGTTTTCATGAATATGGACTATTTTCTAAAAGCAAAAAATTTTTTCGATGAAAAATGTATTTTTAACAAAATTATTTGTTATTTAGGGTCCGAGGGCACCATATGTACTGCAGCCATAGCAGAAGTGGGTAAGATACCCTGACGGAACCCATCCCTCTCCGGGTTGGTTTGAATTCAGAGTTTTCCATCTCCTAAACTGGCTGCCAACGAAGGCTATAATACCCAATCTGAAAATTATTTAAAGCCAGAAAATATCTTTAGTTTATAAGACATTTTAAAGATAATAATTAATATAATAATTTTAGATAATAATTAATATTATAATAAAAATATTAATTTAGTTTACTGATACAAGTCTTACTAATTTAGTCATAGTTGTAGGGAGAAGAATTGGATTTATCCAAGAGGATTAGCACATAAGTGAAGGTAATGAACTCGACTGGAATTCGAACTCGGCCCTCCACTAACCATTATTCCCCTGTGCCTCATGGTACCATTCAGCTAAATTGTATATTTGATTAATTCACAACTTTCTAGTATTTCGGCAAATATATCTTATATAAATATCTTATATAAATTCATAGCATCATTATTCAATTCTCTGTCTTTCTATAACCTTAAACATGCTTTTAGCTAAATCCTATCTGTTCCCATAAGGAAAAAAATCCTGGTTTTCATTAATTCCCCTAATCTATCACATCAAACGCAGTTGCTAACATAGAACCATTGTAAATTCCATGAACCTTTAGTTGGCTGCATTGTATGTACGTTGCTAGAGTTTTTTTTTTTTAACTTTTTACTCCAAGCTAGGAGGGAGTGCCACTAGAACGAAAGGGGTTACAGAAAGTGGGAACAAGAGTAAAGAGGCATGAGAGAGGAAAGGGTGAAGAAAAGGACAGGGAATAATAGATCAAGGCATCTGGAGATGTCGATTGACATTGCATTTGAATAGTTGGAGATTATAGGGAAGCAAGTATGAGGAGGGGAGTTCCACAGACAGGAATTGCGAGACATGAAGCTATTAGAGTAGAAGAGACGGCTGCATTTAACCGTTTCGACAGTGAAAGGGTGGGACCGAAATGCCAACCTAGTGACACATTTAAATTCATGCATTTTGGGAACTAGGGAAAATAGCTCGTCGGAGCAGTTACAGTGAAAGTATTTGTAGAAAAGACAGAGGGAGGCAACAGTACGTCTATGAGAGAGCGACTGTAAACGAGATGCCAGATCAGGGCCAACCGCATTGCATATCCGTACGGTTTTGAATTCATATTTGTCATTCTCCTAGACTGGTTACAAAACAAAGCTAAAGAACCAGAGTGTGTGTTACTATTTAATACATATTTAATCCACTGCTCCAGCATGATATTGAACTCACTTTATCCACTAGACCACGTGTCCTCAAGGTTTGGGTAGATTCAATGATTAGACCCAAAGAGTTGTGAGTTCAATACCAGGCTACAGCAGTGGTGAACCAAAACTTTTTTAGAGTTGAATTAAAAGGAAATAACTGAGATATCTGGAAGAGGCATGGCATGTAGAACTAGAACAATCTTATATCTAGAATATGGCAATGAAGATGAGGATAACAGTACAAATAATGTAAATAGCAAAATTAATCATAATACCTCATCTCAGAGATATAGACAGATAGGGAAAGTTATACATAGCCAACACGTTTTGTCTTCTGAAGCAATGTAGGCTTTATTATATTGCACATGTTTATATACAGAGGTGAGGATGCCATTGGTCTATCAAGGCTTATAAAATTGATAAAAATCCTCAGGTGATGAAATGCGTTGATTTAGTATAGTTTTTCCTCTTGTCTCTTTTTATTCAATTTGTTTTCCTTTACAGATACACAGTATCTGAGAATATTTAAATACATACATATATGCATATGCATATATATATATATATATATATATATATATATATATATATATATATATATATATATATATATATGAGTAGTTCACATACACACTCACTAAAATTTTGTTTGTTATACGGAGTTATATTTTTTGATTTCTTTTTTTGAATTTGTAGGTCTGATGAATTGGATCGTGATTACGATTCCAATGTAATAAATTATAACCATGGAATATCATATATTAGCGTTTGAGCCATATATATATATATATATATATATATATATATATATATATATATATAAATGAAATTATATATGAACATAATGTATATATATATGTATAGTATATATATATATTTATATATATATATATATATATATATATATATATATATATATATATATATAATATAATATATATATATATATATATATAATATAATATAATATATAATATATATATATATATATATATATATATATATATATATATATATATATATGAAAAATATATATATATATATATATATATATATATATATATATATATATATATATATATGTAATGTGCAAACTGGTAGATACATACTGCTTTTTGCTTGGGGTGAAATGAAAAAAACAAGGCTGGGGAATTTTATGAAAAAAAAAAAAATTAATGATACCGAAATGTAATTCTACTGATAAATCTGAAGAATACTATGGATGGAGCATGTTATAGATGAGGAAGTTTAAAGAAGAATAGAACCACAAAAATCTATCACAGAAAATCACAGAGAGGCAGACAGTAAGAGAGAGAAAGAGAGACAGACTGTGTGAGAGAGAGAGAGAGAGAGGGAGAGAGAGAAGGGGAGAGAGGGAGAGAGAGAAGGGGAGAGAGGGAGAGAGAAGGTGAGGGAGAGGGAGATGGAGTGGGGGACGGAGCTAAACTTTCAAAACATTTTTCAGTTATTTTGTGTTCATGGACCCAAATTTAGTCGGAAAAGAAAAATGAAAGAAATAGGAGAAAATGAAAAAAATAAACAAAGTAAAATCTGGAAACATGGCTACAAAGTTGACATGTCAATATGGCTAACTTAGAATAACTCTCTTTAATCTTTTGAAATAAAACAATTTCATTGCTTGAAGTGGTTTCCAAACATTTTTTTGTCTGAGACGTATTTTCGGAATTCAAATTTTCTTGTGGCTCACCAAATTTTATCTGAGAAAAAATACATTTAAAAAAAAGAAAAAAACAAGTGAGGGTTAAAGGGAGATAACCGCGGAATACGGACGGAATGAAGATGTTTTTCTATTATGTAAGTTCATTTAGAAAAATATATTACTGCCTCTGTCCCATAATAGTTGTTTCATTTAAATACACATTTCATATACTAAATGTATCAACTATTATGGGACAGAGGTAGGATCTTTCTTTTTGACTCATCTTCATATTTTTCAGGCCTAATTATCTCCATTTTGTAGATTTCATTTAGAAAAATATATTACTGCCTCTGTCCCATAATAGTTGCTTCATTTGAATACACATTTCATATATAAAATGTATCAACTATTATGGGACGGATGTAGCAATGTTTTATCTTACTTGTGATCTATTTTCTTTTTCTTTTTCTTTCTCTTCTTAAAACTTTTCTTCCTTATTTTCCTCTTTGTCTTTGACTTTCTTTCTTTGACTTTCTTTGTTTTTCTCTCTTTATCTTCTTTTTCTTCTGACCCTTTCCTATTTTCTTGTGTATTTTCAAGTACATTCCATTTTTCTTTATTGCTTGACTTTTATAAATTTTATTTGTATTTCTTTTATCTTATTTCCAATTTTTTAAATTTTTTATTAATTTTGTTCATCCTTTTCTTTTCCTTTACTTTGTTTTCTATTTTACTCAACGGCCATTCATATTTTTCTGGACTCTCTTTTCTATTCCTCTCTTACATTCTTTCTTTTATGAAATGGACAAAGTCCGACAATTATTTTTAGATATCTTTATGTTTATACGTTCTTTTTATAGATAAAAATATTTAAGTAAATGTTCTGTTTATAATAAACAGTCTTAAACAACATTTACCGACCTGAATGTCCGAGAAATTTTCATAGAAAATATTCTTAAAATAATTGTCGGACTTTGTCCATTTCATAATGTGTGACGTCATTTATTTACATTTGGATACACCATGAGCTGATATAGAATATACGTGAGAAGATCATGGAAGATTGTAGTTTAAAAGCAGTAAAATAGACCTTGCCAACTGAACGACCCTCTGTGTCCTAATCGGTTAAGGCACGTCAGGTTATATGACGGTTCGATACAGGTTCGATTCCTGTCGGAGGACAAATATTTTCTATGAAAATTTCTCGGATATTCAGGCCAGTAAATGTTGTTTATTATAAACAGAGCATTTACTTAAATATTTGTCTCTCTAAAAAAAATGTATAAACATAAAAATTCTTTCTTTTATTTATACTTTCTTCTCAGGCTTTCTTCCCAGTTCTTTTATTTTTTTCTATTCCTCACCATTATTTTTTTTATCTTTCTTCTTTCTTTGTACATTTCTTTTTTCTTTCTACCTTTCCTTTTTTTCTATCTATTTTTATTATTAATTTTTATCTGTTTCTTTCTTTCTACCCATTTCTTTCTTTTGCTACCTTTCTTTCTTTACTTTTTAATGCTTATTTTTTAAAAAATTTCTTTCTTTCTCTCTGTATATAACTATTATTTATCTTCTTTCATTCTGTTTTCTTTATTTATTTATTCAACTACTATTTTATCAACTTTCTTTCTGCATGTAACCATTATTTATTTTCTTTCTTTCTTTCTTTCTACATATTACTATTATTTTATCGTCTTTTTTCTTTCTTTCTACATTCAACTATTATCTCTTCTTTCTTTATTTCTGTCTACATTTAACTATTATTTTATCTTCTTTCTTTCTTCATTTGACCATGATGTTATCTTATTTTCTTTCTTTCTTTCTTAATTTTTTCTTTCTTTCTTTGTACATTTAACTATTGTTTTATCTTCTTTCTTCATTTGACAATTATTTTACTTTCTTTCTTTCTTTCTTTCTTTCTTTCTTTCTTTCTTTCTTTGTACATTAACTATTATTTTATCTTCTTTCTTTAATCATTTGACCATTATTTTATCTTATTTTTTTCTTTCTTTCTTTCTTTGTACATTAACTATTATTTTATCTTCTTTCTTTCATTCTTTCTTTCTTTCTTTGTTCATTTGACCTTTAGTTTATTTTCTTTTTGCTTTTTTCCTTTCTTTCTTTGTACATTTAACTATTATATTATCTTTCTTTCTTCATTTGACCATTATTTTCTTTCTTTCTTTCTTTCTTTCTTTCTTTCTTTCTTTCTTTCTTTGTAATTTAACTCTTATTTTGTCGTCTTTCTTTCTTCCTTTCTTCATTTGATCATTATTTTATCTTTTTCTTTTTCCATTCTTTCTTTCTTTTTTCGTTTTTTATATATTTAACAATTATTTCATCTCCTTTTTCTTTCTTTCTAAATTTAACCATTACTTTATCTTTTGTGTTTGCTTCTTTCTTTCTTTATTTATTTCCTGTTTTTCTTTCTTGTTTTTCTTTCTTTCTTCCCTTTTAACAGTCTTCCTTTCACGTACTGCATATCTTTCTTTCTTTCATTCTCTTTTGTTTTCCACTCTCCAGTCTTTCTTTCTTTCTTTCTTTCTTTATTTATTTATTTATTTCTTGTTTTTCTTTCTTTATTTATTTCTTGTTTTTCTTTCTTTATTTATTTCTTGTTTTTATATAATTTATTTCTTGTTTTTATATAATTTATTTCTTGTTTTTCTTTCTTTATTTATTTCTTGTTTTTCTTTCTTTATTTATTTCTTGTTTTTCTTTCTTTCTTTATTTCTTGTTTTTCTTTATTTATTTCTTGTTTTTATATAATTTATTTCTTGTTTTTTTATATAATTTATTTCTTTTTTTTTCTTTTTTTCTTTCTTTATTTTTCTTGTTTTTTTCTTTCTTTATTTGTTTTTCTTGTTTTTTTTCTTTTTATTTATTTCTTTTCTTTTTTTATATAATTTATTTAATTTTTTTTTTTATATAATTTATTTCTTGTTTTTCTTTCTTTCTTTATTTCTTGTTTTTTTCTTTCTTTATTTATTTCTTGTTTCTTTCTTTATTTATTTCTTGTTTTCTTTCTTTATTTATTTCTTGTTTTTTATATAATTTATTTCTTGTTTTTTTATATAATTTATTTTCTGTTTTTCTTTCTTTTATTTATTTCTTGTTTTTTCTTTTCTTTATTTATTTCTCTTTTTTTCTTTCTTTATTTATTTCTTGTTTTTCTTTCTTTTATTCTTTTTCCTGTCTTTTTTCTTTCTTCCCAATTATTATCTTTTTCTTTCTTTCTTCCTTTTTTAACAGTCTTCCTTTCTTTCTTACTTTCATATCTTTATTTTCTTTCATTCTCTTTTTTTTTTATTCTCTCAGTCTTTTCTTTCTTTCTTTCTTTCTTTCTTTCTTTCTTTCTTTCTTTCTTTCATATCCCAATTATTATCTCATATTCATCCTCTCTTAATTTTCTTTTATTCTTACCTATACACTTTCTTTCTTTCTTTCTTTCTTTCTTTCTTTCTTTCTTTCTTTCTTTCTTTCTTTCATATCCCAATTATTATCTCATATTCATCCTCTCTTAATTTTCTTTTTTATTCTTACCTATACACTTTCTTTCTTTCTTTCTTTCTTTCTTTCTTTCTTTCTTTCTTTCTTTCTTTCTTTCTTTCTTTCATATCCCAATTATTATCTCATATTCATCCTCTCTTAATTTTCTTTTAATCTTACCTATAATCTTTCTTTCTTTCTTTCTTTCTTTCTTTCTTTCTTTCTTTCTTTCTTTCATATCCCAATTATTATCTCATATTCATCCTCTCTTAATTTTCTTTTAATCTTACCTATAATCTTTCTTTCTTTCTTTCTTTCTTTCTTTCTTTCTTTCTTTCTTTCTGCATTATTTTATCTTTTTTCTTTCCCTCATTTCTTATTCTGTTCACATTTTTCTCAATTATCCATCTTTTTTTTGTTTTGAAATACGTCAAAGACGTTATCTATATGTTGTTCCTCAACTGTCGACCCCCGATGATCAGTCACTTACAAAACAGAAGAAAGAAAACATAATAGATTTAAAAAAAATACACTTTGCCAATAGGCAATAAGATTTTAAAGTACATTTACAAGTGTAAAATTATGAATAACTTACTTTTTGGATTAGTTATGGAAATTGAGTGCAGATTGCACGGGGTTATGGGGCAGAAGAATCGATTCTGATGAAGAGACATCATGTCTTTTAGTGCAAAACTGGTGTCGTGAAAAATACTGGTTGATGCATTGAGAAAGTGCAAAATTGGAACGTTAGCTTTTTTATGACTTCAGGAGGAATATTTTTTTTTAACAGACTCACTTTCTCAAGGAGGGGACACAGTTAGTTTGAAATGCTGAATTATTGACTAGATGCCTTTTTATTTTTCGGCTATTACAGGTGTTTAATCAGTGCATATTGAAGTTTAAAAAGTGTAGTCAGGTAGCTGGGGATAAGTATTAAAAGAAAAGTAATAAAAGAAAAAATGAAAAGAACAGTAAAGAGAAAAGAAGAAAGAGAAGAGAGAATAGAATAACAGCAAGAAGGATATGAACAATGAAATGAAGGAGAAGAGGGGGCAAAATGAACAAGAGCAAGAAGAAGAAGAAGAAGAAGAAGAAGTGAAAGAATATAACGAGAGCAAGAAGGAGATGAAGAATGAGATACAGAAAAATATAAAGAAGAAGAAAGTGAAAAAGAGTGAAGGAGAAAAAGAATAAGTAGAAGAGAAAGAAGCAGGAAGAAGAAATAAAAGAAGAAGAAAAAGGTGATTTAGAGGCAGAAGAAAACAAAAATGGAAGAAGAAAAGTAACATGAAAAGCAAAAGGAAGAAGAAACAAAAATTGAAGGATGAAGAAAAGACGAGGAAGAAGAAGAAGAAGGAGCAGAAGACGAAGAGAATGAAGAATTAAAGAAAGAAGAAGAAGAAGAAGAAATAAGAGAACATGAAGAAGAGTAGTAGCACACGGAGAATATCAAGAGAAGATGAAGAAGAGCAAGAAGAAGAAGAAGACAATGAAAAAGTGAAAAAGAAGATAAAAGAATATAAACAAAGTCAAGAAAAAAAAAGCAGAAAGAAAACGAAAAAGGAAAGAATCAGACAAAGAAAAAAAAGAAGAGCAAAGAGCAACGAGCGGGAAGGTAGAGAATAACAAAAAAGAAAGTGAGGAAGAAAAGAGTCGGAGGAAGAAGGAATGGAAGGGAAAAAAAAGCAATAAGTAGAAGAAAGCAAAGAAGAAAATATGAAGAAAAATAGCAGTGAGAAATAGAAATAGAGAAAGAAGAGAAAAACATGCATAAGAAAAGGAGGAAGAAGAAAATTAAAAATATGTTAGAAATCTAGAAACGTGAAATGAAATAATCAAATCGTTGTATTATTATTATTGTAGTAATAATATTAATAATTAATATTATATTATATATTATATTATAATAATAACGTAATAATAATATTATATTATTAGTAATAATAATAATAATAATCAAATCTTATACTTATTTTTTTTCAATAGAAATTATCTTTTTTTTTTTTAATGAATAGCCTCATTATAAAACTGAAGTATTTTTAGTACATGTCTCAATAATAATATATAAATTTATTATTGCAAAATACACTATATATATATATATATATATATATATATATATATATATATATATATATATATATATAAAAGGTTAATGGTCAGAATTGAATCAGATCAGATCAGTGAACAGTAGTATTAAAAAAGGGCTCAATACACGTGAGAAAAAAATAAGTAAAAATAAAAATAACATGTAGAGCTTTTAAGTTTAAAAATCAGGTGGTCAATTAAAATACGCGACCACGGTTTCGGCCTGGCGGTTTCGTCGGGTGTTAATTTCAAAATGACCACTTAGCGCTTTATTTAAATAAAACCACAAAGAACGCTACATAATTATCTTTAAAAAATAACAGGCGTATGATGATTGAAATATAGTAGATTGGGAGTAATAAGAAGGGTAGTGGAATAGGAGGGGAAGGAAAGAATGGAAAGGACAAGGAATGTAAGTGTATTGTAAATGTATACAGTAAAAAGGGAAATCAGATATGTAACTTAATTGTTATGGAGGATGTGGGGGTCAATGGGCTTTTTTATCTTAGAATTTTTAACCGGCTTCATATTCACTTAACAAAAATTGTTTTATATGAGGGCAAGTGCTTAACATTTCTGATTTTTCGTTTAAAAGATTTGGGGTTTAAAAGATTTGGGGCTTAAAAGATTTCAGGTTTAAAAGATTTGGGGTTTAAAAGATTTGGGGTTTAAAAAATTTGGGGTTTAAAAGATTTGGGATTTAAAAGATTTCAGGTTTAAAAGATTTGAGGTTTAAAAGATTTGGGGTTTAAAAGGTTTCAGGTTTAAAAGATTTGGGGTTTAAAAGATTTCGGGTATAAAACATTTGGGGTTTAAAAGATTTCGGGTTTAAAAGATTTCGGGTATAAAACATTTCAGGTTTAAAAGATTTGGGGTTTAAAAGATTTGGGGTTTAAAAGATTTCGGGTTTAAAAGATTTCGGGTTTAAAAGATTTCGGGTATAAAAGATTTGGGGTTTAAAACATTTGGGGTTTAAAAGATTTCGGGTTTAAAAGATTTGTGGTTTAAAAGATTTCAGTTTTAAAAGATTTGGGGTTTAAAAGATTTGGGGTTTAAAAGATTTAAGGGTTTAAAAGATTTGGGGTTTAAAAGATTTGGGGTTAAAAAGATTTGGGGTTTAAAAGATTTCAGGGTTTAAAAGATTTCAGGTTTAAAAGATTTGGGGTTTAAAAGATTTGGGGTTTAAAAGATTTAAGGGTTTAAAAGATTTGGGGTTTAAAAGATTTGGGGTTTAAAAGACTTGGGGTTTAAAAGATTTCAGGTTTAAATGATTTCAGATTTAAAAGATTTCGTGTTTGAAAGACTTGGGATTTAAAAGATTTCGGGTATAAAAGATTTGGGGTTTAAAAGATTTGGGGGTTAAAAGATTTCAGGTTTAAAAGATTTCGGGTATAAATGATTTCAGGTTTAAAAGATTTCAGGTTTAAAAGATTTCGGGTATAAAAGATTTGGGGTTTAAAACATTTGGGGTTTAAAAGATTTAAGGTTTTAAAAGATTTTAGGTTTAAAAGATTTGGGGTTTAAAAGATTTGGGGTTTAAAAGATTTAAGGGTTTAAAAGATTTCGTTTTTAAAAGATTTGGGGTTTAAAGGATTTGGGGTTTAAAAGATTTCACGTTTAAAAGATTTGGGGTTTAAAAGATTTGAGGTTTAAAAGATTTCAGATTTAAAAGATTTGGGGTTTAAAAGATTTGGGGTTTAAAAATTTGTGGTTTAAAAGATTTCAGGTTTAAAAGATTTCAGGTTTAAAAGATTTCAGGTTTAAAAGATTTCGTGTTTGAAAGACTTGGGGTTTAAAAGATTTCGGGTATAAAAGATTTCGGGTTTAAAAGATTTCGGGTTTAAAAGATTTCAGGTTTAAAAGATTTCGGGTATAAATGATTTCAGGTTTAAAAGATTTCGGGGTTTAAAAGATTTCGGGTTTAAAAGATTTCAGGTTTAAAAGATTTTGGGTTTGAAAGTTTTGGGGTTTAAAAGATTTTCCACTTGCTAGATAGAAGTAGATACAAATATTTAAGTAAACGTTTTGCTTATGATAAACAGCATTAACTATATTTTCCAGCCTGAATGTCTGAGAATTTTTGTAGAAAAATCTGTGTCATCGGTCAGGAATCGATTCTGTATCCTAAAGGAACCGTCATATGCATGACGTACAATACCATTTAGGAAGCGTCTAGTTAGCAATGTCGAATTACTGCCTTTAAGCAACAGATTTCCCATGATTTCTCTCAAACGCTCATATCTGCTCGAATCATATCTTAACGTAAACAAAAGACATCATATATTATGAAATGGTGGGAAACCGACAATTATTTTAATATATTTTCTCTTTATTCATTCTTTTTATAGATACAAATATTTAGGCAAATGCTCTGTTTATAATAAAAAAGTATTAACTACATTCACTGGCCTTAATATCTCTCTCTCTGTCTCTGTCTCTCTCTCTCTCTCTCTCTATATATATATATATATATATATATATATATTTAGTTGGATTGATGCGAGTTTGTGATCCTTGGTTTCACGCTTTTGCGATCGTGAAATCCAGGATCACGAACTCACATCAATCCAACCAAATATGTTAGCACTATCTCTGATATTGAGCGCTTTCTAATAAGTACCGTGAATATAATATATAAATCGTAATATATATAATATTTTACACACACACACACACACACACACACACACACACGCGCACATACACACACACACACGCACACACACACACACACATATATATTTTTTATATACACACACTTTCACATACACAGACACACACACACATATATATATATATATTTTAAGACATTTTTATGTTTAAACATTCTTTTTATAGTTACAGATAATTAAGTAAACGCTCTTTTTCTAATTAACAGTATTAAACAACATTTACCGTCCTGAATGTCCGAGAAATTTTCACAGAAAATAGTCGTCCTCATATAGCTTGACGTGCCTTAACCGATTTGGCCGCAGAGGAGCGTTCGGTTAGATGGGTTGAATTTACTGTATTTGAACTTCAATCTTCCATGAATCTTTCACGTATATTCATATCTGTTCATGGTGTATCCAAATGTAAACAAATGATGTCACACATTATGAAATGGACAAAGTGCGATAATTATTTTAAGACATTTTTATGTTTAAACATTCTTTTTATAGATACAAATTTCTCGGACATTCAGGCCGGTAAATGTTGTTTAATACTGTTTATTATAAACAGAGCATTTACTTAAATATTTGTATCTATATGTTTAAACATAAATATGTCTTTAAAATAATTTTTGATTTTGTCCATTTCATAATATATATATATATATATATATATATATATATATATATATATATATATATTAGCTAATCCAAATGCAGCTAGCTTCAGTTTTCAGTTAATTATTTTGTGCTTTTGAAATAATTATAAAAAATATATAAAATATTTGTAAAATTATCCACATGCTTTTATTCAGACGTCAAACATAAGAAAAAAAAAATCATATGATTTAATCTGCATTTGTTTACTTCAACTGTATATTCAAGAATCTTCAGACCATAGTGCCTTTTTCTACTGACTGATTCAAAATCACACAATTTTAAAGATTTCTGTAAAGTCTCCCCGGTCTCACACTGATTCTGTAATTCAGGTATCAATTTACACTCACATCTCTGAAGTTCTTATTTCATAATCATCGTCATCATCATTATCATCATCATCATCCTCCTCATCATCATCAGTCCAATGACTGGGTGTGGTCGTATGGTATCTGCTGAGCACTTGACCAGTGCCATCCATCTATCTTGGTCGCGTGCCAATGTCTGGTTATCGATGAAGGACCTTCCAGTGTACTTAGTGACGCTGTAAGTCCATTTATACCCTTGACTATCTCTTCTTTCTTTTCTTTTTTTTACCTAGGGCGCAACCTTGTTGACAATGGAAATATTAGCTCTTCTGGTGTGTTCATACCATTTCAACATTCTCTTCTTGATGGTGGTGATGAGGTCTTCTCACGGGTCTCTTTCTTGTCTGATGACGTCTCACACGAAGTCATATCTACGTACAGGATGTCTAGAAGCAGGTTCTGTAGTATCTCATTTCTAATAATTGGTTTCTTCGTTGTGATTCGTCTGTTGATGTCCAAGAGTCACAGACGTGCAGAAAGCTTGAGAACGCCAAATGCACTTATCTGTCTGATCTTTGTTTCAAAGAAGATGTTGTTGGGTTGCCGCCCCTTGACGATAATCAAAGGCGACGCGATATTTGAAAGCCTCTTTCTTTTTTACCTTTGACTTTTGGAGCAGCAACACACGTTTCCTTTTGTTCCAATAGAGACAAGGCATGTAAGTACTTCAGAGACGCAGAAAGAAGATTGTATTGAACTGTTCATAACTCCAACTTCGCTTTTTTCTTTATCCTTCTGTAACATTTCTTCTTAATACATTTATTAATTATTGTTCATTGAATTCTGTCTTGTGTCCCTTATTTTTACCCAGACCCACATGAGTCCGCCAAATATTGTTTGCGGGACAAAGGTGCCAGGAGGCATACAATGATAATACTTTCCATTCCTGTAACAATATTCTTGTATTTCCAAATGATTCATAGTTTGTTGCGGATTTGAATCAGCCCACAAAGGAAAAGGTAAAAAAAAAGCTGTTTAAATATAAGAAAATAAGATATTTTTATGTTTTTTTACAATTTCATTTTTCTTAGCGTATGTGAGTGTTACAGTTCCTATATTTGTCAGATTAGAATCTTTTCCTTGTAGATGTTTGTTAAGATCAAAAGAAATGTGATTTCTTCGTGTGTATGTGTGACAAAGAAGAGTCAAGAGAAAAAGTGAAGGAGAAAGTGTAAGTGTTTCGTAGCTTCGCGAGGATGACGGATGAATGTGTAAAGAAATTTCTTTTAAATTGAACATTGTGACCTGTAGCCGTTTGTTGCCGGTTGTCCCTCCCAACTACCTTGTCTGCCTGGAAACTTTGGTTAAATACCCTTTAAAGTGATCCCGAGCATGTTTGTTTTTTTTTAATGTTGGCAGGGATGAAACCCGTTGTTTGAAAAATGTTAAATATTTATTTTGAAAGCATTAATTTCTTAACCAGAACAATGCACAATCTTCTGACTCAGAACCCATTTCTTTTGTCATTTAGTGTTTGACATTGTTGGTGTTTATTTCCATCTTCACTGTACAGTTTTACAACAGCTGCCATAGTGTTACTCTTGAAATTATTTTTATTCTGGGGCACTTTTCATTGAGAATTGGCTTACAACGTTCCTGTTTGCCTATATTGGTTGAAAGTCCTTTCCAATAACCATTCAAATTAAAAAGAAAAAAAAATCTTTTTTTTTCTTTTGGAATAACCCAAAATTTTTTGCTGAAAACTTGTTAAATATAACGTCCATCTGGACAGTTAAAAACAATGTTTACTTTAATTGACATTCTTAGTTCAAAGAGCTTTTTTTTCTTTTTTTTTTACCGAAATGAAAGTAAAAATCGTTACCCTCTGTTTATTTATTTATTTTTTAATCGAATTTACCGAAGTTAGGCAGTAAAGCTATTAATACAAAAGGAGTTACTGGATGTGAAAGACTTAAAAAAGAGAAACATTATTAAGAAGTAAGAACAATAGAAGAGTAATCAGAAAGACAGTAGATAACGATTGACATTGTATTTAAATTTTGCAAATCAAAGTTGGCCGGAATGCATGCAGCCTGAAGAGAGTTCTACAAGCGAGAAATGCAATAAAAGAAACTGTATATAGAACTTACGATTACATCTAGTCAGTTCAACTACGAATTGATGAGACCTTGCCGCCAATCTAGCACTGCGTTTAAATTCATAAAGTTGATGTACTATAGCGAAGATCTCATCGAAACAATTACCATGAAAATATTTATAGAAAAGCTACAGGGAAGCTACAGGGAAGCAACTTTATGGCAGTGAGAAGTGACTTAAGACGAGATGCCAGGTCAGGACCGATTATATTGCTGATTCTTCTTTTGATATTATCAAGAATTTTTAAATATGTAGTAGTAGCACAGGACCATATGTGGCAGCAATATTCCAGTCATAGGAGAATGGTAGACTTATAGATATCTAAGACAGATTCAAGAAAGAAAAATTTTCTTGTACGATAGATTGAACCAACTTTCTTAGCACTTAGCAATCGATTCAATGCACTCTTTCCATTTAATGTCAGCCGAGAATGTTACCCCAATAAGGAGCAACTACTCACTCTCCTGCAGGTTAGCATCAGATATGCCAAAAATCAGGGATTTATCCGATTCAAACAAAATTTTTGAATACCGATTCATTATTGAATTAAATGTTTAATGAAAAGTTTATTTCATTAAAAAAAAAAAAAAAAAATTTAGGGAAATATGTTTTGGGAGTATGTTTCCCATATTTTCGATATCTCGTGTGTACTTTTTTATTTTGAAGGATGTTCGTCATTTCATTTACATTTTTACAAAGAAAAATTCCTGAAGATATTATTTCTGCAAAATAAAATTAGTTCACTATTAAGTGTGAACATATGTAAAATTCGGCCTGTGTCTTTCTAAAATAATGCAATAAAATTTAAAAAAAAATATTTTTGCTGCTTGCATAATTTAATAAAACACGCCATTTTCTTTCAGATTAAGCAAAAAACTCTACTCTTAAAAAAAAAATTACTCGTAATTTTTCAGTGCGATTTTGATATTAATCCCGTTGTTGTTCCTTAAAAGAGTTTATTTTATTAAATAAGTAGTTTAAGCTAGCTCTTGCGAAGGGCTCTTGATTAGGACTTTCTTGCAATAGGTAGGGAGGAGTAGACATAATGGACAACAATAAACTACAGAATAACTCAAAACTGATCACTGCATTTAAGTATTGCATTAATATTTAAATTTATCTTTTAAAAGTTTAATGATAATTCGTTTGCTGCCACTTAATTTGAGGACAGTTTGATGTACGTAGGTCCTTTCCGTAAAAAAAATATATTTCACGGATGACTTTCGCTGGATTTCATAATTAATTTCAATTATTCCCTATTTCCAAGTTATATAAATTGTTATCGTACAAAAAAAAAAAAAATGACACAAAAATCACATAAAAATCGCCGAAAACAATGGCAATAATGAAAAGTTGGGAATCCAAAATTTCAGGATCGCGAGTCCAGATCCGTCTTGGAATGTTTTTAATTTGCTCACGGAGTCAGCCTGATTCCAAAATGGTATATGTTGGGCTACGGCCTCTAGGATTAAAATAAATATAAAAAAAAACGGAAATTTTATTTTTGCAACACTAATTTGAGAACAGCAATTTCTTCATTTGAACATGAGCTATTGAAAGCTACTGAGTTGTGCCCCTTTAATTGTTTTTATCAGCAGAAGCCAAGATGGTGGAATCCGGAAACAATCGCAGTAATGAAAACTTGGGAATTCAAAATTTCAGGATTGCGGTTCCGGACCTGGCCCGAAAATGTTTTTAATTTGTGACACAGTGACATTGGCATTGATTATAAGAGATGATTCTGAAGGGTTTTTCTTTTTATTGGTTGGGTATATACCAACGAAGAGGGACGGAAAACACTGGATCTCGACGAAAAGGTCATAGACAAGACTTCCACATGGGAACACCATAGACGTACGGGACGAACGTAGCCAAGAGACCAGAAATCAAACGAGGACGATCAAAAGTGAAACGGCACTGGGTAACAAGAACAGAAATCTTTGGTAACGCACGAGACTCCTGTGGTTCGTCAACACGGAGCACTGCCAGACATTGCTTCTTCCCAGTGGAGCCTAAAACTTTACCAGATGGCTAGCAAAGGAATCATTTGCATGGCTAACACTGCTTAGCTTACCGTTCCGACGATCTCATGAGAAAGATGGCTGATACATTCTTTCTTCATAACCGGACGCTCCGTGGTTCGCTCCGTGGTTCGCTCCGTGGTTCACTCCGTGGTTCGCACCGGCTCTGTTCTGGCAGGGCAGCTATGTACAGTCTTTCTGCAGTGAGAGCATTCTAAACGTCGTCTCTTTGACCGATGGTGGTGACTACCATTTTCGGTAGCGGTTGGCTGCTCTGTCCGCATTTCGTTTCCGTTACAGATTCATTTTGAAGAAAGCAAACCCAGTCCTGACCAAAGTTTTCATGCAACCTAAAATCCTGACTAATTCGATTTTTATTCTTATTTTTTATTTCATGAAATTTTATACAGTGGGCTATGATAAGTTTTTAGCCACCCTTAATTACAGCAATTTTGGCTTGTTTAATAACGTATCTTCTTTTTTTCAGACAATACCGTGTTAGTATCAAACTACTCTCATCTATGAATGATAATTGACTTATATTTTGTAAGGAAAGTTCGTGGAAGTAAGGAAATGAGTGAATTTCAACAAGGGCAAATAATAGGATGGCATCAGTGTTGCAAGTCAAATAGAGAAATTGCTAGGTTTTTCCAGGTTAATCATCAAACGGTTAATAATATTGTCAAGAAAGTTAATGAAGAAGGCTATTATCGTGTGGAACAACGTTCAGGAAGACAAAGCATCATGTCTGAGAGAACGAAAAGGGCGCTGAAGATGGAAGTCATCAGAAACCGTTGTCAGAGCTTCAAAGATGTCGCCAACAACATAAAAATGTCGCCATGTTCGGTGAGAAAGACTCTGAAAGACCTAGGCTATCAAAGAAGAGTTTCAAGAAAGAAGTCATTGATTTCAAAGGTTAAAATGAACAGGCGTATGGACTGGGCGAGAGAATTCGAGTGCAAAGATTATGAATTCTGTCAGTCTTTAATTTGGTCAGATGAAAGTAAATTCTGCCAATATACCAATTCGAGATTTGTTTGTTTGGAGAAATCAGAGTCAGACTTGGAACACTGAATATCTGCAGGCGACCGTGAAACATGGATCGATTGGAGTAATGGTGTGGGGTGCTGTCTGGTTTCGAGGGAAATCTGAGCTGATTCTTGTTGATGAGTGGATTAATGGTCCAAAATACTGTCAAATATTAGAGAAAGGACTACTCCTACTATTCGAAACCAATCAGATTGGCAAGAATGTCTACCTTTATCAAGAATATTGAGCGCCATGTCATACGAGCAAAGTAGCAAAGGCCCGGAAGGAATCGTAAGGAATCAAGTCACTGTCCAAAATCCTGACATGAATGCAATAGAGCACGTTTGGGAGCACCATCACCGAAAACTCCGAGAGCGTACAACAAAAATCACGTTAGGGGCAACCCTTAAACAAAGAAGTAGCAAAATATGGCTCAAATGATTGTTGATAACTGGATCAAATCCATGAAAAATCGAATACAAGCACTGAAAATAGCAAATAGAGGACCTACTTTATACTAGTTCCAAATACTGTTTATTTATGTTGAATAGAGATTATGTAAGTGAATTTTGAAATTGGATCTAGTTTATTTCTTCAGGCTAAAAACTTTTCTTAGGCCACTATATGATTTCCCAATATTCAAAAAAATACTTATATTTCATTCAAGTTATTTGTCTTATTTATTTGGCTCATTTGAAATTGACCTTAAAAAACATTGCTAAAGAAGTGGCAAAATATGGATCAGACGAGTGTTGATAACTTGGTCAAATCCATGAAAAATCGAATACAAGTACTGAAACTGGCAAATGGAGGACCTACTCTATACTAGTTTATGCAATTAAATTTTGAATTTGGATGTAGTTTATTTCTCTTGGGTAAAAACATTTCTTAGGCCACTGTAGTTGGTCGTAAAGCCAGGGAGATTAACAGGAGAAGGAAATTCTTAGTCCAGATCTTTTGACATTAAATTCCGAATGTTAGAATTCTAAATATGGGTCTGACCGTTAAACAAATAATTTGTATTTGGAAAAATGTGTAGGAGTTAAAATAGTCTTTAGTTGATTTAAAGTCTGGGTAATTAGTACACAGAAAAATCTGAAGTTGAGAAAATGCTTTTAATAGTTGATCCACGGGAAAAAGATGTGGTCAAGAAAAGACTTTGATTATCAGCGAAGAATCGTTGGCTGTTGTTATTGAGGATTCGCTTGAAGTCACAGAGACATTTTTTCCATTACCCGCTGGTAGGAGGCAGTTATATATCCACGTCTTCTTTTGAGCTTGAAAGACTTAGAGACAGTCGCATCTCTGCTTCTGAAAGTCAAAATCTGTGTTTTTTTTTAGTTTTCTTTGATTGGTAAAATATTTTTCACATGCTAATGCTAATTTCTAACCAATAGACTTTTGATTTAAATGGTGTTATATATATATATATATATATATATATATATATATATATATATATATATATATATATATATATTGTAAATTTGTCTGTTATTATGTATAGAATACATTTTGGGCATGTTTTAATATAGTATGTATGTGTGTATGTAATTGTGTTGGAAATAGCGTTTCTTTCAGAAAGTTTTCGTTTATTATTAGACAATTTCAAACGCTATAAAAAAATGAACGCCCATTGTACGAAACACAAAATCTAGTGTCTAGTTACCTGATGACCATCCCATTTGGTTAAACGTTGTTTGATAAAAAAAATCGTTCTATCAAATAATTGTCTTTTAGACAAAAATAATGCATGTGTCTCATGTATTTTAAGAAAAAGAAATCCTCGTTTTATTTTGTATCCGTAATAACATTCAATTAGGCAGAATTCCACAATTGAACTAGCTTTGAAGTTTGATTTCAAACTGTGTTGCCCAGAAAGTAGCAAGTTAAATCAATTAATGCCTTCTGAAAACTTTGAAACATTTATTTATGTTTCTTGTTTGCTGATAACTTTGGTTCATCAATGAACAACATGGCGTTATGGAAGGCCTTGGGAAATGGATGCCAACTTCTGACTTTAAACGAAAGACTACGCCAAGAATAATAAAATAAGAGTCTGTTGTTTTGTAGTAAATTGCCACACGACGTCAATTCATTCATTCAGTCTAAATATTGTTTAAATGTTTTAAATCTATCATTTTCGGTCATTCGTCTACAACTAAGACTTGGAGACAAAAAACTATTGGTTTTAATCGTTACTTAATTTATCAGTTTTGAAAAATCATTATTGTTTTTTTTTTCCAAAGCATGAGGGAACAAGCAGGTAAGATTCTCTTACGGGCGTAATGGTTTTTTTAGTAAGTAAGTTTTCTTTTGGCGATCACAGTTCTCCACGATTTCAGGTCTAGAATTTGAATTTGTCGCAGATAGCAGCATCAAGCCTGGTCCTGAACGATATTTATTTGTACAATATGGTACAAAATGTGGCACAAGGCCTAAAAGGGGGTTGGGGAAGGACGGTCTTCTGTCTTAAATCTAAACTTAGCTAGTCCCAGATACGGACCCAACCATACCAACAATATCTCAATCACCAAAACAACACATTCACTCCTACCTTTCTTACTGCGTCCACCATAATACCTCAAATTCTCTCTGAAATCCTAACTAGTCACCTTATGTACAGATATTGTTCGTGGGGGGAGGGGCATAAAACAACAATTTAAGCCTGGTCCTGAACGCGCCAAAAATTTCCTGTTGGTCTCTTTTATTCATGTTTTTGACCACACATGCAAATTAGCGATGGTTCTACAAGGCTTAGAATCACGCATGCGCTTTAAAAAATTGCAAATGGCGGTCCCGACCGACAGACGAAACATCGTAAACTGTTATATGAAAAAAAAACAAAAAAAAACAAAACATTAATAGTTCTTTTAATTCATTTTTTCATATTATGCACAACATTTGTGCATATGAAAAAAATAAATAGAGGAAAAAAGAAAACTGTTGCTGTCTATTTTTTTAGGTTCGGAGATCAAGCGACAAGGCTCACTGTAAAAATGTCGACGGATACTCAATGTGATATAAAGCGAAAAACCATTTTATTAAGATAAATGAAAGCAAATTCTGTTAAATATTAGGGATGCACAAATTTGGTAGTTTTTGCGCCCGGAAAAGGAGGCAATATATTCCTGGACTATTTTTCCTAAAATAAGGCTATAGTAAAAATATGAAGTTTACAATCAAAATCAATCAAATAACAAAATATCACAAGCCAGTGTATGCAAAACAATGCAAATTACAAGGAAGAAGGAAGAATGAAAGAGTTCCAGCGAGGTCAAACCCAGTTAAAAGTCTATATTTAACTTGAAGGTATAAAATATGAATGTTCTTAATAGTTCTTGTTATTTGATGTGAGTTGCCAAAGTTCGTGTCAGAATGTGCTCGTGTCTTCTGAGTTTAGAGTCTTCAATGGAGAGCATTATTTTTTTTTAGAACAGTACTTGTTCTCTGACATGGAAACGACTATTTAGTTACAATAATCATGGTGAAAACAAGACTTAATTCTGTCATGAAAATTCCAAGATGGTTGTCAAGACATCATTGAGGTGTGAGTTTCTTTAAGTCCATGCTCGGTTAGGTTTTCAGATCTTTTGAAAGGTGTTACATCTCCCATTCCCTATGAGGTCATATTGCAGAAATTTTTCTATTTTTTTTCCTTTTTATAAATACTTTCCTGGACAAGTAACTTATTTTTTCTAAAATAAGATTCAATGATAGTTGTGAGAACAAGGTCCAGTTTACAATCAAAATCAATTAAATAATATGGGATATCACAAGAAAAAAACCAGCGTATACAAAACAATGCAAATTACAAAGTATAAAATAAAAAGGTCCCAGTGAGGTCGAACCCAGTTAAAGGTCTATATTTACCTTAAAGATATAAAATGTGAAGGTTCTTAATAGCTCTTGTTATTTGATGTGAGTTGTCGAAAGTCGTGACAGAATCCGTTCGTGTCTTCTGAGTTCAGAGTCTTCAACGTAGAGCGTTGTTTTTTTAGAACAGTATATGTTCGCTGTTGTGGAAACGACTATTTTTGTGCAGTATTCGAGCTGAATATGAGACTTAATTCCGTCTTGAAAACGATACTTTGGTTGTGAAGACTTCGTTTAGAAATGGGTTTCTTTGTGTCTACGCTCGGTCAAGTTTTTAGATGTTTTGAAAAGCGTCGCTTCACCCACAGATCGGCGTTCACTACTCCACCGGCGTCGGGTTTTTTTCCGGCGGTCGCGTCTTCTACTGCTGGCTTCAAGTTTCCAATTGCCCCGATGTTCGAATTGCTGCTATTTTTAAGGCTAAAGGTCGGCTCCGATTTACCCGAAATATTTTGGCGGTCAACAGAAAGATTTCTGATTTCAACCGAGTTGAATTAAAAATCATGTTTATCAAAACGACTTATTGTCGTAGAAAACCGTAACCCTAATCTATAACTCTAACCCTGCCCTAACCCTATCCCTAAGTTTTTCTTTTCCTTTCTTCACCTTCAGTTGACCCTCCCCCATTCCTTGGTGAAGGAGTTTTGAATGCAGGGTGGCAAGGTTCAGGTTTCAGTAAATTATTTTATTATCTTCCACCTTTCACCCAAACTACCGAGAACCGAAATCTACACACAGTGAAAAAAAAAAATGAAAACTTAATCACAGGTAAGTTAGAGTTTCTTGATCCTATCCCCACCCCACGATCTTGTGATCACAAAACGTACAGAATTGTTTGCATATTTTTTTTCCGTTGTTTTTTCTCTTTCAAATAACTAACTTCCTGATCCGGGAGAATAAACTGAATGACAGGAGAGTTCCATAAGATTTCTACTAAGCTCTTTGATTAATTCCTCTTAGAATCTAAACAAACTAACGAAAAATTTCAAGATGAAAACGAACACCATCATATTACGTACGTTTCAGTTGCATTTTATTCCAATTAATCGTCACCGAAAACGGCCACATCGATAAGGAGGCGTTTTCCCGTTTTATTTATGATAACTTTGACAACAGTCGCCTGAACGTTTCATACTCTGGCATTGCCCATCCGGAGCTCTGTGCACTTTTAAGTTTTCTAACTTGGTCAACAATCACCTGAATCTTTCATATTCTGGTAACTCCAATCCGGGGGAAAGTGTACTTTTTAAGCTTTACAATGAATTGTCACCGAAAATGGCCACATCGATGAGGAGGCATTTTCCTGATTTATTTATGATAACTTTGACAACAGTCGCCTGAACGTTTCACATTCTGGCATTGCCCATCGTGAACTCTGCACTTTTAAGTTTTCCAATTAATCGTCATCGAAAACGGCCACATTTATGAGGAGGCTTTTTCCTCTTTTATTTATGATAACTTGGTCAACAGTCGCTTGAACCTTTCACATTCTGGCAACTCCATGACGGAGGTCAGTGTAATTTTTAAGCTTTCCAATTAAATTGGTTGCGTGAACTCAAATATGCGATCTGTTTATATCTTGAAATCTCATAAGATTTTGGTCTTTTTGATCACCTTTTCTGCGTTTTCAATTCACAAGATTTAATGACGTAGGTGACAATACCAACCTCCTTTTCACGCAGTCTTCACTTGTCCGAATCCGCTTGGCAGTAGATGTTCTTTCGGGCTGAATTAGAATTCATGGTTCCGTTTTGTGCGACTACCAGTAAGTTTCCTTATTTGCGTTTCAATTCACCTTTCGTTAACCAATCCTGTAAATCTTTATTCTGATTTTCTCAGTATTGATATAAGGGACAATTCTGGCGACATTAACACAGATGTTAGTGTATTTCTTCACCTTGTCACTTTCTTTGTCAGCAGAAACATTCACTCCGATGAGGAGATATTTTAATTTTTTTTTGTTTTGTAACGATGATAATGTGTGGTTTCATGGCCTCAAGATCACCGTCTATTTGGAAGTTGAAATCCTGCAAGATCTTGACTTGGTCGTTTTCGATCAGCTTCCCTGGCTTGTGTCGGTAGCATTTCTGTTCATAATTCCTACATAGGCACCGATGAAGATTGGAGACCGCTTTATCATGGCGTAGCTTATATTTTTTTTTCACTAACATTCCACAAGCGATAATGATGATTACTATCAGAATCTCTGTGTCCATGTCTTCTCATATGGATATTAATGTAGTCATAACTACATTTTAAGAAGACATACTCTAATTCTATTTTGAAATAAATGAGGCCAGGATTTGCATGATGAAAATGGATCTATCAACTGAAAATGTTCTTTAGTCCAAATTTAGTTGGTCTTACGGAATTTTGATGCATTAATTAACCAATTGTACTAGAAGATTGCTTAAGGGGACTAATTAAGGAGAATATCTGTGTAATCCTTACTGATCACTTTCATTCAACCATCCATATTTTACCAGTTGTTAATAATAATAATAAAAATAACAACAATAATAATAATAATAATAAAAATAATAATAATAATAATAATAATAATAATGATGTCACAAACAAAAAAAGATATAACTCATATTACACTGAGAAAAAAAATAAATAAAAAGCATCTTGAAAAGGAATTTAAACCGGACATAAAATAATGATGTTCAAAAATAATGTACTAATTAATTATATCTGATAGGAGAAAATTCGGTGCACTTATTTTGTAAGGCATGGTATTGTATATAATGATCATTAATTTTATAAAATAACATATGAGAAATAATTGCTAAACTAAATCCTCATAAGCCTTAATGGACACGTAGCATTTGGTATACATATTTTGTAACCATCGATTGCAACATTAGAGACATTACTTTTTTTATCAAGAGGAATGATCCAAGATTGGAGCTATTAATTACTTCTGTCAAAATAGAACAAGCACAGAAATGTAATTATATAGGAAGCGTTTTGACAGACGACGGAAAATGTGGCAAAGGAATCCGAACGCTCATTGGAATATTGAAGCTGCCTTCCAAAAACTAAACAAAGTATTAAGAAACAGGAAAATTTCGCTAGAAACAAGCAAAACAAAACAAAGACTACTGAATAGTTTTATTTTTTATATTCAAATTCACTCCAAGCAAAGCAATAAAGCCACTAAGACACAACGGGTTACTGGGTGTGACGTAACTAAAACACCAAACTTTATGAAGAAGCGAGAACAATTGAAGAATAATCAGGAAGACGTAGATAACGGTTGATATTGCATTTCAATTTCTGAAGATCAAATTTCTTAAACAAGAGTTCCACATACGAAAAGTGCGAGAAAAGAAAGTGTTAGCGTAGAACTTATGGTTACATCTCATTAGCTCAACTGTAAGTTGATGAGCTCTTATTGCTAGTCTTGTACTACGTTTAAATTCATAAAACCTAGTTACCATAGCGAAGATCTCATTCGAACAATTACCATGAAAGTATTTACAGAAAAGTCATAGAGAGGCAACCTTACAGCGGTGGGCAAATGACTAAAGCCGAGACGCCAGGTCAAGACCAATAATATTGCTGATTCTTCTTTGGATATTATCAAGAATCACTGAATGAATAGCAGGAGCACCGGACCAAATTTGGCGTTAATGTTCTAAGAATTGTCGAATGATAGATATGTAAGATAGATTCTAGAAATAAAAATTGTCTAGCACAACACAGTGACCCAATTTCGTAGCAGTTGACCTAATATGCAATATCAATACTACTATGGAGAATTTCCTCACAGATGAAGAGAAGACTGAGGGATGACAAGAGATATGATTCTAAAGGAAGATGTTGGAAATGCCATTGGTGTAACATGTGAGAAGTGAAGAAATCTAAGTTAAACGAAAGAAAAATCACTCAGAATCAGAATGAAATAGCTGAAAGGTATAAATCCACCTCTTCTTCCCCCTGCTATGGGTTAATTAGTAACACTTGTATCACTAAACCATTATTATCCTCCAATAAATTCTTAAAATCTAAAAATATTTTCTGGCTTTAAATATCCAGCAAAGGTTGGTAAGGCGTAGAAAACAAGCCATTAAATCGATAGAACACATACAGAGAAAAGAATGTCTTGGAGAATGCGGCACACAGAGGACACATAGAAAGAAAGCAAGAGTAGTCAAGAGATATAGGGAGTAACATGTCTAACAAACTTTTGTAAATTGTGGAACAGAGATTGGGATAGATAATAAAGATACAAACATTGCATGCGGCTACGAAGGGTAGAAAGCCGTGGAGAGCCATGACCATCAAAGTCTTGAATGGACACGGCACATAAAAGAGAAAAGGAAAACGTGACTTGAAGCGACACAAAGGTATAGAGCTATTGAAGGGATAAAGGTGCAGAGTAAAAGAAAGAGTAAAAAATTCCTGATACCGAAAACGACAGAAAATAGTGGAGACCTGTGACCGTCTATGTACGGAAAGGATGTGTCACATAAAGGTGTGTGTGTGTGTGAGAGAGAGAGAGATAGTGAGGGAGAGTGAGGGAGAGAGAAAACGACATTGAGAAAAGGAGAGACAATGTCAGTTCATTTTTTTTTTTAGAAATGACCAAAGTTCGATAATAATCTGTCTTTTATTTTGCTCCGTTTTTTTTTCTTTGCTCTTTCCAAGTTACCATTGTTTGGCTCTTTTAGGAGGTCTACATGTTAAAGATTTTTTAAATCCAGCCAAAAAAATTTCATCCATTTAGCAAATACTTCCGTAGTCGAGAAATTTAGTATAACTCCCTAGAAAAGTATTTTAGTATCCATTAACGATGGAGTAATGGATAGCGGCTCGGATTGAGGAAGCGGTAGTGCAGAGTTCGAATTCTAGATGGATCCATTATATTCACTTACGTCCTAGTACCCTTGGGAAAGGTATGAATCCTTTTCTTCTCTACCTCCAAGCCATGGGTAAATATCAGGATAGACTTGGGTGGCAACCAGTCTAGGAGAAAGTAACTCCGAATTCAAAAATGATGATAATACGTTAAGTAATCAGCTGTGGTCATGGTAATACTAGCCGTTTCCCTATAAGGAAACATTTGGAATTCATTGACAGAACAACAAGTATTACTGTCGTTTGAAATTTATAAAACCTTTTTCTTAAAACAATTTGCAGGAAAATAGGTTTCTCATGTCCAGTAGCTGTTATCGCTCTTTCCAGTACTGATGGGGGTTTCCTTCCTAACCCTTTTGTTTGAAGTAGTGTGGAATATCAACATCTTGATTATGTCATTATTTTCTGTTCTCAAGTCCAGTAGCTGTTATCGCTCTTTCCAGTACTGATGGGAGTTTCCTACCTAATCTTTTACTTGAAGTGATTTGGAACGCTAACATCCTCATTTGTCTTTATTTCTGAAATTGATGTAATGGAATAACCAGTCACCTCCCTGAATGATTAAACTATAGGTAGCAAGTACCTATAAAATCAACTGTCTACGAGAGACTTGAGAAAGACTGAGAGAGAGAATAGTGCTCTCTCTTGTTCTTCACTTTCGAACTCTTTGCTTTGAGCAGAGAGGAACCCGGACGAGGCTTTGCTGAAGAGCAAAGTTTCGTCCAGGGAGGTAGACAGACCCTGAACCCGCTTATGCACGTTCTAAGAGAATATTTTGGGGCAAGCCTTCGGGCTCGGAGAACCCATGGTAAACTCGGACTTTTGCCACATACATCCTTCATGATGGTGGTGGTAGGGGGAGTCTGTTAAATATTAAGAGTGAGAGAGAGAGACGACGCAAGCACGTCTGACCTTCCAATTAGTGGCACTCACTACTAGATTGTTCTGTGTGTATAACTGTACCGTATTTCATATTGTACTTGTGTACAATAAACTTTTCTTTTATTATCCACCTGGTGTTAAGTATTTATTCCCTTAGCGCGGAATATAACAGAAATATTATTATTGTATTATAACTATTTGCATTTTTTACTTGGTTCGAGTTATAGTCTTCGTCCGTCATTATTGCCATACTAACGACGTTTCTGTCGTTGTACGCTCCGGTGATATTGATTGATTCAACTAATTATACAACTCATTATATTCTCTTCGTGTTACATGTGCAATCCATTTTAGCTGTTGCCGCTGTTGATAGTTATAAGCTGATGTAGTTTATTTTATTTGTTACAATTCTTTGCGAATCTGTAACGCCAGTCCAAAAAGGTTCGAAGAAGGATGGTTTTTGCCAAAATCCACAGGCTCCACCCGCTCGAAGTAATTTTTAACCATTGATCTTTGATTTTAGATATCTCCGAAGTGGTTTGGCGCTATCCATGAGTTTTTGAAAGATGAAAGTTTTGATCTGAGGTGAACATGACTTTTCAGGTTAATGTCTTGGTTTTGTCACAATTTGCTGTATTGAAAGAAACTACTTCAGCCTATTCTATGTTCAGTTTTCTTTAACCCTGTACTAAATTTGTTATGACTGATTGATGTGCTGAAGTTTTTGAAGTGTTTAGTATTTACTAACTCCACATCCTGAATGATTATGATGTCTTCAGTATAGGTGTCATCACTGCATTCATTATAGAAGAGTTAAATAAACAACTTTAACTCTAGTAATTATTAGGTTGGTGCAAAAATAATGACGTAATGATGTCGTTTTTTGACGTTAAAAAATACGTCCAAAAACGACATTATTACGTCATTATTTTTGCACCGACCTAATAGTTAATCTTTTATAGTTAAATTCCCAGATGAATTCTGTGAACAAGACAGATTGATATCAAATGACAATTGGAAAAAATCATACATTTTGCCGACGCGTTTCGTCTTCCGACTTTTTCAAGGCAAAAATGAAATCGAAATGTTTTTGCTGTTATAGTTACATTAAAATTCAAAATTAAAAAGATAGACGCTTGTGTCTAAGCCTTTTTTCTGGTTAATGTAAATTACCTTTATAGTAAGGGATTATTATTATTTTTTTTATTTTTTATTTTTCCATGTCGACAATATAGTTAAATTCCCAGATGAATTCTGTGGACAAGATAGATTGGTATCAAATGACAATTTTAACTATATTGTCGACATGGAAAAAAAAAATAATAATCCCTTACTATTCCAACATAGACTCTTTAGAGGGAGGACACCCCAACAGCTAAGAAAAAAAAACTACTTCTACATGCAGTTGTGTGATCCCTCTACACAAGCCTGTTAGATACGATGGCCGTTCAAAATGTTCTAAGTCTCGCCCACAAGAATCTGGAGACACAAGACAGTTTTTCACTATTTTTTTCAATGTACCCCCCCCCCTTTTGTCATCAATGCACTTGCTTCAACGATGCATAAGTATTGCAATCCCATCAAGGAAGAAGGTAGCATCCGGTTCCTTCAAAACCTCCTCCACGGCACAATCTCATCATTGTTTCAAAATGGCGACCACGCAGGTGGGATTTGCGTCTAGAAAATTTACGCGTATTCCAGCTGATTTAGTTATATTCATTTACTGGGCATATAGTATTGAAGCCATCCTTAAGGAAAATTCTCTGCAATAGGCAGACCATGTGATAAGGGTGTAAAACTATCATTTATCCGTTTAGTGAGCTGGTCTCTGGCACGTGGGGAAATGAGGCACTACAGAAAAGAAACAAGGCACCTTTAGACAGTTATTCATTCTGAAATCAACTGGAGTCATTGGATGACAGAGTAAGCTATTCTTGTCATTAACATTCACTCAATACAAGTTACAAGAGCCGTTCAAAGTAGAACGTTAGTGAATGTGGTGCGTGATATGGACGCAAGAGGAGTAAGAGAATAGATAAAGACTGATTCTTGATTGGTTGGTTGGTTGGCTGTGTTTTATCGCATATCAACCACTGTAGGTCATTTCATGCCAAACTTAGTTTTATATATATATATATATATATATATATATATTAGGTTGGTGCAAAAATAATGACGTAATAATGTCGTTTTTGACGTTAAAAATGACATTATTACGTCATTATTTTTTAACCAAATAATATATATATATATATATATATATATATATATATATATATATATATATATATATTAAGAAATGGACAAAGTCCGACAATTTATGAAAGACATTTTATGTTTAACATTCTTTTATAGATACAAGTATTTTATGAAAATTTCTTGGACATTCAGGCCGGTAAATGTTATTTAATACTGTTTATTATAAACAGAGCATTTACTAAAATACTTGTATCTATAAAAAGAATGTTAAACATAAAAATGTCTTTAATATATATATATATATATATATAGTACTTGTAGACGTCTATAAGCTATATAAGCTAGAGCTTATTTGCTTGCACACTGTAAAATAATTCCAGGTATTACTGTCTAGGACAAGGATTTCTATTTAGTATAGACAATTTGTTTGCACGTTAAAAGGTAGAATATATTAATTACACATCAGACCTTGATAAAAGACCAATTCTTTTCAGGAGGTTTATTATATGACTTGGATTAATTTTTGTAAATAGTTCCTTTGTACTCTTAACTTTCTTCGAATGTGTGTATTGTTTGGGCATTCTATCAGTATATGTTTTATTGTGTATTGGTTTCCACAGGGACATTTAGCAGGAGGCTCCCCTTCTAGTATGAAGGACTGTTAGTCTTGTGTGTCCAATGCGTAGCCGAGTCTAGTGTGTCCAATGTGTAGCCGGGTGGTTTCTTCTCTTCTTGTATAATTAAGATTCAGTTTCCTTTATTTTAAAGTGGGTTCTATTTGGTAGAGCTTATTGTGGGTATTTTTGTCCCATAGTTGTTGCCATTTTTGCATCATTATTTTCTTGATTTTATGTTGTTTTTGGTCTGTTATACAGTAGTTTCACAGTGGAGCCTTGTATTTCACTAAGTCGGTCCTAAAAAGGTTCGACGTACAAAACGTTAGGAACTTATATAACAGTTAATGACGCAGCAATCTAGTTGTGGTGGCTGATACTTTAATGTCCGACATCGACTGACTGACCAACTAACTGAGCTCACTGGCGACTGCTACTGCTCCTACTTATTATAGGTGGGAGAGTCTATTAACAATAGAATAGTGTGTTCCGGTATAACAAGGTCAGAATGTGGGATTTTGGAGTCCTGGTTGGATGTCATGTTAGATGCAGCTTTTGTTAAGGAATCGGCTTTTTCATTTTCTTGAATTCCAATATGACTTGGGATCCAACAAAATATCACCTTTTTATGTCTTATGGAGTTGATTTTGTTTAAAAGTTTGACAATTAAAGGGTTATCCAGTTTTGTAGGACAGAGATGGAGTCGGTATGGATGATAAATTTTTTTAAGTTGCTTGTACAAACAATCTTAAGTGTTAATTTTATTGCATAGATTTCTGCAGTAAATATGGAGGCTTCCTTTGGGCGGCATTTTTTCATCATTTCCTTATTGAAAACTGCTCCACATCCGGTTCTATTGCTGTCTTTCGAGCCATCTGTGTAAATGTGCGAGTAGTTTGGGTATTTTCCCTGAATATTGAAGAGTTTTTCTTGGTAGGTTAATGGGTGGATTTTATTTTTAGGGAGCTTGTTTAAATCAAGAATAATTATAGGCTGCTTAAGTAGCCAGGGTGGTAAGCTTAGTTTAACAGTATCATGGATGTTTGCGATTGGAATATCCACCTCTTCCAATGATTCTTGACTTAACGATGTTAAAATTGTAGCGTTCAGAGACATGCTCACAGCGTTACAAAGAAACGGTTCTTAAGAAGAAACTGTTATAGAGAAACGTACCCCTTTCAAATGAAATACGTAGAGAATCAGAGTGATTTAACCTCGTAAACGTAGTAAGATGTGTCTTAACTGCAAGGTTTGAGTTAATAGCACTGAAGAATGGAAGTCTTCTCGACATTTGCCACAGAAGTAGCGACACAATACCCGTAAGATTGCGATGTTATGTCTGTAGGAAAGCGGATTTAGGGTGGTAAATAAGCAAGGTTACTTACTGAAGCGAACTAGAGATAAGAACAAAGGAAGAGAGAAACGTCGGTAAATCCGACCTCCATCCATCTTCTACAGCCACTAAAATTCTACTAGTGCTGTGTAGGTATCACTGTCCATAGCATTGTCGGTTGATAGGCTTCATGACATGTCAAATCTTGTTGGGTTATTTAACGTCAAATTTTGAATGGGATAACTAGTGAGAATCGAACTCTTTCATCAGTAATAATGATCAACAAGTCAGCTCATATTAGCCATTACCCCATTCCGAGGAACCCCGTGACTTTAGGGGGATTTGTCTAAATCCTTATTGGTGAAGCCAAACAAAAATGTCATGACATGATCTCAAGAAATGAATAATGGTTGCCTCGGAAAAGGTTCCATTATTGCTAAAACTTCCTAGAGCATATCAGAATTTTAACTGAGAACATATTTCTAATAAATAAATATTACATTTAATTGAAATGGAAAATGCTGTGTTTACAAGTTTCATTGATAGAATTTCTTTTACAGTTTTCAACATCTAAACAAGATCTTTTTGAAAACACACTTTAAAAATCTCTAAAAATTTATACACAGTAGCATTCACATACACACTTGCATGCTATTTTTATGTCCACAATATCTACATATTCAACCTTAATGTAAATACACACAACGTATATAGAAGCCATTTTTCTGAAGGACCTTTTTACAATAAAGAAAAGAAAATGGAAAAATTTCATTTTGAGTAAATGACCTTGGATTAAGAAACCAAAGAAATCACTTTTTTTTGCTATTTCAATGTTTGTTTAAATCATTTTTGAAGGTAAAGCCTTTAAAAAGTTAACATGATTCATTTCTAGTGCCTGTTGACTGAATTTTAATTACCTAGAAGCATTTCTTTTTTTTCAGGATTTGTCTCACCCACTCTGTGGAATGCATGCTTATGTGTTCAGCCGGAAAGTGTGATACTCAATATCAGGAATATTATTGAAATTTAGATTCTAAAGAATTTCTCCCTGTTCTTCAACTGAATTTAGTTGCAGAATTTTGAAAAAAAAAAATGGGAACTAGGAAAAGAAAACAGTAAAAGATGAGTTGTCGATGGTTAAAAAAAAGAAACAATGTGAACTCAAAATAAAGATTTTTTTCTACAACGTTGATTACCCTTTACAAGACCCAAGAGCCACTCGAGGTAGAGAATTACTGAGTAAGAAGCACAATTTACGGGGATATGCGAGGAAGAGAACAGTTAAACCGAAGACTTGAATAAGCCAAGATTGTAGCGATTGGTTAAAGCATACTTTTGGGAGTTGGTTTCAAAAAGCAGCAGTTTGTAGGAAGATGCTACTCGAGTGGCAATTACGTCTCACCAATAGAATAGCAAGAGAATGAGGGTGGTTTGCGACTATGGGCGTGACATGACGGGGATTAGCCGTGAGGGATACAACTGGTGGAACTAATGAATGTAGTTCCTCGGAACACTTTACATGGAAATAGTGATAGAGTAGCAAGAGGCTTGCGACGTCTCCTTCATGTGGAAAGGTGCTGTACGGTGGAAAATATTTCGTGCTTGGACTCTACCGAGACTGAATGTGAAGACTGGGCAGCTTCTGTGTATACAATCGCAGAGTACTCCATTTTCGGACTGGCCTGTCTTTAGTGAACATTTCGGATAGCAGGGAAAGTCAGGTATTTGATGAAATTGTACAGAGAACCGACCATTTTCCCAGCATCTTTAGAGATGAATCGTATGTAAGAGTTCCACCCGTCCATCGCAATAGGTGAATATTTAAATTCCTCTAAATTAAGATTTTCCGTCGAACTATTTTCATTATATCATTTCCCAAATCGTGTAACTGCGAGATTTTCCAATAGTTTGAACCGTTGTATCTTAGAAATGATTAAAGATATCTTACTGGAATTCTTCGAGGTTTTTATAAACTATTGAACTCTACTTTGAACAATAAGAATGTATTTAGCTCTAAGTTGAAATGATGATCCCTCTTGATGTTGTGACCTCCTGATCCAGTTTTCCTTTCTACTGTTTTTAAAACATATTCACCATTCTCTTGATGGTTCTTGAATGAAATTTGATGATGGAAGCCAGAGTATGAATGTTGGTACCATTAGTGAAGGTCTGAATGATCATTTGTCTCTTACCATTACTCAGTTGGTGCCCTGTTCTTATTTATTTATTAAACAGTATATATATATGTAACAGCAAATTTGTCCAAATCATACAAAAGCAAAATTGTCTAATTGTTAGATTAAGCTTTGAACCGTTGTATATTAGAAATGATTAAAGATATTTTACTGGAATTCTTCGAGGTTTTTAGAAACTATTGAACTCTCCTTTGAACAATAAGAATGTATTTAGTTCTAAATTGAAATGATGAACCCTCTTGCTGTTGTGACCTCCTGATCCAGTTCTCCTCTCTACTGTTTTTAAAATATATTCACCATTCTCTTGATGGTTCATGAATGAACTTCGAAAATGGAAGCCAGATTATGAATTTTGGTACCATTACTGAAGGTCTGAATGATCTTATTCGTTTCACCATTTCTCAGTTGGGTTTCACGGTAAGGCTGGCACAAAACGATTTTAACCTGTTCTCTTTCTAGCTGCATAACATAAAGTGTTTTGCAGTGATTCTGACGACAAATGTTGTCAAGATGGCTAAACGTCTTATCTGAAAACCTTTAAAAAAGAAACTCAATTAATTTAGTGTTTCTTTAGGTATTAAACATTGGACAATTATCCCATGCTGTTACAATCTATGTTATTATATAGACACACCATTTCAACTCGAGGGGTGAGAAGGGGTTGATTCATTGCTTTTCCGAAGAGTATTTTGCGCGTAAGAAAATATAACGAGTCCAACGGGAATTAGAACTCGGCTCTCCGATTAACAATTCCGAGCCATTATTGATTACACCACAAGCACATCCAAGCTTACAGCACCCGGTCCCCCATCTAGGTATTAACCAGGCTCGATGTTGCTCAACTTTGGTGATAGTGCGGGAACCGGTGTTTCAACATGATGTGGCTGTAAGCCGAAGAAGATTAGAGGAAAATAAGCAAAAAAATCTAAGAATAAGAAAAACAGTTGACGAGGGAGTTTGTTAAAGCGAGCAGAATATGGAAGGGGTTTCCTTCAGGAATGGAGTAGAAGTAGATAGGTTAGTCTATCGCCCGGTTCACCCTACTTCTCCCGTCTGTTGAACAGGAGGAGAGGTTTATCCCTTTTTTTAGTGGTTAAGTTTCCGGTTCCTTTTAAAATCTTATTCTCCTTAACTTCCAGTGAACCCTTCTGTCTTAGTGACCTCACTTAGTGACCTCACTTAGTGACCTTCTGTCAGTGACCTTACTTAGTGACCTTACTTAGTGACCTTCTGTCTTAGTGACCTTACTTAGTGACCTCACTTAGTGACCTTCTGTCTTAGTGACCTTACTTAGTGACCTCACTTAGGGACCTTCTTAGTGACCTTAATAGTGACCTCACTGTGACCTTCTGTCTTAGTGACCTTACTTAGTGACCTCACTTAGGGACCTTTTGTCTTAGTGACCTTACTTAGTGACCTCACTTAGGGACCTTTTGTCTTAGTGACCTTACTTAGTGACCTCACTTAGTGACCTGTTTTAGTGACCTCACTTAGTGACCTCACTTAGTGACCTCACTAAGTGACCTCAGTGACCTTACTTAATGACCATCTGTCTTATTGGCCTCACTTAATGACCTTCTGTTTTAGTGACCTCACTTAGTGACCTTCTGTCATAGTGACCTCACTTAGTGACTTTCTGTCTTAGTGAACTTCTGTCTTAGTGACGTCACCCCATTGGCTGCGGTTAAAGAATAAAAAAAAATAATTGTGGATATGGATCTTTTACCCCTTCTGATTTACGCTTCCGGTATTTTTTACTTTGAACTTGCGAGATTGATGACCTTTAGAATTACGACCCTGTTTTTTTTTTGGCGGGGGATCTCGATCTTGCAATTATTCTTCAGAGATGTTTGAGATGTTTGGTCTGTAGATAAGAGGTTATAGAGTGGGAATTAATTGTGCACAATCATTATGGGGGTCACCTTCTCTGATTTTCAGATCAATCATTATTCCAAAAGATGTCTACCCAAATGAATATGCGCTGTTACTAATAGTTGACGTTCTGTAATGTTGAGAAAAATTAATACTTTAAGAAGTGCTATGACTATTCTACGCATATTTGTTGAAATTCTCTTTAAGCTAGTCCATTCTACAGCTTTATTCTGGTGAATAATTTTGACGGAGTAATATGCTTTGCCATTTGTAGATTAGAAAGGATTTTTTTTTATTTTGTATGCTTTTTTTATTTTCCGCTCTTCCTTATTTTTTTTAATTTAAGTTCTAGTCCTTTCTCGTCATTCGTTTTAATTTCCAAGTTTCAGTTTTCTTTTCTGTTTTTAAATATATTCCTTACTCCCCACCATGTTTCTTTTTCACCTTTCTGATGTCCTAATATATCTGAGGACATTTCAGCCTTATTGTTCTTTCCCTCTTTTTAAATCTTTTTTTCCCTTTTCTCTTGACTTTCACATACTTTAAATATTAATTCCTCCCTACGCTTACATCGTGTATTTTTCTTTCTTACTACATTTTGAATTCCCCACATTTCAAATAACCACCCTTTCTTACCTGTTTTTAACCCATTCTTTCTTATCCTCCATCATTTTTTCCTTGGTTCTAGCAACATTTCTCTGGAATTATACTTTCTATGTCCATGGCTTCTTTTTTGTAATTCCTCACATTTAACTATGATTTCTTTTTCACTTGCTTTTTTTTTACTGTCTTATCCACCGTCTTTATTTTCTCTTTTTCTCAACTTCCTCTTGATTAGCCAACATTTCATGTTTATTACTTTCTAATCTTCCGCCTTATTTCGACTTATTTCGATTTCTTCCGCCTTATTTCGACTTCTTTTTCTCACATTTCCCATAAATTTCTTTGACCAATTTTTTAAACGATTTGTTTTCTTATCCGTCATCTTTCTTTTCTCACTTTTCATCTTTCTCTTGAATTAATTTCCATCCGTTTATCTATTTACATTTGTTTGCCATCTTCCTTTCCTTCTTTTTCACTTTCCCTACTCCTTTCAACATTTACACCATCTTTATTTCCCTCATTTTTCCCCAATAACTTTTTCTTTCTTTCCTTTCATCTCTACTCATTCTCTGTTTTGCATGTGAGACTTCATGTATTCCTGTAATCTTCATTTTCCACCAACAATTCGTCGATTTCTTTCCAATAATTTTCCCTTTCTTTCTTTCTATGTTGAAATTCGCCCTAGGACTCCAATCTGAATCTATTCATCCATATTTTAATACCGATTATCAAATTATTTTCTCTTTCACAAAGCATCAAAATCTGTTTATGTTCAATCGTTTTGGTTATTAGTTACAGCTTTCATAGGCGCTTTTCACCCATTTTGTTAGACATTGAAAAACCGGGACGCCATCTTAAGTCGCTGTAGCCAGCCAGCCAATCAATGAACAGCTGTCTACCTGATTTATTTAAATGTTCAATTGTACATCAAACGCAGAGCGACTTGAAAATTATTAGACACTTGCTTAATTTGTCAATTTGAACTCAGAGTCAAAGAAAAGGTTTGAAATCACAGATGTTTACACTCTTTTTGTCAGTCTCACTAATCAACGGAAGTCTTTGAATTCAGAAAACACTTGACACCTATATATCATTTTATATCTAAAACTATATGTAAATATAAATCGTAAATTAAATAAGAACAAGTGAATTTAATTCATAGATTGTTCATCCATCCTCCTCTACAATAAGTTTTGCTGGATTTTTTTGTGGCTTCAGAAGGAGAGTACTTCGAAGGAGATTAATAACGAATTGATATCTGTTATAGTTTTATTTGATAGCACAAGTCATGATACTTTTTGTTCAGTTCTCTGTGTATGTCTATGTGTGAGTATAGATGATAAATTAATAAAAACTATTTATTTTCGGCTAATACCATAACTATGCTATTTGCTTACGACAACAATATTTTTCAGGACACACTAATATATATATATATATATATATGTGTGTGTGTGTGTGTGTGTGTGTGTGTGTGTATTGTGAAATGGACAAAGTCCGACAATTATTTTAAGACATTTTTTTATGTTTATACGTTCTTTTTATGGATACAAATATTTAAGTAAATGCTCTGTTTATAATAAACATTATTAACGACATTTACCGGCCTGAATGTCCGAGAAATTTTCATAGAAAAAATGCGTCCTCCGGCAGGAATTGAACTTATATATAACTTATGATAATGTTTTTAAGCTTATCAGACAATTTGAAAGGAACTTACTAAAAATAAATAGACAAAACTTGTCTATATTATTTAATGAAACATGCATCAATGAAAAATTGCTGCCTAAAATATATATATATATATATATATATATATATATATATATATATATATATATATAGAGAGAGAGAGAGAGAGAGAGAGAGAGAGAGAGACTGAGGAAAGAGATTGATTGATTCTTACATTTTCTATGACGTGTCAACCCTGTCTAGGTTATTTAAAGACAGAAAATATTTTTAGATTCTAAGAATATTTTAGAGACTATAATTATTTACCAATCGAAGTTCTATTATTTAACCCGTAGCTGGAGGGAGAAGAGGTGGATTCGTACCTCTCCCAAGGAAATTTACGCGTAATTAAATAAAACGAACCCAACTGGATTTGGAAGTCGCTTCTCCCATTAACAATTCAGAACCGTTATCCTTTACATCATTGGCAGATCCAAGCTTACAACACCTTCTATTCCCAAGATGTAGACACCATAGATGTGGCGGGTGGAGAGTAGTGGATCCATACCTTTCCTCAGGGTATTTTTATGTTAACGAAACTAGTTAGAATTGGAACTCACCGGAAGTCGAAAAATATTTTTACATTGTAAGAACTTTTTAGAGATAATAACAGTTTACTAATATAAGTCTTACTAATAAACTCAGGGGAAAAGAGAGGGATTCATACCTTTCCCAAGGATATTTAGGCGTATATAAAAAAAGCGAACCCGACTGGAATTGGAACTCGGTTCTCCGATTTCTAATTCTGAGCCATTATCCTATACACCAATCGCTCATACAAACTTACATCATCAGGTATTCCCAAGCGGTCAACCATATAGGTATTGACCAGGCTTAACGTTGCTTAACTTCCGTGATACTACCAGAAACCGTGATATGGCCATAATCCACAATGAGTCTGGAATGTAGTGCTGTGGCCTGTTTAGGGGCCTAAAAGAAAGACATGGAAGACGAAGGTAGGTTGAACAAGTGTATTGAAATAACAGATATATACAAAGCAAGAATATTAGTAATAAACAGATAGAGGTCTACGTCCGAACGGGAGGTTAACACTGCGTCTACGCTATATTTAACAGACCCCCCCACCCCACGAGGGTTGTATATGGCACAAGGCCGAGTTTACCGTGGGTTCTCCGAACCCGTAGGATCAGTCAAAAAATATTCTCTTAGAATCCGTATAAACGGGTTCAGAGTCTGTCTACCTCCCCGGACGAAACTTTGCCCTTCGGCATAGCTTCGTCCGGGTTCCTCTCTGCCAAAGCAGAGAGTTCGGCAGAAATCGCACACAGTCAGAGACTGCGTCTACGCCCCCAACCGACTCACGCAGTTAGTATTTATGAGAGGAGGAAGAGTTCATTCTACTGTAGGGGGGTTTACCAAAACATAGAGAGCAGTTTCTGTTTTAATTGGCTTGCGGTCATATCATGTTGAAACACCGCTTCTCGCACAATCACCGAAGATAAGCAACGCCGAACCTAGTCAGTACCTAGATGGGTAACCTCTTGGGAATAAAAGGTGTTGTGAGCTTGGATGTGCTGATAATGTAATGGATAACGGCTCGGAACTGTTAATCTGAGTAGCCACTTCCAAATCCAGTCAAGTTCGATTTATTTACTTACGCGCAAATTCCCTTGGGAAAGGTATGAATCCATCTCTTCTCCCTCCAGCTATAGGTTAATTAGTAGTACTTGTATTAGCCAGTCAGTCAGGTGCCATACGTGATACAAGCTTAGGCGATCATTTATCTTTCGATACAAGATTGACGAGAAAGATGTTTTCCTGCAGTATGTTGCCATTTCTTTTTGCGGTAGACCAGTTGCGATCCAAGGCTATAGAACCTGGTCTGCCCCGCTAATCCCCCATAGCTGGGGGGGGGGGAGAAGAAGAGGATTCATACCTTTCCCAAGGGTCAGTCAGTTAGGTGCCATGCGTGATACACGCTTCGGCGATCATGTATCTTTCGATACATGACGATATTCAGTCACCCCCCCCACGAGGGTGTCATGTGGCACAATGCCTTTTTAACGTGGGCATTCCGAACCATTAGGCTCTTCCAAAAATATGCCCATTGAACCCGTATAAACGGGTTCAGGGCCGGTTTTACCTCCCCGAAGGAGACTCCGCCCTTCGGCGTAGCCTCCTTCGGGTTCCTCCCGCCCGTAGGAAGAGAGTATAACCGAACAGTCGCTCGATACATGACTGACGCAGCAGATATTTTCCTGCAGTAGGTTGCCATTTTTTGTGGTAGAGCAGTTACCATCAAAGGCTATAGAAACCGGGCTGTCCTGCTATTTACCCATAGCTGGGGGGGGGAAGAAGAGGACTCATACCTTTCCTAAGGGCATTAGCACGTAAGCGAACGTAATGGATTCGACTGGAATTCGAACTCGGCTCTCCGATTCCTCAATCTGAGAAACAAATCAATTGTAATTAAAAAAAAACATTCATTTGACTGCTTTGTGATATCATAGGCTTATGAAATAATTTCCAAATATTTAAGGAAATCTTTGTTTATTTGATGTCTCCCTTTAGGGCGTAGTCGATCATGGCTCTCCGCAACTTGCTATCCTTCCCACCCCTTCTGCCATCCATCTACAAAATCTTTTAGGCAGTTTACTCTATGCCTCCCTCTTCATTCAGTTAGCCATGTGAGTGTCTAATTCGTCAAACCCTCTTTTCTCATTAGGTGCTCCAGATATTTCAACCATCTATTTGTGAATGTGCTTGTATTATTTCGAACTATTATCCTCATTTTAGTTGATACAGATGTTACTATATAGACACAACGTTTCAACCAAGTACCCTCTGTTTATCATCAGGTGTCCTTTGATTGACTGATATGGGATATCAGTTCATTATTATGGTATTTTCTCCCTGTGCTATCGGTTATTCCTGCTGAATTGATGTGTCACTACCAGATGCAAGGATTGAACTACTGACCACGAGATGACAATAAGACATAACTAACTGAATGCCCACTACACCACAACTCCGAATGATGTTAGGCGTGTTTTGAGACTTTTATGTTCAATGTCAGATGGCCTTTTGATATTTAGTTACGATGGCAAGTTCAACGCTCTTCATAATTTGCTATTTCGTTTCTGACTTCAGAATGTTCTATATTTTTGTCTTATTTCTTTGTGATTTTAAGTATTAGGTTGGTGCAAAAATAATGTCGTTTTTTGACTTTCAACTTCAAAAGAGAAAACGACATTATTTTTGCACCAACCTAATATCTTATTTGTTTCCAATTTTCTTCAAACTTCCTTCCCGCTCATATTTCGTTCATGATATTCTTATCATATTCCCGAAGAACCATATTTAAAGGAATCGTCCAGCATTCACTGTCATATATAAAGATTGAAGAAGTTCAGCATTTTTTCTTTTATTCTTTTTTGATTTTTAACAAAATTCTCCTGTTTCTTAATACTTTGCTTAGTTTTTGAAAGGCATTTTTCGTTATTCTAATGTGCATTCGGATTTCGGTGTCACATTTTCCATCGTCTGTTATCACATTTCCTAGATAGCTAAATTTCTGTATAATTTCCTTTATAACGTCTTCAATTTGTTGTTTGCTTTATTAGGCTGTTATTCGTGCTTACTACCATGTATTATATCTTATTAAAGATGCTTAGTCCATTCTTCCTCCTTTCCTTTACTACCTTGTCTATGAGTTCCTGAAGATTTCTTCTTGCGCTTAACATCAAAATATTTTATGTTGTTAAAATTGTGCCCAACAATAACAAATCCTGATAGAACTTCTAGTTTTCTAATGATCAGCTCGTTGTATAGGCTGAATAAATCCAATAAGAAACCACGACTTTGTCTGATGCCTCTTTCCAACTTTGTGTACTTACTCAATTCTTTATCAGTAAGAAGGCAGACGTTTTGTTCCCGGGAAATGTTCTAGAAGATTGGTGAATTCAAGACGTAGGAAAAATGGACCCCCCCCAAAAAAAAAAAACAAGATTCAAGCGTAGAAAAGAAAGTATGTGCTCAAGGAAAATTGCGAAGAAAGAAGAAAATAATGCTGAAAAATAAAAATCGCGAAAAAAAGAGGGTGAGAAAAGAAAGTAATTGGAATTGTGGGGAAATGAAGAAGTAGGAAGAAGGAAAAAAAAAAGAAGGGATATTCAAGCGGAGAAAAGAAAGTAAAAGCCCAGGGAAAAGTTGCGAAGAAGGAAGAAAAAGATGAAGATACGAAAACTCGCCAAAAAAGAATGTGAGGAAAGAAAGTAATCGGAAATGTGGAGAATTCAAGATGTCGGAAAAAGTTAAAAAAAAAAAAAAAAAGAAACAGAAAAAGAAGATTCGACCCTGGAATAGAAAGGAAAAGCCCATGGAAATGTTACGAAGACGGAAGAAAATGGTGTTGATAAAAACAAATATCGCCAAAAATAGGGTTAGAAAAAAAGTAATCGGTAATATGGGGACGTAGGAAGTATTAAAAAAAAGGAAGATTCAAGAGTAGAATAGACTGTAAAATCCAAGGTAAATGTTGCGAAGAAGGAAGAAAATAATGCCTATGTATAAAATATCGCCAAAAAAGGTGAGAAAAGAAATTAATCTTATATATGGGGAATTTAAGACGTAGTAAGGGGGAAAAAAGGAAGATTTGACCCTAGAATAAGAAGAAAAATCCCAGGGATATGTTATGAAGAAGGAAGAAAAAGATGCAGATTAGATGGAACTTCCCCAAATAATAAGGTGAGAAAAGAAATTAATCGGAAATGTGGAGAATTCAAGATGTAGTAAAAAGAAAAAAAAAGAAGATTCAACCCTGGAAAAGAAAGAAAAGGCCCAGGGAAATGTCACGAAGATGGAAGAAAATGATGCTGACGAAGAAAACATCTCCAAAAAGAGGGCGAGAAAAGAAATTAATCGGAAATTTGGGGAATTCAAGACATAGGAAGAAGGAAAATAATGAAGATACAAGCGTAGAAATGAAAGTAAAAGTCCAGGGAAATGTTGCGATGAAGGAAAAAAATGATGCGGATAAATAAAAAAAAATCGTCAAAAAGAAATTGAGAAAAGAAAGTAATCGGAAATGTGACGAATTCAAGACGTAGTAAGA
>CAHIKZ030000060.1:1372500-1445000 GCA_903632075.3 Acanthosepion pharaonis
AACACAACAAACCAAACCAAACCAACAGTTATTCATCAAAATAAATTCCATCAATCTCGACGTTGTTGTGTCAGAAATTAGTCAGTATTCGAACCTGTCCCAGATGCCCGCCCGTTGGTGTTTAATAAAAAAAACTGTAAACAAGCTTCCTTCACTTCATCAAAAGTTTTGTATGGCTGGTCGCGGAGGAAGTGCGCATTTGAGCTGAATAGGTCATAGTCACTCGGAGCCGCATCGGGACTGTATGGTGGATGTGGAAGATTCTCAACACCATCCATCTGTTTGAACTTCTCCTTAGTTATCCTAGCAGTGTGTAGCCTCATATTGTCTTGCTGGAGCAATGATCGATCTCTATTGACCAAAACACGATACTTCGTATTTAGTTTGTCGTACACGCGGTTTAGCTTCTGGCAATATAGTTTAGCGCCGATGGCGAAGAAGCTCAAAATGCAGTGCTTTTTGGAGTACTGCTAGACAGAGATTAAGATTTATTGTTTTCTTTCCGCTCGCTAAGTGAATCCGGACTTTCTGACCAATCTCGTATTTCTAATTGTTAACTAGTTTATATTTAGTTTCTCATCACTTTAAAACTTCTACGTTTGTTTATGGCATGGCCAGCATTCGTCAACAGAAACACATTTCTGTCATTTCCCTCTCCTTCTTCTATATGTCACCCCTCTTCAGGATATTAGCGTTCATAGCCCTCCACAATTTCTTGCCCTGTGTAGCTGTTAATAAGTTTTTTCTAATTCCTGTTCTGCCACCCATTTACACAATATTGTTAGGCATCTTATAAATTGTTTTCCTCTATCTCACTTGCCTTCAATCAGTCCTGTGAATATCACATTTTCCAAACCTTCTTTCCTTGTTATGTGCCGCAGAAATTTCAACTGTCTCATCTTGATGTTACGTGTAAGTGTCCTTTATGTTTCTGTTGTCTCTAGAAGTTCGTCGTTGCTTACATGATCGGTTCATGGTATTCTCGTCATCCTTCTGTAGAACCATATTTCTGTTGCCTCAAGTCTTTCTTTCATCTTTGAGGAGCATCTGTCTATATTTCTGAGATGAGGTATTATGTACATCATTTACATTATTCGGACTATTGTCCTCATCTTTGTCGCAATATCTATTACAACGTTTCGGCCGTTGTACTCTCCAGCCTTCTTCAGGTGGTTGGAATGTCGAACTGAACCCTTTATTTCGCACACTGGGTTAGACTGTTCTAGTTCTACGTTCCATGTCTAATGGATGTCAGTTATCAGTTATCTCCTGTTAATTTCCATCTGAAACTTCTCCACTGCCTTAGCCGGATATTGAGCTTACATTCTTTGGGTCTTTTCACTGGATTTAACTAACACCTTTATCCACTGTGCCATGTCCTTGAGGAAATAAAGGGTTCAGTTCGACATTTCAACCACCTGAAGAAGGCCGGAGAGTACGAAGGCCGAAACGTTGTAATAAATATGGCGACAAAGATGAGGACAGTAGTCCGAATAATGTAAATAATCTTTGAGGAGATTGTCCAGCATTCACTGATATTGCATAACAGCTCAGTACTCTTTTTTTTGTTTCTAACGAAAATCTCCTGTTTCTTAATACTTTGCTTAGCTTCTGAGTGGCATCTTTTTCTATTCCACGACGCCTTCGAATTTCAGTGTCGCACTTTCCGTTTTCTGTTAAAACACTTCCCAGATATTTAAATTATTGTACTTGCCTGATTTGGTATCTCCAATTTTAAATTTGCATTTTAGGCTGATTCTTCTTTTCTTGCAATTGATGTGTAAACTTTCCTCTTGCTTTCCTTATCTACCTTTTGTAGGAATTCTTGTACTTTCTGTGTCTGCTATCAACACTGTGTCATCTGCATACCTGATGTTCTCAAGATTATGACCGCCAATAATTAATCATTGTCACACTTGTAATTCTCTTAAGACTACATAACTATAAAGGTTGAATAAGTCCGGTAAGACAACACATCCTTGTCTTACGTCTCTTTCTATTTTTGTGTATTCACTGAATTTATTTTCTGTGCACAGACGGCTTGCGGCCATCCGAGGATTCTGGATTATTCTAATATCCTTGCCAAATATGTGAAGGTTACCTAGCAATTGCCACAGTTCTTTGAGAATTAATTCATCAAATGCGTTTTATAATCTATTAAAAATAAATTTAGGTAGCAGTTCAGCACTTTTTCAGTGATTCTAAAGATGTTTTGATTATCTTGATTTGCTATTCTTATGTGCATTAGGCTTCCTTTATCCCATTTCTCGGCACCTGTTTCATCAATACTCTGCTTATTTTCTTTGTTTCTAGGGAGATTTTCCTATCTTAATACTTTGCTTACTTTCTGGAAAGCATATTTTGCTATTCCTGTTCGCATTTCCGTTTCACAATTTCCACCGTCTTTTTCATCAATAGCATACTTCCTTTTTTTGTTTTGAGGGTCATTTTCCTATCTTAATACTTTGCTTAATTTCTGGAAAGCATATTTCACTATTCCTATGTGCTTTCGGATTTCTGTTTCACAATTTCCATCGTCTTTTTCATCAATATCATACTTGCTTTCTTTGTTTCTAAGGACATTTTCCTCTCTTAATACTTTGCTTACTTTCTGGAAAGCACCTTTGTCTACAATCCTGATAGTTACAATTCTGTACCTGCTTGATTTTGATGTCTCCAAAACGTCGTTAGCACTTTGGGCTGCCACTTTTATTGATAACCATGCATTTCGTCCACTTAAACTTTTTCTTGTTGTGTACCAAATTATGCAGCAGTGTAGGAATCTATTAAAGATTAAAAGGATGCCATCTGCTTATGGTAGAATTTATAAAGAAAATGAAAACACCTATTCAACAAATCTAAATACGTGACCGCTTACTTTCTTTGTTCTTTTTTCAATGCCAGAATGAATGTCTCAGCCGCTCTAGAATTTCAATATGCCTTGATGTCGCTACGATAATTCATTGCTTTGGCTAGCTCAGCTGGCAAAGATGTTGCAATTCAAAGAGTTTAGTTTTTACCTGAAATAAAAAAAAAATTCTTGTAAAAGGCTTTCATTTTTTTTTCGTCTTGTCAAGACAATCTCAAGGGAATCATTATCATTTACAGTTCTTTGTAATTCTACATTTCTTTTGACTTTTTATATCATTCTTTCTCTATTTTCCTCTTTTACAAATTTCCTTTTCTCCCGTTACTTTATCATCGTCTTAAAAAAAAACAAAAAAAAAATCTTGTTTTTCTCTTTCTTATAAATACTTTCTTGTTTTTTTTTCTCTTTCTCAGATCTCCTTTCTCGTTCTCATCTTTTTGTGTCTCTTTCTTTCTTCGCCCCTGTCTTCCTGCTTTTTTCTTTTTCTTAGCTTTAAGGATATATAAAACACAAACACACCATTTTTTTGTGCTTCCTTCTCTTCTTCTTGTACAAGTTTCCTTCTTCCTCTTTTTCTTTCGTTTCATTCATTTTCTTCTTCTTCTTCTTCTTCTTCTTCTTCTTCTTCTTCTTCTTCTTCTTCTTCTTCTTCATTACGTCCGAAATAAATAAACCCTTCTTTTTCTTCTTATAAATTTTCTTCTTTCTCTTTCTAATCGTATTTTTCTCATCATCTCCTCTCCTCTTTCTTTCTGCATTCATCTTTGTCCACGTGATTTCTCCTCCTCCTTCCGCTCCTCCTCCTCCTCCTCCTCCTTCTTCTTCTTCTTCTTCTTCTTCTACCATTTTTCTTTCATAACGTTCCGCTTAAAACCCACCTTTTAGTTCTTTTCTTCGTCTGATAAATTTTCTTCTTACTCTTTTTGAATTTCTTTTTTCTGTTGCTTTCTTTTTCTTCTTTGCCTACGCATTATTTTTCTTCTTCTTCTTATATCTCATCCATTTTTATTTTTATTACGTTCCACATAAAAATACACCTTGTTCTTCTCTACTTATAATTTTTCTTCTAATTCCTCTTTTTTTTTGCATTCTTTTTCCTCTTTCGCTACACCTTTTTTGTCTATGCCTCCTCCCTCTTGCTCTTCCTCGTGTATGCATTCATTACACTATTATTAATATTTCTCTTCCTTTTTAAATTCAATACGCTCCATTTAAAAACCTTTTCTTTTTTTCTTATAAATTTTCATCATTTCTTTCTATCGCCTTCTTTTTTCCTCCTTGTCTTCACCTTCTTCTATGTCTTCTTCTTCCTTTTCGCTTTTGTTAAATTCCACTTAAAACAATCGTCGTCTTCTTTTTTTTCTTATACATTTTCATCTTTCTCTTCCTAGTCTTCTATTTATTGTCCCTTTCTTTTTTCATTTTTTGTTTACACCTTCTTCTTATTATTATTTGTCTCCTCCCCTCCTACATCTAGTTCTTTTTTACTTTTCTTTTCTTCCCCCTTGTCTCTTCTTATTTCTCTCTTTCTCGTTCACCGTTTTCTTTCTTTTTCGCCGTTTTCTTCTTCTTTATTCTTCTAAATCCTTTCGTTTATCTTTTACTTCTTTTTTGTCGGTTTTACTCTTCCGTTTTAAACTTTCTTTCTTTCTTTATTTCTTACTTTCATTCATTCTTTCTTTCTTTTATTTTTTTCATTCTTATTTAATTCTTTCTTTATTTTATTCTTTGTTTGTTTGCTTCTTTCTTTCTTTCTTTCATTCTTTCTTTCTTTCATTTTTTATTGTTTGTTTCTTTCATTCTTTCTCTCTTTTTCATTTTTCTTTCATTCTTTCTTACTTTCTTTTATTCTTTCTTTCATTCTTTCTTTGTTTTATTCTTTCTTTCGTTTTTCTTTTTACTTTCTTTCTTTCTTTCTTTTATTCTTTCTTTCTTTTTACTTTTATTCTTTCTTTCCTTATTTCTTCCATTCTTTTTCTTTCATTGTTTCTTTCTTTCTTTCTTTTTATCATTTTCTTTCTTTCATTCTTTTATTTTTATTTCCTTCTTTCTTTCATTTTTTCTTTCATTCTTTCTTTCTTTCATATTTTATTATTTCTTTCTTTCATTCTTTCTCTCTTTTTCATTTTTCTTTTATTTTTTCTTCCTTTGTTTTATTCTTTCTTTCATTTTTCTTTCTTACTTTCATTCTTTCTTTCATTCTTTCTTCCATTCTTTCTTTCTTTTTTCTTTTATTCTTTCTTTCTTCCATTCTCTTTCTGCCTTTCTTTCTTTTCTGCCTTTCTTTCTTTTATCCTTTTTTCTTTCATTCTTTCATTGTTTCTTTCTTTTTATCATTTTTCTTTCTTTCTTTATTTCTTTTATTCTTTCTTTCTTTCATTTTCTTTCTTTCTTTCTTTCTTTCTTTCTTTCTTTCTTGTTTTCTTTTATTCTTTCTTTCCTTCCTCCTTTCTTTCTTTCTTTTTTTCTATTACTTTATCTTCATCTATGGACTGATGCACCTCGTTTTCTTTTTGTCCTTTGTTATTTTTTTTTTTTTCAAATATTTCTTCTCTGCGATGTCACTAAGCACAAAATCCCCAACATTAATCTAAAATTGCTTGAGTTTTCCTTTCATAATATCTTTCCAGTTCTTTCGATGTTGTTTCTTGTCGCGATGAATGTTTCATGAAATCGTAAACAATTTTTCATCCATCCAGTTTTCAGCCAGCAAGAATTTTGACACGTATAACTGTCAATTCTAGCCAGGAACTGATGCAAAGTGCGCACATCCATTTTTTTTTAAATTCAGCGGAGGTCTTCCTTCTTAAGATATCTACTCAATAATCAACTATGATATTTGTATTATTCATTTTATATTAACAATATATATATATATATATATATATATATATATATATATATATATATATATATATATATATATAAAGGATTAAACAGGGATTTAGGTTTATTCGGAGAATACATTTTCCAGAGAGAGCCTTCTACAAATCCTCCACAACCCTAACCGTGACAAGCTGCTGGCCCAAATCGAATTGATTACAGTAATACAACACATGAAAAAACAAAACAATAACAACAACAAAAAATAAAACAAAACAAGCAACAACAAAATTCCCCGGAAGAGGGAGTCCTGTTTCATTACTGATTCTTCACTGCGTTCATAAAAGGACGCAGTGTGTCTGAAAATTCCGACTTTAAAATCTTTCTATTTGTGCTTCGGTTATAGACATCACACGAAGATTCGTAATGAACGATAATACTTTGGACAAGAACAACACATATAAGATTCGCCAGTGATGCGTAGAAGTAGTAGTCAACTACTAGAAGTGAATCAAGTAAATTACACACTGAATCTATAACTGCAGACGGTATCTACCAACTGCTCCAAACAGTCAGATGTGGCACAAGACCGAATTTAATGTGGAGTTCCCGGGACCGTGGACTCAGCTAAAAATTCCCCGTAGACCTCGTATAAAACGGGGTTGGGTAGGGTTTTTTTTTCTGTAGACGAGACTCTGTGCTTTGGCATTGCCCTGTCTGGGTATCTTCCCTGCCTGAAGGTAGAACGTTTAACCAGCCCAGCTGAAGACGAATCTCCAACTGCAGACTGGCCAACCAACACATACAGTATTCACTCTTGTATTTATAGGATTGGGACATGCCCATTATCGTCCGTAGGTATGCTTCAACAAGTAACGAGAGAGGATAACAAAAGAACATGAATTAAGGATACAGAGAAGATTATGATTGACATTGCATTTAAAATATTTAAAATCAAAGTTGTTTGGAAAGCCTTAACCAGAAGACACACACATATACATATGTCCGTGTGTGTAGGCATACACACATAGACATATGCACACGACCACACTCACATACGTTCACAAACACATGTGCGCATATACATATACAAAAATGCATGCACACAGACACACACACACTCACAAAGGAAAAAAATCAATTTTGTGCCAATAAGATCTACTCAACTAGGGCATAAATTATTTACATCAAAGTGAGTATAAAAATAACAAAACAAAATGAGAAAACTGACAGTCAGTTGCCGAAACCTCCTGAAGAGTGGATTGAACAATTATGGAGTCGCAGTGCTGAGTATAACGCCAATCAGCTAAGTGATAAGTTTTATTTGTATTAATATCCACAAGCTGAAACTGTATCCTATACGGAACCATCATATAGCCTGACATGCGATTGAGCCACAGAGGAGATTTTTGTTTAGCAATAGAGAATTGTAGTTTAAAAACAGTAAAATCGACCTTGCTAACCGAAACGCTCCTCTGTGGCTCAATCGGTAATGCACGTTAGGCTATATAATGGTTCCGTATAGGATACAGGTTCAATTCCTGTTGGAGGACGCATATTTTTATGAACATTTCTCAGACATTCAGACTGGCAAATGTCGTTAATACTGTTTATTATAAACAAAGCATTTATTTTAATATTTGTATCTATAAAAAGAACGTATAAACATAAAAAATGTCTTAAAATAATTGTCGGACTTTGTCCATATATATATATATATATATATATATATATATATATATATATATATATATATATATATAAGTAATGGCTGAGCACTTCTATCTGAGTATGCTTGTCAGCTAGGGCAGCTAGCCAATCTCTATAGTAAACACGTGTATAGGTGCATTTTGCATTTGTTCAACACACACACAGTTCACTTGTGGTTTATACTGCAAGTATGCTTAGCGTCCCTTAGTTACAATTTTGCTGGAGATCGTTTGCTCAACAAATTTTACTCACAAGACTTATGTCAACTCGTGGTGTTGGTTTTAAGGTATGGAATTGCCTTGACAGGCTGATAAGTTAAAGAAGTCACCTTCCTGACAAATCAACCAAAGTGAGATTTGAAACAGGATCTCATATATATATATATATATATATATATATATATATATATATATATATATATATAACAGGCAGGATGTGTGTGTGTGTGTGTGTGTGTGTGTGTGTGTGTGTGTGTGTGTAATGAATGCACGGCCGCAATTTTCGACGGATTTGCACCAAAATTGACATGCACATGCTCCAAGTTAGTGCGAAGGCCAAGACCGACCTTGCATTTCCCAACTCCCATCGATAGTGGAAATAATCGATTTTTTCATGCTTCTATGGCAGTTTTCATGTAGTTTGTGGCCATTTTCTACTGGTCAGAGTGAGAGCCTATAGCTGGCTGCCACGAATAGGCAGGAAGATTCTATTGGCCAGCGTGAGAGTCAACAGCTGATTGACACGAATGTTAACTAGCATGCTAGCATGCAAAAAAAAATTGATAGCTACATTCGTCACAAGTGGGAAAAATTTAAATCTGCATAGGACTTTACTTCAATTGGCTCATTCGCTTGCTTAAACTCAGCGTTGATTCTGATTCCGCAGAACTGGGTTGGGTGTGAAAAAGTATTTGTTGTTAATATTCTTTTTTCATTCGGTTTTTCCAGTTACGAGTCCATTTTTAAAGCTGATCGTTTTGTGTTCATTTTGTTTAGTGCTTTTTTCGTAACAGATTTAATGTTTAGTATAGAGGTAAGAAAAAATTCGCAGTGTGAGATAGGCAAGAAGTAAGGCATGTAGCAACATCAGCACGGCAAAGGGCACTCTTTTAAAGGCAAGGAAGGGCAAAAATATTTTAAGTCAAGTGATAGCGATTGCTGTATGAGTTGTATGATTTTTGAATCAAGCACGGGCAATGCCAGGCCATGCTGCTAGTATATATATATAATTCATAGGAAATCTGACAAATATTTAATATATTTTTTGTTTATGCATTATTTTTATGCATACACTTATTTGAATAAATGCTCTGTTCTTTAATTAAACATTTAATTACATTTACTTGCCTGAATATTCAAGAAATTTTGTAGAAAGCAGAATCAAACCTGCCGCGTATATGGAAGCACCATAAAGCCTGAAATACTATGATTGTTCAGCCATAGAAGGCTCCTGGGTATGTGTTTAAAAGAAATAATTCAACTTTGCTTAACTGGTAAACTTTAATATATGATTATATGGACAATTTGCCATGTTTTTCTTTCTGGAAACCACTGACAAAGTTTGTAAAAGTATTTCTGGATTGTATTTTGAATTGTACATTTAACAGCCTCTACTGAAAACATTAAACTTAATAATACAAGATTGAAGGATTTCAAGACATATGATTCTATGGAGTTTCATCCATATAATCATAAACAAAACACACACAAAATTTGTAAAAGTATTTTTGGGTTGTATCTTGGCTTGTGCCTTTAAAAGCCTCTACTGAAAACATTAAATTTAATAATGCAAGTATGAAGGATTTATGGACATATCATTATATGGAGTTTTGTCCATGTTTGGTGTGAGGAACGCACTCAAAATGTTTGCAAAAATAATTTTTGATATATCCTGGATATAAAAATGAATGAAAATAAGTAAATGTATGTAAAACTCCAGCTTATCTTTAAGTCACATTCTTAGAATCATCAATCAGTACTGAAATTGACCATCTTTATTATCATTATGGTGTCCTTGACTAACAATTTGTAGTGAATTTTCTTTCCACTATTTTTATCATATCCATAATATATAAATATAATATATTTTTCACAATATATATATATATATATATATATATATATATATATATATATATATATATATAATCATTTATTTGAAAATTATAACATAAAAATGTTATAAAATCACTACAAAAATAGTCATTTCGTTTCAACATTTCTGGTGTCTTATCAAGTGATGGTGTTATTCATAATATATATATATATATATATATATATATATATATATATTCATAATATATATATATATATTCATAATATATATATATATCTTACTTATTATAAAACGCAGATTGTGTGTGTGTGTGTGTCTGTACGTTTATATATTGGATCGGATTTCCTACATTTTTCAACCGATTTCAACAAAACTTCACAGGATTGCGTAAAATTACCTTGCGGTGGTTCTGACAGCGCCCAAAATTGGAAAAAACAATTGTTTTTGCACAAAATCAATTTGAAAACATGATTCTGTCGCCACAATGAAAGGGGGACAACTCATATCGAGTTATACTTATTATAAAACCCAGGTTGTTTGTGTATGTGTATGTCTGTGTACGTATATATATGGGATCGGATTAACTTCATTTTTCAACCGATTTCAACAAAACTTCACTTTTTTGGAAGGTAGTGTTTCTTATTGTCTTGGACACTTTTTTCTTTATTTTTACATTCAGAATGCTTTAAAAATTCCATTTACAAGACAATTGTTTATAATAAAATTCTATTCAGTCGATAGACTCATAACGATTGAAAACAATGTTTTTGTTTGAGTTTGGGTTTGACCAATTTGTGATAAAAACCCCAAAAAAAACAAAAAATAAAAATAATTAAGACATGTGTGTTCGTCAACCTTAAACAATAATCTTTATCAATTTTATTTTTCAGTCTTCATGATAGTCGATACTTGATCTATCTCTTACTGTTACATCCCCGGGCAACGCCGGGCTCTACTGCTAGTTTATAATATATATATATTTTATATTTCATATATATATATATATATATATATATATATATATATATATATATATATATATATTCATAACATATATATATATTTTCATTATATATATATATATATATATATATTCATAACATATATATATATTCATAATATATACATATATTCACAATATATATATTCATAATATATATATATATATATTCATAATATATATATATATTCATAATATATATATATATATTCATAATATATATATATATTCATATATATATATATATAATATATTTTATAAGATATATATATTCATAATATATATATATATATATATTGATAGTATATATATATATATATTCATAATACATATATATATATTCAAAAAATATATACACATATATATATATATATATTCATAATATATATATTTATATATTCATAATATATATATATATATATATATATTCATAATATATATATGTATATATTCATAATATATATATAGTACAGTTTTCATAATATAGATATATATATATAGATTCATAATATATATATAATATATTTTTCTTTAAATCAGGCTCAAATTATGTGAGAAATCCTATTTTGTATTTAGCCACCATTTCTCTTTATCCATTCAACATTTTGATCCCCAAATACAGCAATCGGCAACCTCCCCTTCTGAGAAAGCCTACAGCATCTTGACACAGCTCAACAATGAGTGTCCCTTTTTATCACCTTCTATTCCACTGATGTAGAAATACTCTTATCTAACGTCTATTCTATGCGCTCTTCTTACAGTTCAACATGTTAATAGGCATTGCATGATTGTAAAATCCTTGCCCAAATCGCTGTTCTGTTGAACCACTGGAGACCCCACTTTAGGGGCCCGCAAACTTAATTGTAGCCTAGTAAATGACATTGTTTATTTCGTAGTAACCATTAAGATATGCACACACAGACACACACATATATATATGAATAAAGATAAATATACTCTATGTGAAATCTTTACACACACACACATACACACACATATGTATATATCTATCTATCTATCTATCTATCTATATATATATATATATATATATATATATATATATAAACACACATATAAACTATCTGAAATTTTTACAAACAGACAAATATGAATGAAGATAAAAGGAAATCTTTTCTGTATAAATGCATTTTGCTCCATCAGATACTTTATCAAGGTAAATGTCCATTTTTTATTTTGCAACATGTATTTATAACCAGAAAGTGGATGAAAATATTGTTAAGTTTAAAAAATATTAAACTTAAGAATGCGTTAAAATATTCATAAAATTAACCGTGTAAGTAAAGGTAAACTATGAAGTGATGTAATTTAATGCCTAATAAATCAAACTGAATACATATTGGTAACTTTTATTACCTTATTTTATATATATATATATATATATATATATATATATATATATATATATATATTTCTTTTTTAGTCTAACTATTATTTTATTTTAATTTGATGAATTATTTTAATATTTATTTTGAACTAGCAGTAGAGCCCAGCGTTGCCCGGGGATGTAACAGTAAGAGATAGATCAAGTATCGACCATCATAAAGACTGAAAAATAAAATTGACAAAGATTATTGTTTAAGGTTGACAGACACGCATGTCTTAATTAGTTTTTTTTTCTTTTTTTTACGAATTAGTCAAACCCAAACTCAAACAAAAACATTGTTATCAATCGTTATGAGTCTATCGATTGAATAGAATTTCATTTTTAAACAATTGTCTTGTAAATGGAATTTTGAAAGCATTCTGAATGTAAAAATAAAGAAAAATGTGTGTAAGACAATAAGAAACACTACCTGCCAAAAAGTGAAGTTTTGTTGAAATCGGTTGAAAAATGTAGGAAATCCGATCCCATATATAAATGAACACGCACACACACACACAACCTGGGTTTTATAAGTATAACTCGATATGAGTTGTCCCCCTTTCATTATGGCGACAGAATCGTGTTTTATCGTGTTTTCAAATTGATTTCATGCAAAATAATTGTGTTTTTCCAATTTTTGGCGCTGTCAGAACCACTGCAAGGTAATTTTACGCAGTCCTGTGAAGTTTTGTTGAAATCGGTTGAAAAATGTAGGAAATCCGATCCAATATATAAACGTACACACACACACACACACACACACACACACACACACACACACACACTGCGTTTTCTAATAAGTAAGATAATACAATGTCTTCAGTTTTCTTTTTTTTTTTCTAATATTTAAAAATATTTATAAAGATGTATATTGGTTTTGGAAAGGAGTATTTCTTTTAGGAAAGAAGATTAATATCTTTATTCGTATTGTCTTTTTATATATACAGGATATGATAGTTAAATTTTCGCTATTTTATATTTTTAATTTCATACCTGGACTTTGTGTGTTTTTGGTTTTGTTGACTGCACAGTATAGTAGGGTCAGTTGGGCACCATCTGTGAGAAAAAGAGCAACATGATACAATTTACTCTGCCAGAAATTTAGAAACGGCATGCTGTACTGCTTGGCATTTCACACTGGAAGATCCAATACAAATATGTCAGAGTGTTTGACTGTCAATCTGAGGAGAGTGCAGAGAATTTGGAAAAAGTTGGGTGAGTCTAATGGATGATTACAAAGGTATGGCAGCTCAGAAAATTCACTCTAATCATTCTGATAATAAAAGAAGTCCTGCATTTGCTGGTGAGGGCTTCAGAGTCAACATGGAGGCCTACATCAAGTGCGGAGGTATTGCTACCTTTATTCAAGAGAGTGAATGCTGGAAGACCTTATGTCAGGCAACAGGACTCTGCACCTTGCCACACAAGCAGGAGAACATAGTCATGGTTGTCAGGCAATTTCTGAGACCTCATCACCTCTTATGTCTGGCCACCTAATTCCACAGACTGCAACCCCCCTTTATTATGTGTGGCATTTGTGCAAGAGACTCCTTGTAACACTAAAGATGAAATGAAGGAAAGGATTATGGCAGTATTTACCAACTAAAACAAGGAGATCATCCAGTAGAATAGCAGGAGATTTTGTTTATCTAGAGGCCATGGTTGAAGCCAATGGTAATTTTATTAAATAAATGTACTTTTTAGTATTTAAGGATATTTTTGTGTAATTATGGTCAATGTATCTGTTAAAATGAGATGTCAGTGTTATTTTCAAGTTTGCGTATTTTATCCACACAAGCAGAACACAGTCATGGGTGTCAGACAATTTATATTCCCAATATATATTACCAAAAATTCAGAACTACATAAGATTTTTAACAAAAACACAATTAAATTAAGCTACAGCTGCACTACTAATTTAAAAACAATAATAAATAGACAAAACACCAGATATTTTAGAACTAATGTGCAACAAAATATAGTTAACACTAATAATTTAAGCAACTGTAGAAATAAGAATACATATTCATTGAATAGATCTTGATGCAGTCATCTATAATGCAGAAGTTATAGACATTAATAGTCAGAATAAAATGTACACAGGATGTACTGAAGGTTCTTTTAAATGAAAGTATATTCATAGGTCGTCATTTAAGCTAGTAAGTCTTAGGAGTTCTACCAAACTAGCTAATTATGTGTGGAATTTAAAAGAAGAAAACAGCAGGGATCTGATTGTAAGATGCACAAATTTTAAATATATGAAGCCTTATAGCAACCACAATAAAATTTGCAACCTTTGCAAACAGGAAAAATTAGCAATAATGACATTTCCAGATCCCCAAAAACATTTGAACCAGAGATCCAATGTCATGAGCCGCTGCATACATACAAAAATTCCTATTAAGCTCATATGTAAGTATGTACATTTCTATTACCCACCCCCTCTGATATATTTATAATACCCTTTCCTCCTTTTCCCCTTCTTCTTCTTTTTCTCCTTTTTCCTTTGCATCCCCCTCCCTCCATTCTATCATACCAAATGCTGTGCCTGAGGATATTGTAAGGTTGAAACCAAGGTAGTAAAATCAACTGATCTCCTAACTTTTAAAATATATATATATATATATATATATATATATATATATATATATATATATATATATATATATATATATAGTTAGTTAGTTAGTTAGTTTATGAAAAACTAGGTAATCCGTATGGGTAAACCTAAGGAGGATAAAATCCAGAGAGCTCAATGTAAATTCAGAGCAAATAATTTAAATAATTTATTACCCCATATTAACTTAACTAAAATTTAAGTAAAAGAGATTACCTATCTAGAAACAGTCACGAGTTAAATTCATGAACAAAATTCAAACGGATAGAGATGTCAACTTAATAATCAATAATAACATTTTTTAAAGAGATTAAAAAAAAGATTACTAGAAGTAAACTTATATTTTAAAAAAAAATTTTATTCTTTTAATGTACTTTCTATGAATATTTTTCTAATCGACTATTTCATAGAAAATCCCCAAAATTTAAAAAAATTATATCACTAACAAACATCAAATTAAATTATTTGTAGACAGTCTAGAGACATTCAAATTTATAATCTTTATGAACCCCCAAAATAACACTTTCAAAGTAAAGCAAAAAAACAGCATCTGCTTCTAGCACTTTTTTCCAAAAAGAAAATTAGTGACATCTTCTCTCATAACTTCCTTCCCTCTTTTTCTCTCTATGGGTTTTTTCTTCTCTACCCCTTCGATATCAATATATAACTTCCGTTAAGTTAACCGTTTAAATGTGTCAATATCTGCTAACTCACTCATGTCTTCTCTCTCCCCCTTCACATCCTCCCTTCGTTAGTTTACATATGTTTAATACGGCCCGTCAAAAATGTGTAAATTTTCTTTTCAGTTTTTGTTTGGAAGTAAAGTCTGATGATCCGCAGTCCTTTTAAAAGGGCTGTGGTGAAATAATTTATGACATGGAACCTTAAAGAAGTCTGTTTTTATTTAAATATATATATATATATATATATATATATATATATATATATATATATATATATAAAGTGATATTTTAAGACATTTTTATGTTTATACATTCTTTTTATAGTTACAAATATTTAAGCAAATGCTTTAACATTTACCGGCCTGAATGTCTGAGAAATTTTCATAGAAAATATTTGTCCTCCGACAGGAATCGAACCTGTATCCTATACGGAACCATCATATAGCCTGACGTGCTTTAACCTATCAAGCCATGGAGAATCGTTCGATTAGCAAGGTCACTTTTACTGCTTTTAAACTTCAATCTTCCATGAATCTCTCACGTACATTCATATCTATTCAAAGCGTATCCAAATGTAAACAAATGATGTCGCACATTATGAATCGAACCTATATTGTCGGAGGACGAATATTTTCTATGATAATTTCTCGAACATTCAGGCCGGTAAATATTATTAATACTATTTATTATAAACCGAGCATTTACTTAAATATTTGTATCTATAAAAAGAATGTATAAACATAAAAATGTCTTAAAATAATTGTTGGACTTTGTCCATTTCATAATAAAGTGATATATATATAGTAATAAAAAATATATTCTTTGTTTTTTATTTCCTTGATATGTAGTAGCAGAATAAAATTTTTGGAATTCCCAAAATTTTGGGTTCTTCTGTAGCATTCATCAATGTTTAATACGGTGCAGTGTTTTTTAATTTGAGCTAAATTTCATATCCAATGGATGTTGATGACCCCAGTGTGAGAATCATCAATTCTTTGTTCCCACCAGCTGATAATGACTTTTATTTTCTCTTCCTCATTCTTTATTTGTCTCTTACTTCAGTCAGATGGCACCAACTATAAGAGCTCGGGGTGCAGGGCATGGTTTTCTTACTCTCTCTTTTTCTTAATTACAATTATATAATTACAACCGCAATTAAAAACTGTTATGGAGATGATCAGAAACAAAAATACCCATCACGATAATAATTCTGAAGCAGGTATATATAAAATAAACCGTCACGACTGCTCTTCACAGTACAATGGAGAAACTTGCAGAAATTTAATAAACATATCTATGAACACAAGAAGGATCTTATACACAACAATTTATACAAATGCATTAGTTATACATAGAAAAAAAGTCTATCACAATTTTGAACTAAAGAATGCCGCACTTATTAAAAGAATAAAATACTTAGAAGGTAAATTTTCGTGAGTGTCACTGTCGAATCTTATCAAAATAAAAATCTACACCCCAGATTTTTCCAACATCTCCATTCCTGAAAGAATTACTTCTTTCCGAAACCAATATAATCTTACTTATTATAAAACGCAGATTGTGTGTGTGTGTGTGTGTGTGTGTGTGTGTCTGTAACTTTTATATATTGGATCGGATTTTCTACATTTTTCAACAAAACTTCACAGGACTACATAAAATTACCTTGTGGTGGTTCTAACAAAAATGGGAAAAATACAATTCTTTTTGCACAAAATCAATTTGAAAACACGATTAAGAGACATCGTGAAAATGGAAGGGGGAAAACTCACATCGGGTTGTTTGTGTGTGTGGGTTCCTTTAAATATGGGAGCGGATTTCCTATATTTTTCAGCCGATAAAACAAAACTTCACTTTTTTTTTGGCAGGTAGTGTTTCTTATTCTCTTGCACACTTTTGTCTTTATTTTTAATATTCAGAATGCTTTAAAAAATTCCATTTACAAGACAATTGTTTATAATAATATTCTATTCAATCGGGAGACTCATAACGATTGAAAACAATGTTTTTGTTTGAGTTTTGGGTTTGACCAATTCGTAAAAAAAAAAAACAAAAAAAAAAAAACAATTAAGACATGCGTGTCCGTCAACCTTAAACAATAATCTAACGATCTCTACTGATTGTACGAATATAAACATCGGATAAATTCTTTATCTTTAGGGAAAGATAATGAAATCTAAACATACACAAGTCCTAACTAAAAATAATAACCGGAAACTACTTTAAATACATATGGTGTCCAATTTTTTTTACTGTATTCAATAAGTAAAAATCATAAATTGTAAAACTAAAAGATTACAGAAAGGATACCTACATTTTTCAACCGATTTCAACAAAACTTCACTTTTTTTTGGCATGTAGTGTTTCTTATTGTCTTACACACTTTTTTCTTTATTTTTACATTCAGAATGATTTCAAAATTCCATTTACAAGACAATTGTTTATAATAAAATTCTATTCAATCGGTAGAGACTCATAACGATTGAAAACAATGTTTTTGTTTGAGTTTGGGTTTGACCAATTCGTAAAAAAAATAATTAAGACATGCGTGTCCGTCAACCTTAAACAATAATCTTTATCAATTTTATTTTTCAGTCTTTATGATGGTGGATACTTGATCTATCTCTTACTGTTATATCCCCGGGCAACGCCGGGCTCTACTGCTAGTTGATTATAAAAATGTTAAAAATTTAAAAGAAAAGGTTAAATTCATTGCTCTACACAATAAATTGAGCAAACTTACAGAAATTTAAAAAATGTATCTATGAACCTTTTGTGGGTTAGCCAATATGTATCGGTGACAAATACAATTTAAACTGACCCTCTAATATTTTTACTAAATCAAATGCAACAAAGACAACAACAGCAAGATTAATAATCAAACAGGCAGATTATTTGTTTTAAGAGAAAATATTTTTATATAACAACAAGTACACATGATAGAATATAGTTGTTTAAAACACCTTAGAGTTTTTGGTTGTGTGATCAAGAGTAATATAAAAGGTGTTATGCTACAGATCTGGTAAGGAATTAGTTTATGTTTTATATATTTTGTATATTTTGGTATAATTGTCATTTAAGGAAAGTCCATATAAAAATGAACTTTGTTCCTTTTTCAGTAGGAAAACTTGAGTGTCTACTAATATAAAATACCCTTAAATTCTACTACATAGTCCTTAAAGTTTTCTCAATTGCATTGCTTTGTTGTGTACATGCTGTTGGTATTCCAACGGCTTTGCCAAACTTTGTATTTTAATCTTCTGCGAATTCATGTCTATGATTTATGTTTGTCTATCTCATGAAGATTCTGTTCTTCCTGACATTTTTTTACGCATATCATTGTAGTGGGTTAGCCTATCTGTATCAGTGACAAAATACAAATTGACCCTCTACTATTTTTACTGAATCAAATTCAACAAAGACAACATAAAGTCAAATAATCAAATAGGCAGATATTTGTTTTAACAGAAAATATTTTTACATAATAACAAGTACACATGATATAATAAAGTTGTTTAAAACCCCCTCAGAGGTCTTGGTTGTGTGATCAAGGGTAATATAAATGGTGTTATGCTATAGATCTGGTAAAGAATTAAACAGTTTATGTTGATGGTGAAATTGAATGAAATAGATTGCATGACTTATTGTAGAGTTGTCTTGCTTCGACTGATATAGTTACAATTTCCTTTATGATGTGGAATAATCCACGTTACCTTTTCACCCCTTTGCAGAACAATCCATTCTTACACCCACACACCTGTTATCCAATCAAAACACTCAATTTCTCATTGGCTAACAGCCTTAAAAACTAAGTATGAACGTGAAAAATGCCTTTTTGGCTCAAATGTGTTTGAGCCTACTTTTCCTTTCCAGAGCCTATAAAAGAAAGCAATTCGAACCAACTTACCAGTCAGAATTCCACACTCAGAGAGATGCCAACCAATTCCACGCCAGTTTAAACTTTTGACTTTCCCGCACGAATTAACCTCTGACTCAACAACCTTTTGGCATACTCAATCTCTCTTTTAAACAAACTTCTCAAAAATTCATTTACTTTACTTGAGAAAGTGAAATATATATTCACTACATATTAGTAACAGTAACAAACAAAACTTTTAACAATTAACAGTTCAAGGTACGCAACTTCGTACAACTTAAGAATATTTTACATAACACTCGTATACACACACTAACATTTGAACTGTAAAATCGAACACTTTTGTATGTTGAACAGCAAACTGTTTAATTCTTATAACAAATAATCAAAACACGGATTTAAGCATTCAAACATACTCAACAACAAACTACATGTCTTATTCCATCAACATACAACAAATCACCAATTCATAACTCATTTGTATATATTTAAATTGTATATAAATTACCGTATTGTTATGTATTTTACTTGTCTTTGTTTTTAACTCTGCTTTGCATGACCTGTTCTAAATATTCGTTTATTATTTGTTGTGGATGAATGTTAACGGACACGCCACCTAAAAATTCCTTCTGATTTAACCAAATACATTCACTAATCCCAAACAATGTTGTTAAGATATTAAGTGAATTGGTTTCTGGATTTCGTCTTCGTTGAATTGGTCACTAGACGAGATGTTAAAAAAAAATTGAATTCCACAAGCCAGGTTGATGTTAATAAAATTTAACTTTTAGTGAGGAAGTTGGGTTTCATGTGATGAGTTGATTATTTTAAGGACTCATTAAGTCATGTTGAAGTTTCATATTTATGAATTTCTTGATCACCTGAGAGGACCGAGAGAATGTTTACCATTTTTTTGTGTGTGTTGAACTCTGAACAGGTCAGCTTGAGGTCAATCGTACAGACATAGGCAGAAACATGACATTATTTATAGACCAATCAGAAAGCATTGTCTCGTACTGAACTCTGGAGCCGATTTTAATGGGTTCAGCACAAACTGAGAATACTTAGCTTTGATCTTCTTCAAACAGGTTTAAAACAGAGAATGCAGAAATCTAATTCTACAAACTCAAAAGGGATCTTATTCACAACAATTTATCAAATACATTTGTTATACATAAAAATAAATTCAACCACAACTTTGATCTTATACCACACTTATTAAAAAAGAAAATAACTTATTTAGATGGAAAATTCTCGAGAGTGCCATTATTGTATCTTATCAAAATATAAATCTGTGCCCCAGAGTTTTTCAAATATCTCCATATCATATGCCATATTAAAACATTAATTACATAAAAAATTTCAAGAACATCATTTATTCACTTTAATTTATTAAACTTTAAATTATGTTACTTAGCATCCTCTATAATTTACCTAATGAATATTGATCAGTGTGTGTGCATTATATGTATGTGTGTGTGTGTGTGTGTGTGTGTGTGGATAAATAGTCAATCCAAATCCACAAAATATCTGATCTTCAGAATGACATTACTTAATAGAATTTTCTAAATTACTGAGAAACTATTACCTTATTGAGGTATACTTGTTTATTACTTTTGTTTTTTCATTGATAGATAGATAGATAGATAGATAGATAGATAGATAGATAGATAGACTGTGATAAATAGACAGATAATGAACAGACTGTGATATATAGATAGATAGATAGATAGATAGATAGATAGATAAACAGACTGAGAAATATAGATAACAAACAGTGATAGATAGATAATGAACAGACTGAGAAAGATAGATAATGAACAGTGATAGATAGATAGATAGATAGATAGATAATGAACAGACTGTGATAGATAGATAAATAATGAGCAGTAATAGATAAATACATAAATACATAAGGAACAGACAGTGATATATATCTCTCTCTCTCTCTCTCTCTCTCTCTATATATATATATATATATATATATATATATATATAGAGAGAGAGAGAGAGAGAGTAAAAGAGAGAGAGAGTAAGACAGATAGTTAATGAACAGGCTGAGATAGCTTGAAACAGTAGATATAGGAATGAAACAGTATAGTAACGTGAAATTAACTTTAGTCAGGAAAGTTAAACTGATAGTAACCAATCGTTGTTGATTCTTATATCTACACTGTCTATATCTATAAAGATTCTATTCATTTTCTTCAAAGTCACCACATCTATGCCAGCACACTGACTTATGAAGAAGGCTTCTCACAAAAGGTAGTGGTAAGTGTCTGTACTACCTTTGCATTATACACACTCTTCATATTCTCAAAACTCTGGAGAATTATCTCAGAATTAAAACTCTAGATAATCTATTTGAAATGTATATGAGTTCTTTTGAGATCGACTTTAAAATCAATGTTGTAATGATGTGTTTTTTGTGAATTCCTCAAGAAATATGGACTCAAAGATCTGAGAAATGAACTTAAATTCAACTCTGAAATGTTATTTTCAAGGCTAAAATATTGAAAAGAAAATTGAGAGTCAAATTAAGACACGAGAAGACATGGTTCTTCTTCGCAAATGGAACAAAAATAATTGCACTCGACAAATTGTGAGAAGTTGTTGCATAAAGAAGTAAATTATCGATGCAACTTGGTTTGAGAAGTGGATTCTATTTTGTAAAAATTGGAAGAGTAAAGGTGGAATTTGGTAAAATCTTCCCAGCGGAAAAGGTGAGAAGAAAGGGTTTGATATTTTCTTTATTTATTGATCCTCTTTTTAAGAAAAGGGGGGAAAAAGCCTTATGAAATATTTTCTGGATTTGAATTCTAAAAAAATCCATAAGTAAATGAAAATTCATGTTTCAATGAAAATTCTTTTTTATTTCATTATATTCACTTAGAGGCTGCTGAAGGTGTGCCTTTTGCTAGATACTGTCAATTACTATTCATAGAATTTATATTATAATCATTTGTAAGTGCATTGACACAGAAGGAGAATATGATGAAATATAAATATTTATTGTGAAAATAACTGCTTTTTTCATAATTAGGCTTCCCACTTATTGATGAGCACATTTTCTGTGATATTGCTATAAATATTATTTTTATTGGTTACAAGTGTTTCAGATGACTTCCATGAAATTTAATGTTAACTGACCTAGCAAGCGAGAAATTGCTACTAACGAAAAGTATACTTCTCAAAATATATGCCTAGCTTTATCATGATTTTCCATGGCCTAATTGGTAAGAAAAATTTTGCTAAAGGAATGTTTTCTCTTAAGGAAAAAGTGACTACAAGTTTGATTCCTGTCAAGAGACATTTTCGTTTTTAAAGTACGGAGTCCTTGATTTGACATTAACTTTCACTGTTTAGAATAACAGGAAAGTCATATCAAACATGTATACATATTGAGAATACTTTCTTCAAAATTCTTGGGTGCTTCGGTTTTCAAATTTAAAAAATTTTTTGAATACAGGCTATTTTATTTGTATATAGCATGTATAAAATGTTGCTGGTTGGGAATGGATCCCAGCATAAACACCATATCTCTTTACACTTCATAACACAGTTTAAACATATACCCTGAAAGTAGTTTTATATAAAATTTAATAAATTTGGTGTATATACAAATTTAGGTAATGACACTAGTCATGTAATGCTTGCACAGATTTTTAAGAGATTTACTAAGATTTCACATTACCAATGAGATATTTTACATTCTATATGTGTACAAATGTATATGCTGGACTTAAGAAATCTGTCTTTCTGAAAAATTGTTTTAAGAGAAAAAATTTTTAAATTTCAACCATCAGTTACAAAGGCTGTTTGGTAAATGAATGCCAAATGTTTCCCTATAAGGAAACTGTTAATCTCACTATAGATGTGCAAAGGGCGATTATTTCCATTTGGACAAGATTTACGACAGTCATGTGACAACCAATTTACAATAAATATATAGATGCATCCCCAAACATTACTTCTACATGAGGTGTGAGAAACTGGAGGGAGAGAGTACATCTTCGATGATATCGCTGTGTGTGTGAGAAGAAAAATTCAGTAAGCTATCAGTCTCAACCAAATGACGCCATGTTTTGATTAAAATGTTATAATACTTACAGGGACAGTATTTGTATATAAACAAAACATGAACTCTGTAATGTAATGAAAACTGAAAAATGTCTGCATTTTATTTGTGACACTGCAATGCAATAAGGTTGGGTCTTCTCACCAGACTTATTCAAATATTGCAGTGAAGCAGTGAGAGAATTAGAACCTACCAGGATTTGTTATTAGCGACCACACTGTTAACCAAATCAGATTCATGGATGACAGATACAGTGTCGATAGCAGACAAAGCAAACTACAGGGGTTCCTATAAAACATAGTAAAGGAGAGAAAGAAGAAAGGACTAAATGTCAATTGCAAGAAGACAGAATGTATGCTTGTCAGCAAAATAAACGGCTCAACATGTGAATTACAAATTAGAGATACCAAAATTCAGCAAGTACAAAAATTTAAATATCTTGGAAGTATTTTAAGATAGGATGGAAAATGTGATACCAAAATCCATATTGGGAGAGCGAAAGATGCCTTTGAGAAGATAACCAAAGTATTAAGAAACAGAAATATTTCATTAGAAACAAAAAAGAGAGAACTGAACTGTTACATAATATCAGTTCTCCTATATGGCAGTGGATGCTGGACAATCTCCTCACAGATGAAGAAGAGACTTGTGGCAACAGAAATGTTGTTCTACCAAAGTCATGCTGAGAATACCCCAAAATGAACATGTGAGCAATGTCAAAGTGTTAGAGAAGAGAAAAACAAAAATTACATTTATACTTAACATCAGAAAGAAACAGCTAAAATTTCTAGGGCACATAAAGAGGAAAGAGGGCTTAGAAAAATTAATACTCACAGGACATATTGAGGGCAAGAAAGATAGAGGAAATGAGTGTGTAACTTGCATAATGAGCTTGTTGGCAGAATAGGGATTAGGAGAGATAGCAAAATAACAAAATTTACTCAGAGCTACAAAGGATAGGAAATTGTAGCGAGCCTTAACTGTCAATATCCTAAAGAGACAGTACAAAAAAGAAAGAGACCAAGAACAAGAAGATTGTGTAAATGGTTGACAGAATAGGAAATTGTGGAGAGCCATGATCATCCATGTCCTGAAGGGATACGGCTCAAGAAGAAGGAGCTTGTGCATAGTTGGCAAGAGCAAAAAGACAAACTTTACTATGAACTACAAAAGATAAGAAAATTGTGGAGAGCCATGACCCTCCATGTCCTTAAAAGGCACTGCCCAAAGAAGAAGAAGAAGAAGAAGAAGAAGAAGAAGAAGAAAGAGCTGGTGTAAATGATTTGCAAGAATAGGAATTAGGAGAGTTAGGAAAAAAACAAACTTTAGAAAGAGCTACAAAGACAGGAAATTGTGGAGAGCCATGAGCGCTAAAATCCTGAAGAGAGACAGCACATAGAAGAATGAGACTGTGTTGGCAAAAACAGGGATTAGGAGACAATGCAAAAAGGCAAACTTTAGTAAGAGCTTCAAAAGATAGGAAATTGTGGAGAGCCATGATCATCCATGGCTCAAAGAAGGAGAAGAAGAAAGAGCTTGTGCAAATAGTTGGCAAGAGCAAAAAGACAGATTTAACTAAGAATTACAAAAGGTAGGAAATTGTGGAGAGCTATGATCATCCATGTCCTGAAGGGACATGGCCCAAAGAAGAAGTAGTATAAAAAGGAGCTTGTGTAAACAGTTGTCAAGAACAGGGATTAGGAGAGATAGCAAAAAGACAAAGTTTACTAAGAGCAACAAAGGACAGGAAATCGTGGAGAGCCATGACCACCCATGTCCTAAAGGAAAAGAAAAAAGCTATGAGTATGGAGAAATATCTTGTTGTTGAAGTGTGGATGCTTATGAGGTGTAATTTTTTTCTTTGTAGAAATCAATCATTCTCTGCTTTCTCCAAAAACTGGGGCTTTTTATACAACATATTGCACTTCGAATAAAGTTTTTATAAACATTTTATTTTATCATGAAAATTTAAGATTTCTATATTAAAAAAAAAATTGTCACTTTATGAATATAAAAAACGGAGGTTTGAAGATATGTGAGTGTTTTTATTTCGTTTTTTTTTTTTTTTTTTGTAAATCTCATCGGAATTGTATATTTCTTTTACAGGGTCTCTAATTTCATACAGGCACTGGCTTCCCAGTGCCTTTTTGGTAAATACTTTCATGGTAATTCTTCTGATGAAATTTCTTCTAAGGTACCTAGACTTTATGAATTTAAGCAAACTAGTACAGAAATTTAAATATTTAGGAAGTATTTTAACAGAGGACAAAATGTGTGAAACTGAGGTCCGAAGATGTATTTGGATAGCCAAAGATGCATTTCAAAAGCTAAGCAGAGTATTAAGAGACAGGAAAATTTCAATAGTAAAAAAGAAATAGTAGTGAACTTTTTGCCTGATATCGGTATGGCAGCAAATGCTGGACAATTGAAGCAAACAAATATAGTTCTACAGAAAGATACCATGAACCAAACATGTGAGCAACGACAAGGTTTTGGAGTAAATGAAAACTAAAAAGAAACTAATAGTTAAAATCAGGAAGAGACATTTGAAGTTTCTAGGGTACATAATGAGGAAAGAAGGCTTGGAAAATATGTGTCCTAGTGGCTTTCAATATTTGTCTATATTTCTGAGATGAGGCATTGTAATTATTTACATTATTTATGTTGTTCAGCCTGTTGTTGTCAACTTTATTGCCATATTCACGACATTTCAGGTGATTGGAATTTTGAACTGAACCCTTTATTTCGTCCACCAGGGTAGATTTTTCTAGTTCCACGTGCCATGCCTCTTCTGGATGTCTCAATTATCTCCCTTTAACTCTCCAAGTTTTTGTTCACCACTGACATAGCCAGATTCTGAACTGACAAACACTTTGGGTCAAGTCACTGGATCCAACCAACACTTTTACCCACTGGGCCATGTGTCCTTGGGTTAGAGAGAGATAACTGATACTGAAACATCCAGAAGAGGCATGGCACATGAAACTAGAACAGGCTACCCTGGTGGATGAAATAGAGGGTTCAGTTTGAAATTCCAATCACCTGAAGAAGGTCGGAGCCTACAATGGCCAAAATAGGAGACAACTGATACTGAAACATCCAGAAGAGATATGGCATGTGAAACTAGAACAATCTACCCTGGTGGATGAAATAGAGGGTTCAGTTTGAAATTCCAGTCACCTGAAGAAGGCTGAAGCCTATGATGGCTGAAACATCATGAATATGGCACTAAATATGAGGGCAAAAGTCACCTGCTTGGGGTAAAATGATAAGCAAAAAAATTTTTTTAAAATCATAGTCTCAATTAATACAGTCAATTTAGTAAAACTTAAAACTGCAATTTATACATTATCATGTGTTTAAAGTAAACATTTTCTTTGTAAAAGTGTGTCAACGTTGATTTTCCTTTCATGAGATGTATCGTTTCACATTACCTAAGATTGTTAGTTGAAATGTTTATAAAATGACACATGCATCTGATGCAGAAGATGTTAAAATCATTATCCCTTATTTTACAGTACTAATATATTGAGCTCAAGAAGCTGGCATGTCATTTCAGTTGTCAATGCATTTTTTGATTTCTAGCTGCTTTGCTATTCTCTTTGCGTAAACAGAGCTACTTGGCGTAAACTTGTGTAGAGGAGCTGATATTTTTAAGTTAACTATGTCCTGTTGCAAAGTCACCTATTTATTTTCAAGTGTTGGAAACACAAAGTTGTTTTTTTAAGTTATTCAAGGGCTTTTTGATTTACTTTTGAATATTATGGTTTTTCTTACGTTGATAGTTTTCAAGTTTGATTGACTTTTGGAATTTGTGGTATTGTAATACCAGTCTGTAGTTGTTTAATGAAGGATGACCTTCTTTAAGATATATTGGATTAATTTGTTTGACGTCATTTAAACCTTTGATCTGAGAAAGCTGTTGTGTACAGATTACAGTTTAGACATCTCTGAATTAGACACAATGCAAGGCATCTAAATTAGAGTCTAGAATTGAATAGGCTATTTAAGAACATGACTCAAGTCTTCAAATGAATATTTTGCTTTAATCAATTCTTACTGTACTGGCTAAAAGAACACCTAGTGAAACTTATCCTGCTTTTAAATTCCTTATCTCTGATAGTAAATTTGTTACAACTCATACAGATAACAAAGTAATTAGTGATTAGAATATATCAATTGTGAATATTTACTATAGGTTCAGGATAAGTATATTCACTAACATGATTCTAATTCTAGATCATTGTTTCTGTTAAGACACAACGGACTTTGAGATGGCAGGGATTGATAACAGAAATATTGGTGCAGTTAAATATACATTTATTTACATTTGGTAGCCATTACAATAACGAGGACAGGAAATAGGTCTTTTAAGAACAGTTAATACCTGGAGACAGTTAAAAGTTTCAGGGGAACATTTAGCTTGGCATCTAAGGATCTCAGAATGCTACTATAACAGTTTCTGACATAGAAATGTTTATCAGAAGCCAAAATTCTTGGAACACTTATTATAGTACAGGATGTTTCAAAAAGAATACGCCAAAATCATTACGCTGTTTTTTCAGGTCTATAGCATTGTAGTGGACTGAATCAGTGGTTATTTGATAGAGTGGTTATCAAAGTTTGATTGGGTGTCAGTTTCACCGCTGTCGTTAGTATAATTTCCGGTGCAGCTGAATTGTGGGAAGATCAATCAAAATGACGACTCCTCAGTAGAAGGCGTTTTGCGTGCTTGAGTTCGTGAAAACAAATGCGATTGTCACGGTGCAGCGTGCTTTTAGAACAGAATTCTGCATTGATCCGCGTGAGAGCATTCGACGTTGGGTTAGACAGTTTAAAGAGATTGGGTGCCTGTGCAAAGGAAAGATTCCTGGAAGACCACGTGTTACAGAGGAGCAAGTTGAGAGGATTCATGATGCATTTGAGAGCAGCCCACGTAAGTCCGTACGTCGAGCAAGTCTTCAGCTTGCCATCCCTCATACCACTGTCTGGCGTGTGTTAAAGAGACGATTACACATGAAACCATACAAACTAAGCCTCGTCCAAGCACTTACTAATGATGACAAGGTGATGTGGAGGACATTCTGTGAGTCAATGCTGGAGATGGAGGAATGTGATGAAACTCTCTTTTCACGTTTAGTTTTTAGTGACGAAGCGAATTTCCATTTGAGAGGTACAGTCAATCGTCACAATGTGTGCATTTGGGGAACAGAGCACCCACATGAAAATGTTGAGCATATCGGCTTGATGCTGCCAGTGGTGGCTACATTGAGCACTTATAAAACATGAAATGAAATTTGAATCTATATACAACACATGTATTCATGCTAGAAGTTTGTAATGTTTTTCGTTTTTGACACATCGCTCGACGATTTTGGCGAATCTTTTTGAAACACCCTGTATATTATGTATATTGTGCTTTTGATATGAACACCTATGTCATCAGCATATGAGAGTGGGCTGAAAAGTTCATAGGCTGACTATGAAGGAGAGATGCTAGAGCTGTGAAATCTTACATGCATTAATTTCAGATCTTCTGATTGATAACTGCATTGTTTCTTTCCAGGTAAACTGGCATCAAAGAATACCCCAAAAGTAACTAGTGACTTCTGCATGTCGAATAACTTTCTAAATTTCAAATAAATATTTTAATTAGAAACATTAGATAGATTACAAATAAATATCTAAATTAGAAACAGTAACTGAAAAGCTCGAATTTAATTTTAAAAACGTTCAAGATTAGGAATATTGAATTTTGACAACAAAATTTTCTAATTGTTTTCATCTAGAATTTTATCTCCTGTATGTAAATAAATTATAAGTTTTTTTCATCATGAAATACAATAATATTGTCTAGATATACAAATACACAATCCTCATTAGCAAATATAGCTAAATAAGCAAATGGCATATTCTGTCTGTACATGCATCCATGTGTCTGAAACTCTTCTAATTTGGGCTATACTTGGCTCTACATAGACATATTTTGGAATCAGAATGATGCTAGCATTGAAATGAAAATTTGCTTTATATATGATTCTTGAACATTCAGCATTTGTATCTGGATGAGGAAGCATCAGTTAAAAATTAAAATTTTAAAATAACTTTAAAAAAATTAATGATTTTAAAAGTTTTTAATTTATATTGAGTGTAAAGTAACATAAAAACTTTGTGAATTTAAAAAATTTTGTTTTAAATTCAGTTTAAAATTTTTCCCAAACTTTGTGAATTAAAGAAATCAATTTTATTCCTTCAAAATGCCAAAGAATTAGAGTTAAAGTAACAGGTTTTGACATGAAGTTTTGAAATTCTACAGAGTTTGAAGAACTCAACTCATTTGAAGTTCTACAGAGTTTGTGGTTTGAAAAATTCAACTCAGTTGAAGTTCCACAGTGTTTGTGGTTTGAAGAACTCAACTCAGTTGAAGTTCTACAGAGTTTGTGGTTTGAAGAACTTAACTCAATTGAAGTTCCACAGAGTTTGTGGTTTGAAGAACCTAATATTTTGCCTGAATTGGAATTTTGGTTCAAATCCAACTTTTGGGTCTTTTTATTAGAATTGGACTTATAGCTTGAATCAGAGTTACAGTGAGGTTTTGAAGTTCCATGGAATAAATTGAGGAATTCAAAGTTATTTCTTTAAAATTATCATTACTGCTTTCTAAGCTGGACAAGAGGTTCCTTTAGTTTTGAGTTGGAGATCTAATTAGACCTCTGCAGAAACTAAAAGTGTGGCTTTTAAGCTAGTTTGTTTATAAAATGGTAAAATATTGCTGCTGCTTTTTTTCATTTGAAAGGAATGTAATATGAAAGGTGTAGTTACTGTTATCTTATTATCAGAATATAATTTTATTTTTTGATAAGTCATAGTTCAATCTGTGAGAAAAACATTGTTTGTTAGAAAGTTTAGATGAAAATGAGTTGTTATCTGGTATGAGATAATGATTGGATATATATATTATTATTAAGATAATTCTGAACAATGCAATGACTGTCAGGTATTTGTAGAGGAATTTTTTTATTCTTATTCCTTTTGAAACTTTGGAATTACCATTTGTAGAAGACTGTTAGTTGATATGACCTCTCAATTTATATATACCACAAAATATGAAACAGCAAGAATAAACACAAAACGGTTTTATAAGAACAACAAGATTTATATTTATATTTGTTTAATGATGTACAAGCAAAGAGGTTACTATTTTTTTGGTGTTATCTCCCTTTGACTGAATTAAAGTTTTTACTAATGAAATATTTTTATCCGAGCTCACAAAAGTTGAACTTGTCACTCAAAATGTTCACTGTTAGAGAGTTGAAAGAATTATAAAGTTGAGAAAATGCTGAATAAACTTTTAGCTTTAGAAGAGTTGAATGTTCCGTAATGTTTGTAATTAAATTTCCATTGCTTGTAGTTGAATATCCATAGTTTGAAATGAAGTTTGAAAAGTTTTGTATATTTGTAATGTAGTTTGGAAAATTTCATATGTACATGTATGTGTGCGTGCGTAAATATGTTTTCAGCGTCTTCCCAAACTGGGAATCAGAATGCAGTTTCTTTTAAGGCTACATTTTCATAGGTGAATGAAATCAATACTCATGTTTGGTATTTATAATCAACATAATCATGTGACAGGCTCAAAAAAGGCATTGACAGATTTTGGCGGAATTATTTTTTGTCAGATCAAAAACTAGGTTGATTTTATTTGGATATGATTTAAATATTAAATGACCAATCAGAAGTTGAGGTTTTCTGAAAATATGTATGAAGTTGGGTAAGCTCTGTGATCCACTTTTTGCACAGATTTGTACAAAATTCAACATTGATAAATAAGTGGTAGCTGGATGTTAAATATTGAAAGAATTTTAGAAGGAAAAAATCACTTTTAAAATCTAAATTAGACTGACTTATCATCTGGTTTACCTCCCCAGTTTTTTGAACAGGGGTAGAGATTTAACCCTTGTTTAGGATTGGGTTTCTGGTTCCTTCTAAAATCTACTTCAACTTTATACTTCTAACATCTCTGCCTGAACTCTGAATTGTTTTTCACTCATGCATTTGTTTCTCCTCCTGCATAGGAGTAGGCAGATTTGCCTATCATCCGGTTCACACACCTCCCTGATCTTTTGAACAGGAGTAGAGGGTTTATCCCTTATTTCCTGTTTAGGAGTGGGTTTCTGGTCCCTTCTACTTCAACTCTATAATACTCTTAACAGCTTCGCTTAAACTCTGAAATTTTATTCGCTAACTAAATCTTGACCTCTTCAAGTCTAGAATTAGATGTCTTTCCTGTTGTCCTTTTTTATTCTCATACAATGCCATGCAGTAACCCTCTAACTTGAGGGGCCTTTGTGTCTTGTATTGGGTGAACATTAAGAGAAAAAAATTTTAAATCTTCTCGTGTTACTTTAAATTTGTCTACTGAAATCTGTTTAGGTTTGGCAAAAACTAAAGTATGACTTCCTCACACTTGTGATATATACCACATAATGCAATACATAATGCAATATATACCAATATAATGCAATACATAATACATATGCAATATATACCACATAATGCAATATCTACCAATATAATGCAATACATAAAACATAATGCAATATATACCACATAATGCAATACATAATGATATATACCACATTATGCAATATACCTTCTTACTGTTTTTTATTTTTCATTTTTCTTTCTCTTTTTTTAATTTTGTTATATGAGTTGGACAAAAATTGTTTTTTTCAGTTTAAAAATGTTTCTATTCCATGATCCTACCATTAATGGTAAGAAAAAAACCTGTGTGAAATATTATTAAATCTGAGGTATATTATATATCCCATAATTCATTAATGTATCCCATAATTCTTTATGAATCCCATAATTAATATCCATTATGTATCCCATAATTCATTAATGTATCCCATAGGTCATTATGTATCCCATAATATATTAATGTATCCCATAATTCATTGGACATTGGTTTCACTTTATTCTCTGGCTCAATGTATCATGGCAATCATTGGTGATTTACACCAAATTATTCATTAGAATTTTACAAAAAAAAAAAAAATTAGGGATGCATTAAAATAAGTGAAACATTTTAATTGCTTTTCTAATCTGCATAATTAAAATGCTTCTTTAAATTAATGTTGTTTAAAAAAAATATCTACTTTCTTCAGATTGGATGGAGAGAAATTGTCAGCATCTAGGGGAAAAAGTTAAATTATTTCCTTAAGTAGAAACAATAAAAACAAAGAATTAACACCCATATATATATATATATATATATATATATATATATATATATATATATATATATATGAATAAAACAAAAGAAATGAAAAGAATAAAATTAATTTAAAATGCAAATGAATTAATTAAAATAAATCAAAATAATTAGGTGAAAATTCAAAGCTTTAAATGAAGAATAATAAAATTGTTAGTAATTGTTAATATAAACTCTGTTGTCATTGTTAAATTTAGTTTATTAAAGGTTACGTATTGTGAAACCTCTTTTGGGCTACAAAGGTTTTATCACTGTAAAAGAATTGCAGGACATCAATCAGGAAATCCCTAATGAGCATTGAATAATGAAACTTACAGGGAATGGAGTAAATAAAGAAAAAAGTTCATGTCGGTTCTAATAGTATTGCCATGATTGTAGTGAAAAAAAAAAAAAATTAATGAACGGCACTTTTTTAAGTGGCGCTGAAATATGGTAGCATAAATAAAGCAAAGAAAATGATTTTAAAATTCAAAAGAGGGAAATAGAAAATGCAAATTAAATAAAATCAAGCACAAAATGACAAATGAAAAGGAAGAATGCAGAAAACGATTTTAAAATAAAATCAAACTCATCTCAAGCGACCACATGCAACAAAAATGATGGAGAAATTGAAATGTCTTTTCACAATTCTGTTTTTCGTGCTATTTGTGTTTAATTATATACCAAATAAATTCAATTTATAGCTTCTTTTATTTGTTCAATGTTCTTTTTTTTTCATTTGGTTGAAAAGGTTAATCGTCCATTGGTAATTATTGAGTTACAAACAACCAATTCTCTTTGCATACTGTCAGGGGACAAGAAAATAATTCTGTAAAAATGTCTGAATATTTCAATTAAGATACTCATTAAAAATAAGATGATATGGATAAACATTTTCCATATATACTTTGTTATTATTGGCTTCATCTATCTATCTATCTATCTATCTATCTATCTATCTATCTATCTATCTATCTATCTATCTATCTGTCTGTCTCAGTCTCTTTCTATCTATCTATCTATGTATCTATCTTAGTCTGCTAATTTTCTGTCTTATCTATCTCAGTCCCTTCCTATCTATCTATCTATCTATCTATCTATCTATCTATCTATCTATCTATCTATCTCAGTCTCTTCCTATCTATCTATCTTGTTTAGATCTTTCCATTTCTATCTTTCTATCTCACTCTGTTTAGTTCTCTCTCTCTCTCTATCTGTCTATCCCTCTCTGTTTAGATCTATATATCTATCCATCTCATTTTATTTTAGCTAATAATTCAGCCTATATGATGGGTGCTATGAAAGTTTTGCATCCTGACTGAGAAGCCATACTAATATCATTCTGACATTTGGTCATTTGACCCAATTTTGGGAAGTTGACCGATCCGAGAACTTTGCATCACTCTCATAATTATGTATCCAACCATAGGATTTATTCATTTACCCTTAGTTAAACATACCTGAAACCATTAATGGAATTTCCCATGTCTCGCAAGATTTTTCATACATCATGTGAAATCACTTCACTTGGAAATGATATGTTTTATATACAGGGTTTTACAAGTATTTGTTATTAACAATGTAGTTTATGTTATGACCAGAATAAACCCCAAATGTGCTTCCCTATGCCCCACCCACTTCAATTATTAAGGAATGGGTTTGACGCCTCAACGATACACAGTGTGACAGATAAATTGACCAGGTACTTTTAATAAAATAGAGTGGAAAAATTACTGAAAGGTAAAAGGAGAAATAAAGAAATACATAGGATCAGAATGATAAGTTATACTCCCTCAGGACATTGCCAATCATGGCTCTCCCCAATTTCCTGTCATCTGGTGATCTTAGTAAATTCTGTCTTTTTGCTATCTCTTCTAGTCGCTGTTCTACCATCCATTTATACAAGCTCACTAGGTAGGTTATGCATTGATTTCCTCTGTCCTTCTTGCATTCAGCATCTCAGTATCAAATTTGCCAAGCCCTTTTTCCTCATTATAGGCCACAGAAATTTCAACACTCTCTTTTTGATGTTATCTATAAGTGTCCTTTTTGTTTCCATTTTCTCTAAAAACTTTATCATTGCTTAAATGTTCAGTCCATGGAATTCTCAGCATCCTTCTGGAGAAACAGATTACCTCAAGTTTTTTTCATCTTCATCTGCCATATAGGAGGACTGATATTTGTCCACTTTTCTTTTGTTTATCTTGCTTCAGGTTTCTTTTTTCATCTATAGGAGATTATATATTCACTGATATAGGAGGACTGATATTAATAAAGTTCAATACTTCTCTTTTGTTTTTCTTTTCTTTGTTTATCTTGATTATCCAGCATTTGCCATATAGGAGGTTTATTTTTTCAATACACTTTTCTTTGTTTATCTTGCTTCAGGTTTCTTTTTCATCTGTGAGGAGATTGCTATATTCACTGCCATATAGGAGGACTGATATTACATAAGAGTTCAATACTCTTCTCTTTGTTTTTCTTGCTTCAAATCTGTTCTTCATCTATGAGGAGATTATCCAGCATTCTTCAAATCTGTTCTTCATCTTTTTTTTGTTTATCCAGCAGGTTTTTTCATCTGTGAGGAGCCATATTCACTGCCATATAGGAGGACTGATATACATAAGAGTTCAATATCTCTTTGTTCAAATCTGTTCTTCATCTATGAGGAGATTTCCAGCATTTCCATATAGGAGGACTGATATTCAAGTTCTATCTTACATTGTTTCCGTTGCTTCAAGTCTATCTTACATCTGTGAGGAGATTGCCCAGCATTCACTGATAGATAGGAGGACTGATATTATTATAACAGTTCAATACTCCTTTCTTTGTTTCTGTTGCTTCTAGTCTCTTTTCCATCTGTGATGAGATTGTCCAGCATTCACTGCCATGACTGATATTATGTAACATTTCAGTGCTCTTTTCTTTGTTTCTATTGAATTTTTCCTGTTTCCTTATACTTTGTTTAGCTTTTGGAAGGCTTATTTTGCTATTGTAGTTCATCTTTGAATAGCAGTGTTGCTCTTTCCGTCCTCTAAAATGAAGCAAAGAATGATGTTAGACAGATATTTTTTAATATTTTGGGAGGAAATAGAGAGGTAGGCAAAAATTGAACTTGCCAAAGAAAGGTAAAAGGACATTTGATATGCAATCTACATTCTTTGTTTGGGATTAATGAGATATTCAGCGAGATTCAGTCTGATCAAGACTTCTTCATCTCCTAGAGTTTAATTCAAGCTAGTATATTTTCATCTCCACCCATCAGATCCAGGTTTTTTTCCAGTCATGATGAGTGGACATTTGCTTGGAACATCTATTATAACTGAAGCTCACACCATATCCATTGCTAAAAGTGCTAGAAAAATGGACAATTCCTTCTTCTACTCCTGACAAGTACCTGACACCTCCTACCATGCTCTATATTTACAAGAGCCAGATCTGACAAAAGAAAATGGACCATTGTTGCTATATTTCAGCTGGAGCTACCCAAACCTAACTTTTCTTGTTTGATAGAGTTCAAAAGCATTTGTGGGTGATGGATTATTTCCCATCCTAAAACATCTTTCCGCAGACAGATGTTGCACTGTTTTTATGGCAGATGTGCATGTGAGCTACATTCCTTTGTCCCACCACAGCTAGGATCCACCATGCAACATCCACTGAGCCGACACATCTCATCTCTTTTTTATTCACCCACGGATATTTTCTCCACTCGTTATAATCTTAACCTCTTCAAGTTTAGAATCACCTTTCACCTATCCTATTTATCCTCATAATATGCACCTCTTATAACCTACTTTTAGGCTCTTACAATATCCTTTACTAACCCTCTACCATGAGTAGCTCTTGGGGCTTGAATTTGGTGATTACTAGTATAAATAACATTGCTTTCGGGGGAATAAAAGTAGCCAGTAGGTGAATAGAAGTAATAAAGAGAGATTTAATGAAGAGAAAGAAGTGAAGGTGGTGAAGAAGAAAAGGGAGAAGGAATAAAGATAGTCTCAGCAAAGATGAAAGAGAAAAAGAGAGAAGAAAATCTTTAAGAGAAGAGGAAAGAATAATGATGAACCAGCTATATATATAGGCCACTTATTTGAGTCTACTCATTTCTCACAAGGTGCCCAGTATAGCTAGCCTTGTGTCAGATGAATCTAAGCTCAACAAATAATCCTAATAAAACACAATTATCAGTAACCTATCTTTGATTACATCAGAAAAGAGTTGATGTGTAAACCATTCTCTTATATCAATCTTATACTCTCAGGACATAGTAACAAAGCTGTTACCCTAATTGTCAACCTTGACAGAGTATAATCTCTAAATCATCCATGCAGCTGTGTGGACTGATTTGTAAAGTCTGGAGAAAAGAGTGGGTGAGTAAGATTTTAATTGAACCACACTGCCCTATCTAACTTAATTTTACAGGTCATAGAAGCAAAGCTGTTACCCCTAATGTCATCCTTGACATAGCCTAATCTTTAAATCTCCCATTCAACAGTGTTTTGAAACCAGTGGATGGATCTGTGAAGACTAGAGAAAAAGTTTGTTAAAAATATAGATAAACTCTCCCATATTTAATCTTCTCAAGCCAGGGCAGCAAATCTGTTACCCTCTATGTCAACCTTGACAGAGTCTAATCTCTAAGTTTCCCATATAGTTGTGCCATTGAGACTCTGGATTGATTTCTGGAAACTTTTTTTACGTTTTTGATAGCAAAAATTTTAATCGACTAAAGCCTAACATTTACACCCAGAAGTTTCATGGTATAACGATAAATATCACTCACCTGTGAGGCTTCCGATTCGGAGGTTTTGAAGTGTATGGAACCACCTCTTACTTGCTGTTCTTTCCAAGTTCACCCTGAAATAGGGTGGTAGCACCTGTTAGGGTCCAAGCTATGAGCAAATAGTGAACCCCTAAATTGGGATCAAAGCATAAAAATATAAAAATAAATTAGAAAAATTTAACTGCAATACATTTTCATAGTAAGAAAAAAAAAAAAAAATTACCAGCAATACATTTCTGGGGAAAAAAATTACCAAAGTTCACAAGAGAATAAAATGTCAGCATTAAATGACCCATAAGGTGTTGATATGCCATTAAACAAACAAACCAAATTAAACCAGAAGTTTCACAAATCCAAGAATTAAACAGGGGCATAATCAACTTAATAACTATTGTCAATTTCTTCATGTTATATCCCAAAGTACCATTTTCAAAAAACCACATTCCTAGAGTCAAACCGAAGCAGTTATTTTTATAGCATGGCTGAAGCCTTGTCTTGCCCTGATCTCTGCCCAAGCCAGCCACATGGGGCAAGTTATATGCCCATGACATGATTTTCCTTTGACGATATATCTTCATCAGATATAGAAAATATATCTAGCATGCAGTCTTCATGCTGGGAAAAGGCAATGACTAACCATTTCACTTTCAAGAGGAATATGTCCTTGCTATTGACACGGAAGATAATTTCTGCCTGCTTGAATCTAGAATCCTAAATATGGCTTCTCCAGAACCACAAAGAAGAATTCATTGCCAATTATTATAAGTATCGCACTCTCTTTATGTATCCTTTTTACACTACTTCTTGTTGCATACATGTATTATAGTTTCTCTGCATAGGACACATGTAAATTTGTGTATATAATTTTGTGTATGACTTAGCAGTATAAAACTCTCTCTGAGAACAAGCAATTTTGTCATTTCTTTTCATACAGTTATTCCATTCTGTCTGTGAAATAAGATGTTATTGTATCATGGATATAATAGCGCCCATAATGGGGGAAATTCAAATTTAAAATATTCCTTTATTCCATAGCTGATTCATTATCTGGTGAGTTACCCAAACTCCATTAACTGTATTAGCCTTCAGAATTAATAAATTTGAGAACATATCCATATTTATTCCTTGTTTGTTAATAGAAAAGACCTTGGTTCATATAAAACAAAATTAATGATTATAGTAATGTTAATATTCACCATTTCCTTTCAAGGAAACATTTCGCATTCATTGACCCAGCAGCCAATGCGGTTTTCAGTTGAAATTTATAAAATCTATTCTCACATCCAGTAGCTGTTATTACACTTTCGAGTATTATAAGGTTATTTACACTATATTCAAATTATTGTCCTCATCTTTGCTCTTTTTATCATGACATTTAAACCGTAGTGTTTGCTGGCATTCCTCAGGTTATTATCGACCTGAGTAACCTACAAGGAATTCTGAACAGGATTCATTATGTATTCTATGTGATAAGTGATAAGAGGCAAAAGCTTTATTATTTAAATTTTTTTGACTTACCTTTCTTTCTTCTTATTTCTGTTGCTTATTTACACCTACTCATAGTAATAAGACATAAAAGATTGTCCTTATTATTCATTTATGACTCGTCTTTCTTTCATCTTATTTCTATTGCTTGTTTACACCTAGTAGTAGTAATAAGACGTAATAGTCTTGTTAGATGAAGCATTGTCCTTATTATTCATTTTTCACTTTCATCTTATTTCTATTGCTTGTTTACACCTAGTAGTAGTAATAAGACGTAATAGTCTTAAGTTGTCTGAATTTCTTAGATATTGTCCTTATTATTCATTTTTCACTCGTCTTTCTTTCATCTTATTTCTATTGCTTGTTTACACCTAGTAGTAGTAATAAGACGTAATAGTCTTAAGTTGTCTGAATTTCTTAGATGAAGCATTGTCCTTATTATTCATTTTTCACTCGTCTTTCTTTCATCTTATTTCTATTGCTTGTTTACACCTAGTAGTAGTAATAAGACGTAATAGTCTTAAGTTGTCTGAATTTCTTAGATGAAATCATTATTATTCATTTTTAAGTTTTCTTTCATCTTATTTCTTTCTTAGTAGTAGTAATAAGACGTAATTGTCTTAAGTTGTTGAATTTATTTAGATGAAGCATTTCCTTATTATTCATTTTTCACTCGTCTTTCTCTTTCATCTTATTTCTATTGCTTGTTTACACCTAGTAGTAGTAATAAGACGTAATAGTCTTAAGTTGTCTGAATTTCTTAGATGAAGCATTGTCCTTATTATTCATTTTTCACTCGTCTTTCTTTCATCTTATTTCTATTGCTTTGTTTACACCTAGTAGTAGTAATAAGACGTAATGAAGTCTTAAGTTGTCTGTCCTTTTATTAGATGAAGCATTGTCTTTTATTCTTATTTTTCATTCGTCTTTCTTTCATCTTATTATTCATTTTCTATTGTCTTGTTTTCATCTTATTTAGTAGTAATAAGACGTAAGTAGTCTTAAAGTTGTCTGAATTTGAATTTTAGATGAAGCATTGTCCTTATTATTCACTCGTCTTTTTTTCATCTTATTTCTATTGCTTGTTTTAGTAGTTTCGTAATATCTTTAAGTTGTCTGAATTTCTTAGATGAAGCATTGTCATTATTATTCATTTTTCACTGTCTTTCTTTCATCTTATTTCTATTGCTTGTTTACACCTAGTAGTAGTAATAAGACGTAATAGTCTTAAGTTGTCTGAATTTCTTAGATGAAGCATTGTCCTTATTATTCATTTTGACTCGTCTTTCTTTTCATCTTATTTCTATTGCTTGTTTACACCTAGTAGTAGTAATAAGACGTAATAGTCTTAAGTTGTCTGAATTTTTAGATGAAGCATTGTCATTATTATTCATTTTCACTGTCTTTTTTTTTCATCTTATTTCTATTGTTTGTTTTAGATAATAATAAGACGTAAAATTAAGTTGTCCTTAGATTATTCATTATTATTCATTCTCATCTTTCTTTCATCTTATTTCTATTGATTGTTTCTAGTAGTAGTAATAAGACGTAATAGTCTTAAGTTGTCTGAATTTCTTAGATGAAGCATTGTCATTATTATTCATTTTTCACTCATCTTTCTTTCATCTTATTCCTATTGCTTGTTTACATAATTTAGTAGTAGTAATAAGACGTAATAGTCTTAAGTTGTCTGAATTTCTTAGATGAAGCATTGTCATTATTATTATTCATTTTTCATCTTATTTCTATTGTCTTTCTTTCATCTTATTTCTATTGCTTGTTTCTTTCACTAGTAGTGCTTGTTTAATAAGACGTAATAAGTCTTAAGTTGTCTGAATTTCTTAGATGAAGCATTGTCCTTATTATTCATTTTTCACTCGTCTTTTTTTTCATCTTATTTCTATTGCTTGTTTTTACACCTAGTAGTAGTAATTTAGTCTTAAGTTGTCTGAATTTCTATTGTCCTTATTATTCATTTTTCGTCTTTCTTTCATCTTATTTCTATTGCTTGTTTTAATAGTAGTAGTAATAAGACGTTAGTCTTAAGTTGTCTGAATTTCTTAGATGAAGCATTGTCATTATTATTCATTTTTCACTCGTCTTTCTTTCATCTTATTTCTATTGTTTGTTTACACCTAGTAGTAATAATAAGACGTAAAAGTCTTAAGTTGTCTGAATTTCTTAGATGAAGCATTGTCATTATTATTCATTTTTCACTCGTCTTTCTTTCATCTTATTTCTATTGCTTGTTTAACCTAGTTAGTAATAAGACGTAAAAGTCTTTTAAGTTGTCATTTATTATTCAACTCGTCTTTCTTAGATCTTATTGTCATTATTATTAATTTTCACTCGTCTTTCTTTTCATCTTATTTCTATTGCTTCTTTTACACCTAGTATTTCTTAGTAATAAGACGTAATAGTCTTAAGTTGTTGAATTTCTTAGATGAAGCATTGTCCTTATTATTCATTTTTCACTCGTCTTTCTTTTTCATCTTATTTCTATTCTTATTTACACCTAGTAGTAGTAATAAGACGTAATAGTTTAAGTTGTCTGAATTTCTTAGATGAAGCATTGTCCTTATTATTCATTTAGTCTTTCTTTATCTTATTTCTATTGCTTGTTTTACACCTAGTAGTAGTAATAAGACGTAATAGTCTTAAGTTGTCTGAATTTCTTAGATATTGTCCTTATTATTCATTTATGACTCGTCTTTCTTTTCATCTTATTTCTATTGCTTGTTTACACCTAGTAGTAGTAATAAGACGTAATAGTCTTTAAGTTTTCTGAATTTCTTAGATGAAGCATTGTCCTTATTATTCATTTATGACTCGTCTTTCTTTCATCTTATTTCTATTGCTTGTTTACACCTAGTAGTAGTAATAAGACGTAATAGTCTTAAGTTGTCTGAATTTCTTAGATGAAGCATTGTCCTTATTATTCATTTATGACTCGTCTTTCTTTCATCTTATTTCTATTGCTTGTTTACACCTAGTAGTAGTAATAAGACGTAATAGTCTTAAGTTGTCTGAATTTCTTAGATGAAGCATTGTCCTTATTATTCATTTATGACTCGTCTTTCTTTTTCATCTTATTTCTATTGCTTGTTTACACCTAGTAGTAGTAATAAGACGTAATAGTCTTAAGTTGTCTGAATTTCTTAGATGAAGCATTGTCCTTATTATTCATTTATGACTCGTCTTTCTTTCATCTTATTTCTATTGCTTGTTTACACCTAGTAGTAGTAATAAGACGTAATAGTCTTAAGTTGTCTGAATTTCTTAGATGAAGCATTGTCCTTATTATTCATTCTTTTTTCATCTTATTTCTATTGCTTGTTTACACCTAGTAGTAGTAATAAGACGTAATAGTCTTAAGTTGTCTTGAAGCATTTCCTTATTATTCATTTTGACTCGTCTTTTCTTTCATCTTATTTTTATTGCTTGTTTACACCTAGTAGTAGTAATAAGACGTAATAGTCTTAAGTTGTCTGAATTTCTTAGATGAAGCATTGTCCTTATTATTCATTTATTGTCTTTCTTTCATCTTATTTCTATTGTTTTTTCACCTAGTAGTAGTAATAAGACGTAATAGTCTTAAGTTTTGAATTTCTTAGATATTTCCTTATTATTCTTGTCTTTCTTTCATCTTATTTCTATTGCTTGTTTACACCTAGTAGTAGTAATAAGACGTAATAGTCTTAAGTTGTCTGAATTTCTTAGATGAAGCATTGTCCTTATTATTCATTTATGACTCGTCTTTCTTTCATCTTATTTCTATTGCTTGTTTACACCTTAGTAGTAGTAATAAGACGTAATATCTTAAGTTGTCTGAATTTCTTAGATGAAGCATTGTCCTTATTATTCATTTATGACTCGTCTTTCTTTCATCTTATTTCTATTGCTTGTTTACACCTAGTAGTAGTAATAAGACGTAATAGTCTTAAGTTGTCTGAATTTCTTAGATGAAGCATTGTCCTTATTATTCATTTATGACTCGTCTTTCTTTTCATCTTATTTCTATTGCTTGTTTACAACCTAGTAGTAGTAATAAGACGTAATAGTCTTAAGTTGTTGAATTTCTTAGATGAAGCATTGTCCTTATTATTCATTTATGACTCGTCTTTCTTTCATCTTATTTCTATTGCTTGTTTACACCTAGTAGTAGTAATAAGACGTAATAGTCTTAAGTTGTCTGAATTTCTTAGATGAAGCATTGTCCTTATTATTCATTTTTCACTCGTCTTTCTTTCATCTTATTTCTATTGCTTGTTTACACCTAGTAGTAGTAATAAGACGTAATAGTCTTAAGTTGTCTGAATTTCTTAGATGAAGCATTGTCATTATTATTCATTTTTCACTCGTCTTCTTTTCATCTTATTTCTATTGCTTGTTTACACCTAGTAGTAGTAATAAGACGTAATAGTCTTAAGTTGTCTGAATTTCTTAGATGAAGCATTGTCATTATTATTCATTTTTCACTCGTCTTTCTTTCATCTTATTTCTATTCTTGTTTACACCTAGTAGTAGTAATAAGACTAATAGTTTAAGTTGTCTGAATTTCTTAGATGAAGTATTGTCCTTATTATTCATTTATGACGTCTTTCTTTCATCTTATTTCTATTGCTTGTTTACACCTAGTAGTAGTAATAAGAAGTTGTCTGAATTTCTTAGATAGCATTGTCCTTATTATTCATTTATGACTCGTCTTTCTTTCATCTTATTTCTATTGCTTGTTTACACCTAGTAGTAGTAATAAGACGTAATAGTCTTAAGTTGTCTGAATTTCTTAGATGAAGCATTGTCCTTATTATTCATTTATGACTCGTCTTTCTTTCATCTTATTTCTATTGCTTGTTTTTACCTAGTAGTAGTAATAAGACGTAATAGTCTTAAGTTGTCTGAATTTCTTAGATGAAGCATTGTCCTTATTATTCATTTATGACTCGTCTTTTCTTTCATCTTATTTCTATTGCTTGTTTACACCTAGTAGTAGTAATAAGACGTAATAGTCTTAAGTTGTCTGAATTTCTTAGATGAAGCATTGTCCTTATTATTCATTTTGACTCGTCTTTCTTTCATCTTATTTCTATTGCTTGTTTACACCTAGTAGTAGTAATAAGATCTTAAGTTGTCTGAATTTCTTAGATATTGTCCTTATTATTCATTTATGACTCGTCTTTCTTTCATCTTGAATTTTCTTAGTAGTAATGTAAAGTCTTAAGTTGTCTGAATTTCTTAGATCATTGTCCTTATTATTCATTTATGACTCGTCTTTTCTTTCATCTTATTTCTATTGCTTGTTTACACCTAGTAGTAGTAATAAGACGTAATAGTCTTAAGTTGTCTGAATTTCTTAGATGAAGCATTGTCCTTATTATTCATTTATGACTCGTCTTTCTTTCATCTTATTTCTATTGCTTGTTTACACCTAGTAGTAGTAATAAGACGTAATAGTCTTAAGTTGTCTGAATTTCTTAGATGAAGCATTGTCCTTATTATTCATTTATGACTCGTCTTTCTTTCATCTTATTTCTATTGCTTGTTTACACCTAGTAGTAGTAATAAGACGTAATAGTCTTAAGTTGTCTGAATTTCTTAGATGAAGCATTGTCCTTATTATTCATTTATGACTCGTCTTTCTTTCATCTTATTTCTATTGCTTGTTTACACCTAGTAGTAGTAATAAGACGTAATAGTCTTAAGTTGTCTGAATTTCTTAGATGAAGCATTGTCCTTATTATTCATTTATGACTCGTCTTTCTTTCATCTTAATTGCTTGTTTACACTTAGTAGTAGTAATAAGACGTAATAGTCTTAAGTTGTCTGAATTTCTTAGATGAAGCATTGTCATTATTATTCATTTTTCACTCGTCTTTCTTTCATCTTATTTCTATTGCTTGTTTACACCTAGTAGTAGTAATAAGACGTAATAGTCTTAAGTTGTCTGAATTTCTTAGATGAAGCATTGTCATTATTATTCATTTTTCGTCTTTCTTTCATCTTATTTCTATTTAATAAGACGTAATAGTCTTAAGTTGTCTGAATTTCTTAGATGAAGCATTGTCATTATTTTCATCTCGTATTTCTTTCATCTTATTTCTATTGCTTGTTTACACCTAGTAGTAGTAATAAGACGTAATAGTCTTAAGTTGTCTGAATTTCTTAGATGCATTGTCCTTATTATTCATTGTCTTTCTTTCATCTTATTTTATTGCTTGTTTCTAGTTTAATAAGACGTAATAGTCTTAAGTTGTCTGAATTTCTTAGATCATTGTCCTTATTATTCATTTTTCACTCGTCTTTCTTTCATCTTATTTCTATTGCTTGTTTTACACCTAGTAGTAGTAATAAGACGTAATAGTCTTAAGTTGTCTGAATTTCTTAGATGAAGCATTGTCCTTATTATTCATTTATTCGTCTTTCTTTCATCTTATTTCTATTGCTTGTTTACACCTAGTAGTAGTAATAAGACGTAATAGTCTTAAGTTGTCTGAATTTCTTAGATGAAGCATTGTCATTATTATTCATTTTTCACTCGTCTTTCTTTCATCTTATTTCTATTGATTGTTTACACCTAGTAGTAGTAATAAGACGTAATAGTCTTAAGTTGTCTGAATTTCTTAGATGAAGCATTGTCATTATTATTCATTTTCACTCGTCTTTTTTCATCTTATTTCTATTGCTTGTTTACATTTAGTAGTAGTAATAAGACGTAATAGTCTTAAGTTGTCTGAATTTTCTTAGATGAAGCATTGTCCTTATTATTCATTTTCACTCGTCTTTCTTTCATCTTATTTCTATTGCTTGTTTACACCTAGTAGTAGTAATAAGACGTAATAGTCTTAAGTTGTCTGAATTTCTTAGATGAAGCATTGTCATTATTATTCATTTATGACTCGTCTTTCTTTCATCTTATTTCTATTGCTTGTTTACACCTAGTAGTAGTAATAAGACGTAATAGTCTTAAGTTGTCTGAATTTCTTAGATGAAGCATTGTCATTATTATTCATTTTTCACTCGTCTTTCTTTCATCTTATTTCTATTGCTTGTTTACACCTAGTAGTAGTAATAAGACGTAATAGTCTTAAGTTGTCTGAATTTCTTAGATGAAGCATTGTCCTTATTATTCATTTTTCACTCGTCTTTCTTTCATCTTATTTCTATTGCTTGTTTACACCTAGTAGTAGTAATAAGACGTAATAGTCTTAAGTTGTCTGAATTTCTTAGATGAAGCATTGTCATTATTATTCATTTATGACTCGTCTTTCTTTCATCTTATTTCTATTGCTTGTTTACACCTAGTAGTAGTAATAAGACGTAATAGTCTTAAGTTGTCTGAATTTCTTAGATGAAGCATTGTCATTATTATTCATTTTTCACTCGTCTTTCTTTCATCTTATTTCTATTGCTTGTTTACACCTAGTAGTAGTAATAAGAAGTAATAGTCTTAAGTTGTCTGAATTTCTTAGATGAAGCATTGCCATTATTATTCATATTTCACTCGTCTTTCTTTCATCTTATTTCTACTGTTTGTTTACACCTAGTAGTAGTAATAAGACGTAATAGTCTTAAGTTGTCTGAATTTCTTAGATGAAGCATTGTCATTATTATTCATTTATGACTCGTCTTTCTTTCATCTTATTTCTATTGCTTGTTTACACCTAGTAGTAGTAATAAGACGTAATAGTCTTAAGTTGTCTGAATTTCTTAGATGAAGCATTGTCATTATTATTCATTTTTCACTGTCTTTCTTTCATCTTATTTCTATTCTTGTTTACACCTAGTAGTAGTAATAAGACGTAATAGTCTTAAGTTGTCTGAATTTCTTAGATGAAGCATTGCCATTATTATTCATATTTGACTCGTCTTTCTTTTATCTTATTTCTACTGTTTGTTTACACCTAGTAGTAGTAATAAGACGTAATAGTCTTAAGTTGTCTGAATTTCTTAGATGAAGCATTGTCATTATTATTCATTTATGACTCGTCTTTCTTTCATCTTATTTCTATTGCTTGTTTACACCTAGTAGTAGTAATAATAAGTTGTAATTGTTTACACCAAGTGTTGTTTTCAGTTGAAATTTATAAAATCCTTCTCTTAAAACAACTTTTCTCAAGTCTAGTAGCTGCTAATACTCTTTCCAGTGTTAATAGAAGTTTTCTTTTAAACCTTCTATCTGATGTGGTATGGAATATTATCATTATGATTATGTCATTATTTTCTCTTAGTGTTACATGTGATATCCATTTTAATTTTTACTGCTGTAGGTAGTACTTGTGCGATGTGGTTTCTTTTCTTTGGTACAGTTCTTTGTTTGTGATTCTGTAGCCGCAATCTACAAAGTTCAAAGAAGTGTGCTCTTTGCCAAGAACCTATCATGAGATGACATAATGAATACGTGTTAATAACATTCAATGACTTCAAGCCATTACATTATAAACTATTTAACTATCAACTAGTACCAGCAGCCAATTCTCACCATTTTTATTGGCTTTTTCCCTCCAATCTTTTATTCATTCTTTAAGCCAGTCAAATACACTTCCATTTTATATGTTTAAAAGATGAAGTCTACCAGATCACACTTAATTAATAGGGGATTTAGTTTTGGCCAAATTCTCTGTCAAGAAAGAATGCAGCCAAGATCTCTTTGTGAAGGTAAATTGAAATCATTTCTTTTTCACTTGAGAGAATTCTTGAAACAAGAAAATCACCAGGAAATGTCTTTACTCTTCTGTCCTCTTTACAAACATTGTACTTAAATATTGCATGTGGCAGGATGCTTAGATTAGTTGAAAATGAAATCATCAAGATGAGTTCAAATTTCAGAGAAACTCGTCTTTTTCTTTCTATCGATTTATCTACCTATCTATCTCAGCTTGTCCTTTCTTTTATTCTTTCTATCTGTCTATGTATCTATTTCAGCCTGTTCTTTCTTTCTATCTTTCTATCTCATTCTGTTCAATATCTATCTATCTATCTATCTATCTATCTATCTATCTATCTATCACAGCTTGTTCTATCTATCTATCTATCTATCTATCTATCTATCTATCTATCTATCTATCTATCTATCAGAGCTTGTTCTATCTATCTATCTATCTATCTATCTATCTATCTATCTATCTATCTCAGCCTGTCTTTTCTGTCTCATTCTGTTCAATATCTATCTATCTATCTATCTATCTATCTATCTATCTATCTATCTATCTATCACAGCTTGTTCTATCTATCTATCTATCTCTCTATCTATCTCAACCTGTCTTTTCTTTCTATCTTTCTGTCTCATTCTGTTCAATATCTATCTATCTATCTATCTATCTATCTATCTATCTATCTATCTATCTCAGCCTGTTTCTTTCTTTCTTTCTTTCTTTCTTTCTTTCTTTCTATCTCAGCCTGTTCATTGTTTCTTTGTATCTAGTTATCTATCTATTACTTCAAACCAATGACTTTAATTAAAGTAAGAATCCATCTCCTGCAACCTTTGATAACATGATACAGCAAAGAAAGTCCTTAAAACCTAAATTCAAAATTATAAACCAAGCAATGCAAGACGATTCCATTATTATTTCCTGTGCAGAGTCATAGTATTTTGCAGATATTAATTATTTGAGTATTTGCAAGGGTTCAGTAGTTTTATGCCTCTTTATATTTTGAATGGTGCACAATATTCTAGTGGCAAAATTTCTGTTATAACTGATAAATGGACTTTGTTAAAATCAGTTTATGCTATCAACTAGCAAAACAGAAACTTTCTCATTTTTAGAATTATTCTAATAATGACTTGGTTGAGTGCTTGCAAATTTTCATATACTTGAATTTCAAACATCGCACAAAATAAGAATTTATAATACATTATAACTTATCCAAAGACCAAATATGAATAATGAAATTGTTATCAAAATTGGTTCAATTTTTCCATTCAGGTTATGTGAGTTAAGTCATAAGTAATGTCTTCAATTCCTTTAGAACTAGTTTTAAGGTAAAAAAAAGAAAAAAGAAAGAAAATCCATCCTTAGAGAACAAAAGTCTTTTGTTGCTCTGTTGATCATTTGCCATCTCTCTTTGTCCTTGATCTGTTATCCATTCACAGAAACTTATTAAGTAGGTGATTTGTCAACATCCTGTCATTTGTTCTAACTTTTATCCTTTTCCATTCTCTTTGTCCTTTTCTGTTATCCATTGACAGAAACTGATTATGATCATGACTCTCCACAACATCCTGTCATTTGTTGCACTAACTTTTGATCCTTTTCCATCTCTCTTTGTCCTTTTTCTGTTATCCATTGACAGAAACTTATTAAGTAGGTGATCATGACTCTCCACAACATCCTGTCATTTGTTGCACTAACTTTTGATCCTTTTCCATCTCTCTTTGTCCTTTTTCTGTTATCCATTGACAGAAACTTATTAAGTAGGTGATCATGACTCTCCACAACATCCTGTCATTTGTTGCACTAACTTTTGATCCTTTGCTATCTCTCTTTGTCCTTGTTCTGTAATGCATTGACAGAAACTTCTTAAATAGGTGATCATGACTCTCCACAACTTCCTCTCTTTTGTTGCACTAACTTTTGATCCTTTGCTATCTCTTTTTGTCCTTGTTCTGTTATCCATTCACAAAAACTTATTAAGTAGGTGATAATGACTCTCTACAACTTCCTGTCTTTTGTTGCTCTAAGTATCTTTTGACACTTTAACATCCATCTTTGTCCTTGTTCCCTTCACAGAAACTCATTAAGTAGGTGATCAATCATAAGTTATTTTCTAGTAGAAGCAGTGAGAATAGAGGTATGTTCTTCCTTAGAGAATGAATGCCTTTTCATAGAGCGACCTTGCATCAAAATATAGTTGGTTTAGTAGTGGTGACAAAAGGCTAGCATTCCTCTCTGAATGTTGTGAGCAAAGTAAAGTATAAACGATTTGCATTTCTCTTATTAAATATAGATTTGAAAAGCAGAGAATTCAATTCAACTCATGTAAGTTGCTTTTTTGCCACAATGAAGAAAATAAAAGAATTTACAACATTTGCTTTCAATGTTAAAGATGATCTTCTGTTGTCTCCTTCCATTATTCACAGTAACTCTTCCTGTCGTTCGCTTAAACGTCAAGTTTAAGGTAGGATAAAGCAAGAAATGACAATGGACTTTAGTTAATATTTAATATATTTATTTGCATTGCTTTTCTTATTAATATACTATACAAATCAATATCAAGTTTATTCTTCTAACGACACAGAAATATGACGATTGACAAATGAGTAAAGGTCTCCAATCCTATAACATATATTTTCAAACAGGTAGATTAATGAAACTGGCATGAAAATTAATGTAATTTATTTCTCTTCAAAATTACTATGGTTGATAAATAAGTAATGTTTCCAATGCTATAAATAAGTTTTAGATCAAATAGAATATTACAACTGGTGTGAAAATGAATTTATTTCTCTTCCAAATTATCTGTGTTGATTGACAAGTAAGGTAGCCAATTCTATAAAACAAATTTTAGGCCAGATAGAATAATGAAACTGTATTCAAAACAAAATTAATTTATTTCTCTTGATTGATAAGTAAGGTCTCCAATCCTCTAAATCAAGTGATTGAGCCCTTACTTATTAATCAAGTATTTCAGAATACTGAAAATGATGTGAAAATGAATTTATTTCTCTTCAAAATTATCTGTGTTGATTGATAAGTAAGGTAGCCAATTCTATAAAACAAATTTTAGACTCTGTCTATATTTCTGAGATGAGGTATTACGTACACTATTTACATTATTCGGGGTATTGTAAGGCTTCAAGAACTCCAGAAAGCTGTAACAGGAGGGGATGTGGAAAATTAGATATGGCTGACCACATATGGAGAAAAAAGGGAGATCACCACACTCTGAGATCATAGACAAAGAACACCATTGGAAAATTCGTAAACTTAAGGAATCAGCACATATGCTAAGACACAAAAATCTCCTGAGCTGACTGAGCATAGAAATGAATACAATATGGGAACCAGTAATAAGGAGTGCCAGAGAAAAAACGATAATAACAAGAGAAATTGCAATATGAGCTCTGGTAAAACATGCAATGATAACAGCAAAAATTGCAATATGAGCACTAGTAAAAAAGTTGCTGAAGACATTAGTTTTATAATATCCAGAAATTCATACACAGATGTCCTCAAGGACACATGGCACAGTGGATAAAGGCAATAGTTAGATCCAATGTCAAGACCCGAGCAGTGTGAGTTCAATAGAGATCTTTCAGAGGGAAAATTAACAGGAGATAACTGATAACTGACATCCATTAAACATGGCACGTGGAACTAGAACAGTCTACCCCAGTGAGCGAAATAAAGAGTTCAGTTCGACATTCCAAGGCCGGAGCGTACAATGGCCGAAATGTTGTAATAAATATGGTGACAAAAATGAGAACAATAGTCTGAATAATGTAAATAGTGTAAATTTTAGACTAGATAGAAGAATGAAACTGTTATTAAAATAAAGGAAATTTAATTCTCTTCCAAATTACAAGAGTTGCTTGATAAGGAAGCTCTCCAATTATATAAAGCAAAACAGAATAAGGAAACTGGTATCAAAATGATGTAATTAATCCCTTTTCAAATTTTCATTGTTTGTTTATAGGATCGTAGAAATCCTATAAACGAGTTTTAGACCAGATAAAATAATTAAACCAATGTTGAAATGCCGAAAATTTATTTATCTTCAAACTTATTTTTCAACATATTCATCATTTATTGTTTTTTTATTTTTTTATCCACTATTTCATTCATTCTAGGTCAAAAGTTTAGAGTTTACACAGAAACTTCAATTTCAGATTTAGGTAAAAAATATTGACCTTTTAATGCCTCTATAGGAATTAAATCCTATCTACACCCTTGTGCAAATTAACTGAAATAACTGCTTTAGTTTCCTTTCTTTCAGCATACGGTCAGTTTTAGACTGACTGGAGTGACAGGGTGTAATTGATTTCTATTTTTTTCCTCAGATTAGGTCATTAGGTGTGCAGTAATATGAATCTATTTTCGGGGTGTATGATGAAATTTGTTTGACCTTGAAAAATATTGCATCATCCGTGATTGCATCAGATTTTTTCATGTCCAGACACTATTGTCCTGACTGGCGATTAGTTGTCCTACAGCCATTGTCTGTGATGGACGTTACTCCAAGAAAGTGTATGAAAATTGTAATGCTGCACAGACACACTGGCAAGATTTACCAGTGAACAAATCAAATTACTATAGACTGGCCCAGAAACTCTCCTGATTTAAATACAATTCAGAATCTGTGGTCAATATGCAAGGAACAACTTCATGGAATATATATATATATATATATATATATATATATATATATATATATATATATATATATATATATTCGTTTTTTATTTCAATTAATTTGCACAAAGGGTGTATATTTCTCAAGCAAAAAATCTCATTCTGAAGATTTGTTTGATAAACAACAATTACTAGAATAAATACCGCCAAAACACTTGGTGGACGTAGTTGTCGACCTGCCATGTGTTATTTTTGGACCATTTAGAAAATAATCATAATAATTCCTTTCACCACTCCTACAAATTCGAGGAAAAGATTTTTGCATGCTAGTGTGAAATTATTTTCTAACTAATGAAAACCTTGTATTCAAAAAGTTCTCACCTCAATGTGAAATTAGATTTTGAATCTTCCTTGCGGATTTTGAATCTCACTTATACTGCTTCTCAGAGTTTAGGGTCAAAACAATTTTGGAGCGCTTTTTGATCTATATGTGTATACACCCACACCCACACACAAAGTGAGTAACCAGCAGCTACTGACTAACGCCTTGTCCATGCACTGACAAAAACATTAGGCTGACTGCCATAAAGGAAGTCTGTTCACATATTTCCTGTCACCCTATGAACACTTAATTACTTCATTAAATAATCTTCACTGCAAAGAAAATTTAACACTTCCAGGAGTAGCAAACATCTTTTGGAGGGTTTGAACACAGTTTCTGAAAATTTCCAGCTGCTTGGTTGTTTCTTGTTGAGTCATCTTTCCCTTCAATGTCACAACCTTCGTCTTTGTTTCAGCAAAAATTCTAGCCATGATGTTAGCCTCAACAGCAAGCTAATGTTCAATTACAATGGTTTGCCAAAGTACATTATAGGAATTAAATTCTATTTACATTTTTCAACCTATAAAATCCCATCAGAAGATTTGTTTGATAAACAAAAATTACTAGAATAAATAAATATTCAAAAAGTTTTCACCTCTATGGGAAATTATATTTTGAATCTCCTATACTGCTTCTTAGGGCTGGGGGTGTTCCAAACAATTTTGGAGGCCTGTTTGATCTACATGAGTTTACACACACACACACACACACACACATGCATGTACACAATAGAAGTGATTGACAGCCAGCAGTGATTAATTAAGGCCTTGTCTATGCACTGACAGACACATTTAAGCTGACTGTCATAAATGACAATTACTAGAATAAATACAACCAAAACACTTGGTGGACAATTGTTGTCGACCTACCAAGTGTTATTTTTGGACCATTTAGAAAATAATAATAATAATAATAATTCCTTTCACCACTTTTGCAAATTCGAGAAAAAGATTTTTTCATGCTAGTGTGAAATTGTTTTTCTAACTTATGGAAAGCTTGTATTCAAAAATTTCTCACCTCAATGTGAAATTAGATTTTGAATCTTCCTTACGGATATAAAAATAGAAGCATGCTGCTTCTCGGAGTTTGAGGTCAAAACAATTTTGGAGAGCTTTTTGATCTATATGTGTACACACACACACACACACACACACACACATGCACACAAAGAGAGGAACCAGCAGCTACTAGATAAGGCATTGTCCATGCACTGACAAACACATTAGGTTGACTGCCATAAAGGAAGTCTGTTCACATATTTCCCGTCACCCTATGAACACTCAATTACATCATTAAATAATCTTCACTGCAAATAAAATTGAAGATTTTATTGTTATTGTATATTTCTGAAAAGAATATATAAATATTATTTCAACTGACGATCTGGTTCTAATTTTCTTTCAGAAAAAAACTTTTTTATAATTCATTTAAAATATATGTTATTGATGTTGTTGTTAAATGTTTTAGAATACTGACACTCAGATAAAACCAAAACCCTGGGTAGTCTGAATCCCAACACCTCTTTTAACTTCAAGATTAACCAACATTCAGAAAGTGTCAAAAAATGGAAGCAACCAAGTATGCTGAGCATGACACGTGTCCGAAACATTCTAAAAGGTACTATTGTTGTTGGTATACAGACATTAAATTTTTGCATTACCCAACCCTTTACTTAAATCGTTGACTTCCCTACTCATTTCCCTGGCCAAACCGAGCAGAAGTCTTCTCTACTGGATCTATTTCTTACCCACTCTCCTTGTTCTTGCCGAGATTCAAAATACTATCCTTTTGGTAAATCGGACCACTCTCTGGTAACTATTGATATCTTCTTCAAAGTATTCCATTAAGCAGGAACACCCTAGCCATAAGACTTCTCGTTACCAGCATGCTGACTGGGCCCCTTTCTGGGATTTTCTTTGTGACACCCATTGGATTGACATCTTTAATTTCCCAACTGAAAATTGCGCCACCAAGGTTTCTTCTTGGGTCAAAGCCAACATGGATGCTCTCATCCCTTCTTGGAAATGCCAGGTAAAACCGCAATCTCCTCCATGGTTAACAAGACTGCAGTATATTAGACACAATAGTTGACAGTATAGAAAAGTTGATTTCTCTCCATCCATCTGTGAATATCTTTGTCTTCGGTGACTTTAATGTTCACCATAACACATGGCTGAAACATTCCAAACATACTGATGTTGCCAGTATATAGACATTAAATTTTTCCATTGCCCAATCCCTCACAAATTGCAGACTTCTCTACTCATTTCCCTGGCCAAACCGAGCAACAGGTTTCTCTATTGGATCTATTTCTTACCTCCTCTCCATGCACTTGCCGAGCTTCAAAATATTGCCGTTTTGGTAACTTGGACCACTCTGTGGCAGCCATTGATATCTCTTTCCAAACATCCATGAAACAGGAACCCCCTCTCCATAAGATCTATTTCTGTTACCAGCACACTGATTGGGACTCATTATGAGATTTTCTTTGTGATACTCCTTGTATTGACATCTTCAAACTCACAATTGAAAATTGTGCCACTGAAAAGTCAAAGTTGCCATGGATGCTTTCAGAAATACCAGGTTCAACCACAATCCTCTCCATGGTTCGCACCAGCTGCCATAGTACACAGGAACCACTATTTCCGGCTATGCCAGCATGACAGCTTTAGTCATAACAAGGGATTATTTGATACTGACTGTAAAAAATGTAAGAGAGTCCTTGAAGGAGCTAAGTTCCTGTCTACTGAGACAATGGGGGACTGCATAGCCTCTAAAAACTTTGGCTTTCGTCACTACAGGCGTCTCTGTAATAGGGTATTAAATAAGTCCAAGGTCTCTATTCCCACACTCTTTAATCGATTTGAGGTGTTATCATCCTCTGCTGATAAAGCTGAATGTATTGCCCGTAAATTCTCAAACTGTATTCTTGACTTAATTGGAATATCTCTGGCTAACTTCTTACCCAGAATTGAATCTCTGTTGAGTGATATGGATATAACCCCTTCCATGGTTTTTGATATCATCTCTAACCTTGATCCCCACAAAGCAGATGGTAGCCCTGTAATAGTCATTAAAACGTGTGCTCCGGAACTGGATCCTGTTCTCTCCAAACTGTATAATAAATGCCTTGCTGCCTCCTATTTTCCTGCCTGATGGAAGTCATCATCTGTTGTTCCTGTTTTTCAGAACTCTGGTAAACTGTCTGACTGATCCACCTATTGGCCTGTTAGCATTCTGCCTTTTTTTTGGGAAGCTTCTAGAAGCCCTAATCAATGCTGCATTGGTTCATCATTACAGGGGCTTTTCTCAGATAAGCAATACAGCTTTCGTTTTCCCATGTCATCTGCTGATGTGCTAACGATAATAGCGGAAAAAGTCTAGATAAAAACGGTGAAGGCCTTGCTGCAGCATTGGACATCTTGAAAGACTTTGGCAGGGTCTGGCATTTAGGTCTTCTCCACAATCTAAAAACCTACAGTATCTCTGGGCACAATTTTGAGCTGATCCAGTCGTTCCTATCAAATGGTGAAATGAAAGTTGCCTTGAACAGCCACTCATCTACATTGTTTCGGATTAATGTGGAAGTTCCCAGCGCTCCATCCTTCGTCCTATACTTGTTTTTAATCTCCATTAACGACCTTCCCAATGACATCGGCTCTCAACTTGACATCTACATTGATGACAATACTCCTGCCTCAATATTAAGACTGATCAGTCAAGGTCAAAATGGCAGCTGGTATCTAAAACGATCTCAAAACCATCGTTAACTGGTGTAAAAAATGGCTTGTCCATTTTAACACCTCCAAAACTTCTCTCAGCTAATCATTTGAGATACTCCTCTCTGTTTTCCATCAGCATGGCTGATGCTAACCTCGAGGAAAGGGACTTGTTGCACCTTTTCAGGCTAACGTTCTCAGCTGACAAGAAGTGGAACGACTACATTGAAGCTATTGCTAGATCAGATGCTAAGAAAGTTGGTTCCCTGTGTTGGGTGAGACAATTTTTCTCTCCAGAATCTATATTACATATTTATAAGTCTACCATTCGCCCATGCTTTGAATATTGCTGCCATATATGGTCCGATGCCCCTGCTGTTTAGCTGGAGCTTCTTGATAAGATCTAAAGAAGAATTAGCAATATTATTGGTCCTGTTCTGGTGGCTCAGCTACAGTCATTTACCCACTGCCGTAAGGTTGCCATCTGTGCCTTTTTTTTTTATAAATACCTTCATGGTAATTATTCCATTGAGCTCTTCCCTATGGTACCTAGACTGTATTTAATTTAAGTGCAATACAAGACTTGCAGTGAGGTCTAATCAATTTACAGTTGAGCTGATTAGATGTTGCTATAACTTCTATGCCGACAGTTTCTTTTCTCACACTTCTTGCTTGTGTCTCCATGCTTCTTCTTGCTTCTGTTTTCATGCATTCCAGCCAATTTTAATCTGCATAAGTTTAAGTGCAATGTCAATCACTATCTACTGTCCTCCTGATTGATCTTTTCTCTTTCTACTCATTACTAATGTTTCTGTTTCTGTTTCCTCTACACCCTTTTAACCCCTTGTGTTTTAGTGGCTTTATTGCCTTGCTTGGTGAGATACTGATTAGAAAAGTAAAATATCATTTTTAACAGATTATGCTATCAAAAACTAAAAAAGAAAAAAGAAAATGTCCAATTGTGTGAGTGCTCGCAAGGTTTTATTGTTTTTATATATCTATATATTTTGAATAGCATACAATATTCTAGTGCTAAAATTCTTTATCATGGATTTCTATTTTTTTAGGTACAAACCAAGAATTGGGAACCTTTTCTGACTAGTGGGTGCCATGAGATATAGTTCATCATAAAGTGGCCTGTATTAATAAAAAAATTTAAAATAATTTTTCATTGAAAGTAAAGTGAAGATTTTCACTGCTTAAAATCATATGCATAAGTATCTACCTTAGAAATAAAGAAAAAGTTGATATTTTTCTTTTTTAGAGAATGTACTGATAAATCATCAGTTACCTCCCCTTAAGATCTAGGAGGTATAAAAAGCATCCTGTTACATACGTCAGTAGATGAGTAGTCATAGACAAGTATTATAAGGCTTTGCTATAAATTTATTCACTGGTTCTGTTTTTACTACAGAGTGTGAGAAATTCTGCAATTTAAGCTCCTATTGGCTAAATTGTAACGACCAATCTCATTGGTCGAATTTGACTTTGTTTTTCGCGGGTATTTTTTCAACGGCCCGTGCCATTTTTTGAGTCAGTTGCTGCAAAATATTGGAAATGTCCGGACTCATTTTTGAATCTCTTTGCAGGGCCGTTAGCGCCCAAAATCAAGCCTAAATAATTAGGCAATGATTCTTCTTCAGCAACCAAAAAGGTAATTGCTCCTGCGACGACGTCATGTTCCAGCTTCTTCAATACTTTCAAGGCTGTTTATTCAGTCAGTTTATTGACTGTCGTCAAAGGTGTACGTTCAACACGAAGAACTTTCTGCATGATCTCGACAATAGCTGAGTTTCAACTTCAGCAACCGAAATGGTAATGCTCCAGCAACGATCTGCAAGTTCCTGCTTCTCCAACTTCGTAGAGACCAATTGAGTCCTACAAAAGGAAAAGTCACTACCTATTCTTTGAAGAACTACCCCACCCTGTTCACAGGGGCAAAAAAGAGCATAATCTTTTTTGCAAGGATGCAATTAAATTTGTTTTAAGTTTTAAGGTAAGCCTTGTTGATTGTATGTCTTTTCTTGTCTCTGCCAAGGGTTGAACTGTGGGAGAAGAAATTCTCACAAGAGAAAAGATTTTTTTTTGTAATTTAAAAATTGGAGATTTTGCATAATATTATCAGTGTGAATGAGTTATATCTAATTTATTCATTTGAAAATAGAAAAAAATATCTTTTTAAAAGAAAATATTTATTTTTTTTCTCCAGAGGAAAAAATTGATACATTATTTTAATCAATTCACCCCGAGCAAGATGATAATGCCACAAAGACGCAAGAGGCTACTGGAAATGAAAAAGAAGCAAAAGACTTTAGAAAGAACAGCACACACAATCCTGAACAGGAAACAAGGGATAAACTTCTACTCCTGTTAAAAAAAACAAAAACAGGGAGGAGTTTGAACTGGACAATAGACAAACCTATCTACTCCTATTGTCCTGTATTCTGAGGTTAGGAGAAAAACTTTTTCTCAAAAAATATTAACATTAAAAATGGTAACATATTTTTTACAAAATATTTTTAAAACTTTAAATGCCAATAGTGGCCGACACATAACTCTGTACTAAGTTTGGGTTGGTAGTTAATGTGTTAAACGTTATTCCATCTTATTGAAAATTTTTACATTACGAATATTATTATTATTATTATTATGGAATATTTTCATTTCTCTTATTTGTTTTTATACAATTTTTAGCATCTGTCTTCTGTTCATTTTAGTTTTAAAACCATTGATAAAAATTGCTATTTTTTCCTCTTTTATTAGTGGGCCTTATTGTACCATTCCTTTTCAGTCATTATTGAATCATCATTTTTCATTTCATATTTTTTGGTGTTGTTGTTGTTGGTCGAATGAAGAATATGCACGGAAAGGAAATGGAACTTCAAAATGTCACGGGAAGCATGATAACCAGTCAGGTTAAGATACAGAATGCGAAACAATATTCAAGTGAAATTGGAGAAGAAAAGAAAGAGAAGAAGAAAACAAAAACAAAAAACAAATGGAAAATTAAAGTTAACTTTAGGAAGGATGGAGAAAATAATTGTAAAAGTAGGACAGGAATTGCCTTTTCCATAAATGTTCCAATTTTTTTTTTTAACTTTCAGAATATTCCGCTTTTTCAATAGAGTGAAAATGCTCAAATTAAGAAAGAGACTATTTTTCAATGAATTACATACACACACACATGTATATATATATATATATATATATATATATATATATATGTGTATATGTATGTGTGTGTGTGTTTGTGTGTGTGTGCTATTTATTGAATAGATTGTGAAAGTAGCTAGAAAAAGGAGAGATTCATCTTTTTAAAGAAGAAGAAAAAGGAGTAGGACGAAGTGAATGATTGCAATGGAGGTGGAGGAAGAAGAAGGAGAAGTGGGAGGAGGATGAACTGGTGGTGGTGGTAGGGGTGAAGAAGAAGAAGAAGGATGATGATGATGATGATGATGATGATGATGATCTAAATGCTGCTAGTTGGGGTGAAGGTGGTGATAAAAAAGAAGAAGAAGGATGATGATGATTGTAAGCATCTAAATGCTGGTAGTGGTGATGTTGAAGGAAGGAGAATGATGATGGTGGTGGCAGTGCAGAAGGAGAAGAAGAAGAAAAAGAAGAACAAGAAGAAGAAGAAGAAGAAGAAAAAGAAGGAGAAGAAGGATGATGACGATGACAATGATTGTGAGGACCTAAATGCTGGTGATATCGAAGGAAGGTGGATGATGGTGGTGGTGTGGTGGTGGTGCTGAAGAAGAAGAAGAAGAAAGATGATGATGATGAGGATGATGATGATGATTGTAAGCATCTAAATGCTGGTAGTGGTGAGGTTGAAGGAAGAAAGAGGATGATGGTGGTGCCGAAGAAGAAGAAGAAGGATGATGATGATGATGATGATGATGATGATGATGATCGTGAGAATCTAACTGCTGGCGGTGGTGATGTTCAATGAAGGAGGAGGATGGTGGTGGTAGTGGTGCAGAAGAAGAAGAAGAAGAAGATGATGATGATGATGATGATGATGATGATGATGGTGATTGTGAGGATCTATATGGTGGTGGTGGTGGTGCTGAAGGAAGGAGGAGGATGGTGGTGTTAGTGGTGAAAGTAAAGGAGAGTCCAACAGAATATTGGAATTTGGAAAGAAGCAAGTTAAAAACAAGGAAGAACAGATGAAGGAATGGAAAGAGAATGAGTAATCATGTTGAGGATCTAAATGCTGGTGGAGGTGGTGGCGGCGAAGAAGAAGAAGGAGGAGGAGGGGGGAGAAAGATGATGATGATGGTGATGATGATGATGTAAATGCTGGTGGTGGTTACAAAGAAAAAGAAAAAAGAAGGATGATGATGATAATGATGATGGTGATGATGACGACGAAGGCGAGTCCAACGGAGAAAAGATTTGAAAGAAAGGAAAGAAAGAAAAAAAAAAAAATACTAAAGAATGGTAAAAAAAACCTTGAAAATAGTTAATGAAGATAAAGAAAAAAAAATAACAAGAAAAGGTTAAAGGTCAAGATGTGGATTGAAAAAATAATGCAAGAAGAAAAGAATGAAAGGGTTAAAATACGAAAAAGAAAGAAAAAATTGTTTCGAAAGACGCAAAGAGAACGTTCATGATATAGAAAATAAAATATTTCATTCTTAAAATAATTTGGTTTACAATTACTGCATGCTTTTAAGACATGAATAAAAAAAATAATGGTGAAAAATGGTCTGTCCTTTTGAGTTACAGGAAGAAATATAGGTAAAGAAAGCAAGAAGAAAGGACTAAACATCAAAAATAAAAGAATATAGTCATTAACAATAGGGACAGTCTAATATGTTAGCTACAAATTGGAGATGTCAACTCAAATCAAGTACCGAAATTCTAATTTCTGGGAAGTGTTTTAACAGGCAAACAGAAAATGTGACACTGAAATCCGAAGTAATATTGGAATCTGGGAAGAAGCATTCCAAAAGTTTAAACAAAGTATGAAGAATTAGGAAAAAAACTATGAGAAACAAAGTAAACTATCTTCTATGTGGTAGTGAATGCTGGATAATCTCATGAATGAAAAGAAGAAAGTTGTTCTTCTTATCTACATACCACGTATCAAATTTGCCATGCTTTCATTCCTTAGAGGTTTCTCCATCTTTACAAAAGGACAAATAAAACAAAACAAAAAAAAATGAAAGAATGGAATATGAATCAAATGAATTTAATTTCAAAGAATCCTTCTTTTCTATGGTTGAATTTTGTCATCTTAGTTCTGACAAATTCCATTTACTTCTGATTTTTTCCTTTTCCTAAACTTGATCACTTATTTTCACTTCTGAGCTTAATTTTTCCAAATATGTTCTTTATTTTTTACAAATTCTATTTTCTTAGTTCTGTTTTCTTTCTTTCCCTAAACTTGATTTTTTGAGTTCCTATGCGAACTTTTCTTTTTGTTTCTTAGAATAGTTAACGTAACACATTTTCCGTTTGTAATCTATCTTTTTAACTGTGGCAAGTTATTTGTATATCATGTACTAGCAGCATGGCCCGTGCTTGATTAAAAAATCGTACAACTCATACAGCAATCGCTATCACATGACTTAAAATATTTTTGCCCTTCCTTGCCTTTAAAGGAGTGCCCTTTGCCGTGCTGATGTTGCTACATGCCTTACAATCGCTGGCGTTGCCATTGGCAGCCCAAGAGCGATTCATAAGTGGCTTGCGTGTAGGGGTCCCATGCGACATATCAGCACCCAAAACCACTAACCACTTGACGAGGAACAGGAAGAACATTAACAGATGGTTGATGATCCTGTTATCACCGCCAATTTTGATCACGGACCGGATGAAGGTAACTCCCTTCTCGGTGTTAACCACAAATGAGGAAGAACCACCAAATAATCACCCAAAATTACCACTGACACAAAACCAAACTAGTTAGTCTATTCGTAACTGTCGTGTTCCAAAACATTTTCAGGATGATATGCTGTCCTAACACTTCAAGTCACGGTTCTTTACTTCACAAAAAAAAAAAAAAAAATAAATAAAATAAAATAAATAAAAACAATTACGCCAATTTGGCAATTGTTTAGTTAGTTACTAACAGCATGGCCCGGCGTTGCCCTTGCTTGATTCAAAAATCGTACGAGCAATGCTATTACTTGACTTAAAATATTTTTTGCCCTTCCTTGCCTTTAAAGGAGTGCCTTTTTCCGTTCTGATGTTTCTTGACTTCTTGCCAAACTGCGAATTTTTTCTAAGCTCTATACTAAACATTGAATCTGTTACGAAAAAGAACTAAACAAAAATGAACACAAAACGATCAGCTTTAAAAAGACTCGTAACTGGAAAAACCGAATGAAAAAAAATTTTAACAACAAATAAAATATTTTTGCGGAATCAGAATCAACGTTGAGTTTGCAAGCGAATGAGCCAATTAGAGTAAAGGGATTTAAAGTGACCCTATTCTTTTGGCATGCTTGCTAGTTAACATTGATGTTTCTCACGCTGCCAATAGAATCTTCCTGCCTATTTGGCAGCCAGCTATAGGCTCTCACTCTGGCCAGTAGAAAATGACCGCAAACTTCTGAAAACTGCCGTAGAACTGCATGAACAAATCGATTTTTTGGGAAATGCAAAAGTCTCTGGAGCATATGTACATTTCTGAAAAACGTCGAAAATTGAATGCGTTCGTCCACACACACACACACACACACACACACACACACACACACACACACACACACACACACACACACACACATCCTGAAAAATATAAAATAATGTTCATAAACAAAATGGAAAAACGAAAACGAACATCGTTAGTGCTTGTTAACAGAAAACTTTTTAAGCCTATAATTCTCTCTACTCTGACAAAACTACTCGTAAACCATTTTGGATAAAACCGATTTTTTAAATGAAAAAAACAAGAAAAAATTAGAAAATTTACATTATAAGGCGTGGCATATTTTTTTAAGTACATGGATATTTCAACAGAAACAAACAAACCACAAAAAAAAAAGAAGATAAGAAAATCGCCACCATAGCTTCCGAACTTTGTGCAAATTAAGCTTACATAAGGAGTAATTTTGATGTTGAAAATATTGTCCTAAATCTGAAAATCTAATTCGCAGAGGTCAGTTGGATTGGGATTTAAAACTGGTAATTCAGATGGATTTCATTTGAATTTGAAATCGATTTTAAGGACGAGATTTGAATATGATTGGAGTATTTCTAATTGAAACTAATCCCTTTGTAAAAGTAGGGAAACATTTGTTCATGACTAATTTTTTGTTGCTTAAAATAAATGTTTTATCAGAACATATTTATTCATATTTGAAGAAGAAAAACAATTCATAATGGTAATTGGGAGAAAAAGCAACAGTCCGCAATTCAGTTATCAAATGAGTGCCTTTCAAATTTGACATTTGTAAATAAGGGAATGGCCATTGCATAAAATACTAATAATTTTTTGACAAATTTTGATTCCAGTTCAATATTAAACGTGAAAATTATTTCTTTGACGAGTTTTTGTTCAGAAGAACCAATAAGCAGATATCCGAAAATTCCTATGAATTTTTCTGATTGAAAATGATAAATTTTCCATAAATTAAAAATTTAGATAAAAGTAACTATCCATAAATTTCAAAATAAAAAGAAAAGCGTATTTGACACAAGATTCATAGAAAATATGTATTATTGTCTGTTCTATAAAAGTCATAATAAAATGATAAAAAAATTCCATTAATTTTGACAAATGACAATTGAAACAAAATAGTCTAGATGTATAATTATTATAAATTTTCTATTATTTTCTGTTCAGTCATCTAAATAAACTGTTATAGAAATTTTGTTATTTTCTTCATCAAACTGTTGTTATTCTTTTTCTTTTTTTACCAAAATAAATTGTAAAATAATAAAATATAATAATAATAATATAATATAATAATAATAAAATAAATTGGGTCCAAATAAAATGTATAATTATTTTGACATCAGTCTTTAAATCAACTTTATTTCTAACAACCGTGAAGTCCTGAACAAAACTCCCAAGGTAAAAACAGACTTTTAGCGGCAAAGAAAATGAACAATTTAGTGAACTTATATTTTTTGAAGGGAGAGAATTAGCGTTGCGCGGTTGCAGTTGCAGTTGTCCTCCTTAATTTCCTAATTGTTCACTAGGTCACGCTCTCCCTACACTATAAATACTGGGCGATTTCTTGCCTCGTGCTCTTTTTCATTTCTTCCTTTTCAGCGAACACATCTACAATGTAAGCTCTCGCAGAAGATTGCGTCATCCCATTTGTGGGAGACGCCATGAACATTATACATACATACACGTACGTACGAACATTCACCAAAATACAAACGCTTTACGTTCACACACAAACACAAATGTTAATATCTATGTCCATTGTAAATTTTGTTGTTTAATGCATATATTTGTTGATATATATCGATCTTGTTTTTTATTTTTTTACACTTCTTTATGGTGAATTCAGTCTCTGAGTCCGCCATGATCTTGTAGTGGACCTTCTTCTAGCAGGAATAAACACACGTGTTCTTAATTTAACAACACGTAAAGCCCCACTCCCAGTCCGCTATACAATGTTGTGTCGTGTACTTGGTTGAGGAAAGAATGCGTTGTTCATTTGAATGGTGAGCCTCCTGACATTTGAAAGGATTTGATAATTATCCAGATTTTATCTTTTCTAGAAGCACGAATTTCAAAAGATGTTTCCCCAAGACTTTACAGAATCGTTTTTGCCTATATTTCTGAGATGAGGCGTCATGTAAACTATTTACTGGCCAGAGTGAGAGCTGGCTGCCACGAATAGGCAGAAAGATACTATTGGCCAGCGTGAGAGCCAACAGCTGACTGACACGAATGTTAACTAGCATGCAAAAAAAATCGATAACTGCATTCGTCAGAAGTGGGAAAAATTTAAATCTGCATAGCACTTTACTCCAATTGGCTCATTCGCTTGCTTAAACTCAACGTTGATTCTGATTCCGCAGAACTGGTTTGGGTGGGAAAAAGTGTTTGTTGTTAACATTCTTTTTTCATTCGGTTTTTCCAGTTACGAGTCCTTTTTTTTTTAAACTGATCGTTGTGTTCATTTTGTTTAGTTCTTTTTTCGTAACAGATTCAATGTTTAGTATAGAGCTTAGAAAACATTCGCAGTTTGAGATAGGCAAGAAGTAAGGCATGTAGTAACATCAGCACGGCAAAAGCAAGGAAGGGCAAAATATTTTAAGTCAAGTAATAGCGATTGCTGTATGAGTCGTACGATTTATGAATCAAGCACGGGCAACGCCGGGCCATGCTGCTAGTAACTAACTAAACAATTGCCAAATTGGCGTAATTGTTTTTATTTATTTTATTTTATTTATTTTTTTTTTTTTGTGTGAAGTAAAGAACCGTGACTTGGAAGTGTTAGGACAGCATATCATCCTGAAAATGTTTTGGAACACGACAGTTACGAATAGAATAACTAGTTTGGTTTTGTGTCAGTGGTAATTTTGGGTGATTATTTGGTGGTTCTTCCTCAGTTGTGGTTAACACCGAGAAGGGAGTTACCTTAATCCGGTCCGTGATCAAAATTGGCGGTGATAACAGGATCATGAACCTTCGTTTAATGTTCTTCCTGTTCCTCGTCGAGTGGTTAGTGGTTTTGGGTGATGATATGTCACATGGGACCCCTACACGCAAGCCACTTGTGGATCGCTGTTGGGCCGCCAATTGCAACGTCAGCGGTCATCTAGTGGCAGCCACTGGCAGGTAACACTGTCGAGATGAACACACAGGCGGTTCAACAGCTGGGCACCAGCGTGGTATGACACTGTTGTAGAGTTATTTCGCAGTGGAGGCTTGTATTTGTACTAATTCGGTCCTAAATATGTTCGACATACAAAACGTTAGGAACTTGATATAATAGGTATTACGCAGATCGTGTTGTGGTCGCTGACTACTTTCGTATTCGACTGTCGACTACTGTCCTCCGACATCGACGCTATTTAGTAACAGCCCCACGCAGTCACATGTGGCACAAGGCCGAATTTAATGTGGGGTTCCCAAGCCCGTAGGCTCAGCCAAAACTCCCCGTAAATCCCGCATAAACGGCATCGGGTCTGACTAACTCCCCGGACGAAACTCTGCCCTTCGGCATTGCCTCGTCCGGGTTCATCTCTGCCCGAAGACAGAGAGTTCGACTGTCGTCTGACATCGACTAGTATTTAGTCACCCCCCACAAGGTTATCATGTGGCACAAGGCCGGATTAATGTGGGATCTCCGAGCCCGTGGGCTCGGCCAAAAATATACCCTTTGAACCCGTATAAACGGGTTCAGAGTCGGTTTACCTCCCCGAACGACACTCCGCCCTTCGGCATAGCCTCATTCGGGTTCCTCCCCGCCCGAAGGCAGAGAGTTCAACCGTTCAGCCGGTCGTCCGACAGCGACTGACGATATTCAGTCACCCCCCCACGAGGGCGTCATGTGGCACAAGGCCATTTTAACGTGGGATCTCCGAGCCCGTGGGCTCGGCCAAAAATAATTGAGAGAGAGAGAGAGAGACAGACAGACAGAGACAGGGACACACAGAGAGAGACAGACAGAGACAAAGACAGGGACACAGAGAGAGAGAGAGAGAGAGAGTGAGTGAGAGAGAGAGAGAGAGAGAGAATGGAAAGAAGGAAAAACGGTGTCCAAAAAGTCCCACCTGTGAGTTCTACCGCGGGGACCTAGAAGGGAAATAACTTACTAAAAAAATGCCAGAATTGGCGCAAACATTTTAGAAAGGTTTTAAACTCGCAGAAAAAAGTCTCATGTTAATTTTAACACCCCGTTAATTTTATTATAGGTATTTAGCGCCACGAACAAATGATTAAACAAAAAAAGGATTCTTTTAGAAACACGTTAACTTCTATTACATATTTTAATGTTGAACAAACTAAAATGGCTGCATCCAAAAGTAAATAAATTTAAATAAATTGACCTTTTTTTTTTACATCGTAGCGCAATTAACCAAAACAGAAACACTAGACCTTGAAGTTTGTTTTGACTTTAATAATAACCCAAATGATTAAACTAGTTGGAGGCATAAAAATGATGTGAAAATTCTTAAAAAGATACTTTTTAAAATAAAAAAAAGAAAGCTGAACTAAAATCCAGTCGTTTCTGTCGTTTCAATTATTTATGAAAACAAAAGCACAAACGTTTATTATCGGTTAATGAAATAAAACTTGTCGTACATAAAAGAATTATAATAACTGTCGTAATTATAATTAACTGACACAGACACGCAAACACGCAAACCGACATTGGGTCGGATAGAAACACAGCCGAGAAAAGCTTGAACTTTCATAGACTGTAGGAATTTGCTACCAAAAAAAAATATGAATCTTTAGTTTTGAATCAGATCAAAATTAAAAAAAAAATGCCACTGTCTTATATATTTCACTCAGTATTAAGCACTTAAGAAAAGTTAAAAAGTGAAAATAATTGTCCTCACACCTAACTCAGACAGTAACCCTCCAAATTTTGTGACGTCAATTTCTTATTTTAATTTAGGAGTGGCAAGATGAGTGAATTATCACTCTTTTGATCCTATAAAATGAAGCATTCTCGCTTCTTGTGAAAAAAAAGGTACCTTCCGCTCCTTGCATCCAGTAAAAAGAGCATGCTCTAGGAGAACGCTTCTTTCAGGAGAGCTCTTTAAACTGTTATGATACATGATGATCATAATGATGTTTCATCATTCTAGAGATAAAAATCTGAAATTTTATGATTCAAAAACATCCTTTTCACCAGTGATGATTCATGACGTTATTTCATCATTCTAGGAATAATAATCTAAAAATTTATTATTAGAAAAACCTTTCCATTAGTGATGGTTCATGATGATCTTTCATCATTCTAGAAATAAAGATCTGAAGTTTCATCATTTAAAACCATCCTTTTCACCAGTGATGAATCATGACGTTATTTTATCATTCTAGGAATAAAAATCTTAAATTTTATCATTATAAAAACCTTTCCATTAGTGATGGTTCATGATGATCTTTCATCATTCTAGAGATAAAGATCTGAAATTTCATTATTAACAACGTTTCCTCCGGAGTCAAAGTGGCAGTAGTAAAAGGAACAACACAGATTGGACAAGACGTATCGTATATCGTGAAAATTCAGAGTTGACGCTTTCAAAAGCTTCCCTTAACTAAAAAATTCTCGGAACAATTATAAAGAAGTAAGCCTAAATTTTAAAGAAACAAAAAGAGACAATAATCCTGAGAACATTTAAGTCACACAAAACCAATATTTTAAATAACATCATGAAGAGAACAATACTCTTGTCATTAATGTCTACATGTGTCTCGTTGTTGTTTGGTATTTTGCTGTACATTTTATTCATTTTATTTTCATTATACAAAAGAGAAAAAAAATCCCCTATCAACTACTAATACATTTAACGCAGGGTAACTTACTGTTGTGGATTCCGGGATGAACTCCGGTACCAATAAATAACAAACGCCAAGAAGGAATATAGGAAAATAAATGTATTAATGTAATAATACAAACTGGTAATGCAGGTTAGTAGTTCCAGGAATGCAGGTTAGTAGCAAAATATATATATACAGTCTTTGGTATCGATGTATCACTGTATGACTTCTTACTGAGTCTACGTGCTTGCTCATTGTGACTCTTGCTCGTTACGTTCCTGCTCGTTCGTCGCACTTTCTAGTTCTTCTCCCGGGTATTCACTAGCAGTAGTATATGTATACCCTGGGTGAGTCCATTTGTGTAAAAAGGAGAGAAGCCCTCAACACTTACATTAACAACTCGTTACAAAAGCCCTGCAGTAAACAGACTTCCGGTATATTAATGATGCTTTATGAGTAAACAGATTGGCAGAACACGAAGACAATTGCATAGTGTACTCCAGGGTACTCGGAAAATCCGGTAGCGGAAAATTCGATGGCAGAAATTTCGACAATTTTTCTCTCTCTCTCTACCCGTGTTTTAATAAAGAAGAATTTAACCCGTCCAGGGTATGACGATAAACTACATCCGCGTCCAGTGTAAGACGATAAACTACGTCCAACAGCAAGGCCTCTGATCAGGAGTCTTTGAGGAACGTAGAACCACCTCTTAATTGATGATGTTCCCCGGTCCACCCTGACCCGGGGTGGTAGCAACTGTTAGGGTTCCAGCTATGGGTAAATAGTTAACCCCGAAACTAAGGTAAAAAGTATTATAAAAGTGTAAAAATAGGTTTCAATACCACAAATACTTTGTAAAATTTATTACTAGAAATGAATTTTTGAAGAAAAAAACTATTACTAGCGATACGTTTTTGAAAAAATAATATTACCAGCTGTACATTTTTGAAAAAATAATATTATCAGCTATACGTTTTTGAAAAAATAATATTACCAGCTATAGGTTTTTGAAAAAATAATATTACCAATTATACATTTTTGAGGAAAAAATATTAACAGAAATAGATTTTTGACAAAACAAAAATATTGCCAGAAAAAAAGAAGTTGGCATTAAATGACCCATTGAGGTTGATATGCCGTAAAACAAAACAAACCAAAGAATTTAACGCAGTCTACCGGGAGCCTTGTCCTTTACATCGTTCATCCTAATATTGGCGTGGTGGTAGCGTTACGTTTTCCTACTGTTTTGAGGACCTTAAACTCATTTAAGGTAAGAAAAAAGAAAATTCCTCCCTTTGCTTCCGCGACATAGACTGCGCCATTTTTACTCTAGCTGTGTCGTTGTAAAACCGTCTTTAGAAATCGATTGAAAATTGATTTTAGGGCCTTTTTGAGGTGGGGATTTGAGGGCTAAGACCTCTCCCCTAGATTTTGGAAACAGAAATGAGGTGATATAGTTTTTGCTTCTTTAAAAAGAAATAACTATCTAAAACTTAATTTATTTACTACTTTTTTATTAAAATAATAATTTGAAAAGAATAAAATATAGTAATACTTATTTAATTTACTAATACTTATTTAAAATATTTATTTTAGAATATTGGAGGGAGGCTTAGCCCCTTAAGCCCCCGTCCAGAAACTACGGCCCTGGTATTGTTGCAATGGGGTTTTATCTGGACTAGAACCGAAGATTAAAACTTATTTAAATTTAGTGGGGCTAGCCCCCGCCTTCGTTTGCCCATAAACCACTACATCGTCTATTAGTCCGATTGTCACTGGACATTGCGTCAGGATCATGCCCATTTTTTGTTAGAAGACATCCTGAGACATTACTAGTCCGAATGGCATTCTCCTGAAACGGTACCGGCTGAAGGGTGAAAAATGTGTTTAGTGGGTGGGAGTCGCCATCCAACTTGACGGACCAGTAGCCGTTTTTTTTTTTCATCCATTTTCGCGAAGTACTTTTTGCTAATTTGTGAGAGACCTCCTTCAATGTAGGAGTCTTGTAGTGGCATCGCTTGGTGGATTTATTCGGGTTCTTTGAGTCTAGGCATATCCTGAGTTTTCCACTGCTTTTGCGCACAAACACAATGCTTTGACCCAGTCAGTAGGCTCATCTATCTTTATAATAATTCCTTGTGTTACCATATCTTCTAGTTCTGCTTTGATTTCGTCCTTAAGGTGGATGGGACATTTCCTAGGCACATGGATAATTGGGTTACTGTCTGTTTTCAATACAACGTGATATTCTCCATCAAATTCATCAAATTTGTCAAAACAATAAGGAGATAGATATTTCCATGGGGTTTTCTGTGGAGTTATTTGGGCATTTTATTTGTGGGATGGCACAAGGTACGGTTACTAGCTTTAACTCCCTCAGGGAATGAAGTCCCAATACGGCTGGAACTTCCGAGGTAACTACATAGAATTTGATACTTCTCCATCCATGGTTGTATGAACATTGTATGTCCACAGACCCATGTTGGGCTATGGTTGCGTCATTGTATGCAGTAAGTATAGGTGTTTTCTGACGTGTGGAGTCAGGCAGTGGCAGTCCATCTGGGTTGGCTTTTCCGGGGAACATTTTCTGAAAAATACGCAAATTTCGCTTCCGTCCCAGTGTCAACTTTTGCCTTTAACTTTTGGATCTGCTGGGGAACGTTGTTTAAACTTGCAAAAGCTTCACTTCGGGTGTCTCTCCTATTCTGTTGTTCATTCAAGTGGAAAGACATTTGATCAAAATGTTCGTCTAGCTTATCACTTGGGCTCTGGTTTAGCACATCTATGATGTTGCTATGAGCCCAGTTGGTTTCACATCGTGGCCCTTGATGTCTTCGATACTGGGCACCTTAGCATCGTGTGTGATTTAGGTTTCATATTCTCCATGTTCCTTTTTGATTTATTTATGCACGCTTTAGCCTAGTGGTTCTTTCGGCTGCATACTGAACACACTCTACCCCATGTTTGGCATCTTGTTTGGTGTAGGCATATGTCCCTTCACATTGTCTGCATTTAGTATCACATGCGGTGTGCTTGCTAGCGTCAATATCTTTTCCTTTTTGATTCTGTATATCAGCTAGCTGTCTCGTTTAGTGTATCAAATCTTCGTGTACTCTGCATATGTTCAGAGCTTTCTGTACAAACAACATTTGATCTTTCCAGAGGAGTTGTTTTTGTAGCTCAAAATGTTTCCCTTCAATGATAATCAGTCCGATTTGTCGCTCCTCAGTTTCTTTTTCATCTCGAAATTTACATTTATTTGCCTGTAAATGGCATCTTGCTAGAAAGTCACTAATATTCTCAGAATCCTCCTGTATATTCTGAAGTTTATTCAAGCCTCTAATTGTTCTAGGAAGGTTTTTCATACCACGGCCAGATTCCCTTTGTCGGTCTTTTTCTCGAACGTACACGAATTAAAACGTCGAAGGCCTTCTTAATCCGACAGTAAGAATATGTGGTCAACCTGTTTTTCCTCCGGTATATTCTGTACGGAGAAATACAGCTCACACCACTGCTTGGCAAAAAATGAAACGATTCAACCATATTTTCGGTTGTCGTCCATGACATGACCAGTTCTATTGATAGTCTGGACATTTTGCTCTTTTATGCATTTATTTTTTTGATTAATACTATTTTTTTTTTTTTGGTTTTCCCCAAATAATACAATGACAGATAACGATAATATTGTACTCACACTTTGTCAGTGAACATCTCTTACCGTGAACAGTTTATTTTTTTTTTTTTGCAAATGACTGTCATCGTCTTTTATTCTACAACACGTAGGTTGACCATTTCACCTTTTTATTATTTTATAGCATTTTTGTAAGCGCTGTTTTCATTCTAGACTCATCCTTGCCCTTGTGTTGGGGGATGTGCGTCGTTTTCATTTGATTTTTTTTTTTTACCGCTGCCACCATGTAAACAGATTGATAGTTCACGAAGACAAATGTTTAGTGCTAGCCAACCATATTTGAACTGGCCACTTTATTTTTAGAAAAGAGTTCTACAAGGGAGACAATTTCAAATCATGAAACTACCAATATATCCCTGGGATTCCGATTTAACT
>CAHIKZ030000060.1:1450000-1480000 GCA_903632075.3 Acanthosepion pharaonis
AATACATTATTGAAAAAAGAAAAGATGCGGTGTGGAATTTGTCCAATGAATATCAAAATACTTTGAAGATATAAATAACATGTTAACCGCTGAATCGTCGTTAACGCATTTCAATCCTGATTTAGAAATAATAGCCTCAGCAGATTATAGCATTGGACAAGTTATTTGTCATAAATTCAAGGACGGTGAGTTAAAAGCAGTTGAATATGTATCTAGGCTGCTAATATTGGCTGATAAAAATATAGTCAAATTAAAAAAGATACACTAGCTATTACTTTTGCAGTGAGAACATTTCACACAATTTATTCTGCAAATAGATCACCACACATTATTGAGTAATTTTTTGTTCTAAAAATACTATTCCGATACATAATGCCAACAGATTAAAAAGTTTGGGAACGGTTTTGCTAAACCATAATTTTAAGATGGAGTATTTACCAGAAAAGAAATTATGGCATGCAGATGGTTTGTCCAGATTAATCAAAAAAAAAAAATATATATATATAGGGAACTTTTGAGGAGACGATGATTGCATTTTTAATCTCTGAAAATGAGATAAAAAGTGATGTATGTAACTCCATAAGCGAACTAGCTGTGACTTTGGTTTGGTTTGATTTGTTTTACGGTATATCAACCTCAATGGGTTATTTAATGCCGACAAAATTTTTATTGCTGGTAATATTTTTTTTGCCAAAAATCTATTTCAGATAATATTTTTTTCTCAAAAATGTATAGCTGGTAATATTTTTTTTCCAAAAATGCATTGTTTTTAATATTTTCTTTTCAAAAATGTATAACTGATAATAGTTTTTTTTTCTTCAAAAATGATTTATTGCTGATAATAATTTATTACAAAGTATTTCTGGTATTAAAACCCTTTTTTACACTTTCATAGTGTTTTTGCCCTAATTTTGGGGTTAACTATTTGTCCATAGCTGGGACCCTAACAGGTGCTACCACCCCGGGTCAGGGTGGACCTGGGAACACCAGCAATTAAAAGGAGATTCCACGCTCTTCAAAACCTCCTGATCAGAGGCCTTGCTGTTGGACGTAATTTATCGTCTTACCCTGGACGCGGATGTAGTTTATCGTCATACCCAGAACGGACCTGTGACTTTGGATGAAATTAAAATACAACCCAAGAAGAATGACTGCATTTTGAAAATGATGAATGACGTAAAAGTGAAATGGAAAGAAAGAAAAAAAATCAGGTGTTATAGAAAATAATAATTCTTTTACCATCTGTGATGAAGAACGATGAAAAATTCCTGTTTTTTTTTTTTTTAAAAGAATTTTAAAGCAGTTTGGTTATGTCATACAGAGGTTGTGATTTTGATTTAGCGGCAAAATTACGACCTATAAATTATCAACCATGGACTAACACTGATAAACTTTGGTTTAGGTTACATGTTGATTACGCGGAAGCTTTGCTTGGTTTGTATTATTGATTGTCATCGATAGTTTTTCAAAATGGTCTGATATATTTAAGTGTAGAAGACCTGTAAGTGTAACTTTTCTTCCTGAACTGTTTTCGAGATGAGGAGTTCCAGACATGCAATTTACTTCGAGCGACTTTTAAAAGGTTTTGCAAATACTATGCAGTTTAACATATAACAAAGTCGCCATACCACTCAAGATCAAATGGTCAGGCTGAACGATTTCCTGATACGTTTAAAATGCGTTAAAGAAATAAGCCAGAGAGGAGATGGAGGAAGTGATGCTATAACAGTATTTAAGTATTTATAGATTGACCCCTAACCCTCATACTGCATCGAGAATTTCATCAGTGGAACTAATGATTTCCAGGAAAATTAAATCGATGTTTGAAAAATTACGTAGACCACCAGTGTGCCAAACCCTGTCAAAGGCCTTCGAGATATCTAAAGCCTCAGCTCAAACCTCACCGTTATTATCAAGAGCTTGATATGCATAATCAGTGATGGCCATTAGCACATCAGCGTTAGATCTGGCAAAACGGAAGCTATATTTTTTGTTAGAGAGTACGTCGTGAGAGGTAATCTGCTTAACCGTATCAGCATTGATTAAAGTCTCGAATACTTTGACGAATACTTTTACTAGAATACCTTTCGGTAATATTGGCACATGTTGCTGGATGTCTGTAAGTCTTTGTTCGTTTTGAGCATTGTTCAATCGTGGAAATAGCCGAAGATTCCTCGCAGTTAAGTCTGGTGAATAAGGTAGATGGCAACATTTTTGTAATGGATGTCTTAGCCAAGAACTCACGATCTCCAAGTGCCTTCTTATGCAGAAATCATTGTCATTGTGGTGAACCCACATGACGTTTCTTCCATAAGCCCTTCGGCTCTTTCGAAAAAACATTTACATCGGCAATTAGAGTTTTAGTCTGTGCTCTTGTCGCATTCTTATGTACATCTTGTTGCATTCCGTGTCTTTTCTTCCTTCAGTTCTCCACATCATAGATTGCACCAACAACCTTCAATTTGTATTAATGTTGCTTTCTTTTATGAGGGACAGTAGTCATGGCGTTATTCCCTTGTAGGAAGCGAGAGAGAGAGAGAGAGAGAGAGAGAGAGAGAGAGAGATGATCGTGAAGGCGCATGTCAACATGTTGATCAAAATCTCATCGCAACGTTCTGGCTTGCCCCACTATGGAAGCTTAGTGTGGCGAAGAATTTTGGTCCTTCAAATTCTTGCAAGCGTCTGTGAATCTTTATGCATTTTTGGTCTTATACCAAAGCTTAAACAAAAGCAATGCATTACCATCATAATTCCATTCCCATGGGGTTTAAACCTCATCTATTCAGTTCGGGTCATCAGAGTTCTAACTAGCAGTTTCCTATTCTGAGCCAGCCATTCTCTAAGTATCTGGCCTATGTCTGAACATATCATGGGCCAAACTCTGCCACTTAAAAATATTTTGTTTCTTCATGTTATATTCACCATAATGAATTTTTCTTTTACTTGTTTATTATTATTATTATCATTATTATTATTATTATTATTAGTAGTAGTAGTAGTATTCAGTTGTGAATTTTGTTTTATCTTATAATGGTCGATACATATATATATATTTAGATGCTAAGAATTTTGAGGCATTATTTTAAACTGATGTCTTCAAAAATGCCCCCTCCCCCTTGTGGGATTATATCAGCAAAGTTTTGCACTTTCATGGCATTTTCTATTTTAGAAATAATTAAATGCACAAATGTTTGCAGCAAGTTCAAAAACTGAAAATGCATCATGCACATCAGTTTCACCAAATAAATATTTTGTCTTTCTGGTCCTCCCCTCGTGAGCTTCTAATGCATCCTTTTTTTATTCTAAAATAAATCCTTGCTTAGAATTTGTTAAACTTTTACTCTATTAATATTAATTTCCTTTGCTATCAGTTGCCCACTTAACTTTTTTCTGAAAGCACCAAGGTTTTCAGCCTGTATACGTTTGCACCTGTTGCGTTTGCATTATCGTGTACGTCTGGTTACCCTCCTGAGAGTTGATTGTGCCACTCAAAAATATTCGATTTCTTCATAATATGTTCACTTATCATCACAAGCAAAATCTTTTTATTTTACTTTTTTACGGCTTATCAACCTTTTGCAGGTTATTTAAAGAAAGAAAATATTTTTAGATTTTGAGAATTCCTGGAGATAATAATGATTTATTGATATAAGTCTTACTGTTTGACCCATAGCTGGGGAGAGAAGAGGTGGATTCATACCTTTCCCAAGGGTATGTTAGTGAATGGAACGAAACTGGCTAGAATTGGAACTCACATCACTAATTTCCAGTTCTGGACCATTATCCATTACACCACCCGCACATATAAGCTTACAGCACCTAGTATTCCCAAGTGGTCACCCATCTAGATATTGACCAGATTCAATGTTGCTTTACTTCGGTGACCATATGAGAACTGGTGTTTCAACGTGCTATGAACCGTAAGCCTGTAATCAAAATCATCATCACTCCTATGACGAGGGTTGTCATATTATCGATGCACAACTGAGCACCTGACCAGTTCCTTCCTCATATCTGGGTTAAAAGAGGTATCCACTCTAGCGTTGGGTGACTTGGGAGTCCTTCTCCAGTGCGAACCACAGCTGATGTCCTTCAATTGGAAGTCACATCTTCGGGATGGTTATGAGCTAGATAGCCATTTACCTTACAAGAATGATAATCAGCCCTTTGACAGATCTTGCTTTCAATCCTGCTGGATGTCTACACACTAACCTTACAAGAAACGCCTGGTGAGGGAACTAGTTTAGTTGCTGATAATGTGACAGACCATACTGTAATAGATGGTACCATTAGCACTCTTAAATCTAATGAGTATTTCATTTTTGATATCAAAAGTCACTCTAAAGTTTTCTCCGTTCCTTTTTGAACAATTTTGTAATAATTTAAACCTTATGCTCAGTTAAATTTTAATTTGAAATTTGTAATTTTCAGTTTTTAATTTTACCTTGAAATTAGAACTTAATATATATATATATATATATATATATATATATATATATATATATATATATATATATGGTGTCCATAAAGTTCGTGTGAACTTTAAAAATTTATAATTTGCGATAGAAATAATTTGTAAAAAAGATTAGTAAGAAGTAAATCTAAATTTTTTTTTAAGGTTTTATTGAAATTTTATTTAAGTTTCCACATGTCCTCCATCATTAGCAATACAAAGGGTAATACGATTTTGTAGTTCACGGAAAACATTTGGCAATGGATTTACAGTTATGCCTGAAATCACATTAGTTATTTTAGCTCTACTTAAAACTAGGTACATTAAACTTCATAACATTTTTTACAGATTATTTCTATCGCAAGTACAAATAAAGTTAAAATTTTTAAAGTGCACACAAACTTAATGGACACGCTATATATATATATATATATATATATATATATATATATATATATAGAGAGAGAGAGAGAGAGAGAGAGAGAAATAAGGGTTTTAAAGGAAAGTGCATATGACTTATCTTAATTTGAATTCTTTTTATTTTTGTTTACATATTTATTTTTATATTTTTATTTTTGGTGTGGCTCACTGCATACTATTCAAAATTTAAAATTTTTACGATGTTAGGAAACCTCAAAACTATTAATTTCAATGAAAAACAGTAAAACCGTGGAATTTCCACGGGTACCGCTACTATAAATAATAATAATAATAAACAAAATGATTGATACAACCATTCCAATCTACTGACATTTCAACCTTTAAAACACATGAGGATAAACATATATGCAAATTAATAATGTCCTACTCTGATGTTATGAACAAAATTACAGGAAATTTCCATAAGATTGATACTAAACTATTTGCTTAATTGCTCTTACTATTTAATTGACGGAAAATTTCAAGATGAGCACGATCACCTTCATGTTACTCTCGTTTCAGTCACATTCAATTCACGCTGGTTGCATTTCATCCGCTTTAACGCACTGATTATCGGTACAAACTTTTTTTCTCAAGACAAGCGACCTTTGTATAAAAACGTACTTTTGTAGATTGTTTAAAATATTTTTTATACTTGTATGCCATTTATACCATAACTTGAATAAGACAGACAATCGAAATATTGTAAAACACTGCGTCTTTTCTTTTCTTAAATCACACACTTCTCTAAGTGTTGAAATAATAATAATAATAATATTAATAATAATAATAATATTAATAATAATAATAATATTAATTATAATAAAACCCAGTTGCAGATAATATTTAGATGTGTAAATAAAATGAAATTTGGCACACAGATTTGTAAAATTAACAGAAATATATTAGATACATCCTAATATAACAAACAACAACAACAGCAACAACAACAATAATAATAATAATAATAATAATAGTTAAGAAAAGTGCGCGACTTAAGAAAATATAAAGAAAAGGAAAAAAACGCAGTGTTTGACAATGTTAAACAATATTTCAGCAGAATATCTGTCTTTATCAAGTTATATGTAAACAATTTTTCCAGGTATAAAAATATATAAATCTATAAAAAAAAGGATATGTTGTGGAGGATTGACTCACATCATAGCAGCAGGAAATAAGCATGTGTTCACGGAGATAAAAGCAAACTTGAAGGAAATAAAACATACAAAGATAACAGGAAAAACATTGTAAATTGTATTCTAATTTAAATGTAAATAAAATACAATTTGGCATACATTTGAAAAATTAATAGAATCGTTTTAGATAAATAATAATAATAATGATATTAATAATAATATAGTTAAATCGTTGATATTCTCTCGATATCTGCATGGAATGAGATTATATGTATTTGTATATATCTTTATTTGTATGAAAAAGCTTATCTACTCTAAGTAAAGATTTGGGTAATTTTAGATATTGTAATGAATGTTCCAGATCTTTTAAACGAATTTGTTGTGATGAAAGACATGAAATTTATTTTTCTTTGAACTTAGTCAAGATTCAAAGCCCATTGAATTCTGCATTGAATTCTACCATTTTTACTTTCCTTCAGTCATCCTTCCTCTTCCTTCTCGATTTTCATGGTGAAGTCAGTTCTCAAATCTCGAAATGGCTACTGGAATCATTTCTGCTAAATGTTGCTTTTTCATAAGGCTTATAGCTTCCTTCCTGCCAAAACGGTAAATGTTTCCTGCGTTGGTCTTCATTCTTTTTTTCATATTGGACACAGTCTGTGTTCAATGGACTGGACATAAAAAGAAGCACATTCAAAAGAGATTTTTTTCATTCTGCGGGAGATCCAAGGTTTCCAGCCGATTTATTTACTTGCATAAAATCGAATAAAGAAATAAAGTTTAGAATTCCTGAAGATTCTTTCGTTTGTTTTCATTCTCTTTTTTTTTTTTGCCAGTCATCAAAAATCTCAAATTTTATTTTTATAATTTTCGTTCTGTTCTCCTAATGATATCAGTAGATTCATACGTTTCTCTCCGTATTACAATGTACTCACTTTCTCCTTTAATATATTTATATATATATATATATATATATAGTCGAATATATATAATCTACCTCTCTCTTTCTCTCTCTAAATATATTCTCTCTCTCTTTATATATATATATATATATATATATATATATAAGGGTAGATTCTGACGCTAATCCAAGCTAGAGGCAACCGGACGTCTAGCCACGCTGTTGAGCTGTGGATGACTATATATATATATAATGAAGAAATCTCAACAGAATGCAGAAAGCACTGGACGGCCGTTTCGTCCTATATTTGCGACTCATCAGCAGTGCGCATCCACTCCTGAGAATTGAAACCCAAACAGTTACGTTAGGAGGCAAACGCCATACCAACTGTACCAACGGGCCTCGGTGACGAAGAGGTATTTGATGTTTACTGCTGATGAGTCCCAAATATAGGACGAAACGGCCGTCCAGTGCTTTCTGCATTCTGTTGAAGTTTCTTCTAGACTCTAGGAATTACTTAATTATGATTATTTCAAATCCTCCTAATTATTTCTATCTATCCATAAATATAATATGCGTGTGTGTATGTATATTCTGTTATGACTCAATCATCACTAGTTTCAAATTTCTTTCAATTTCTTTCACACATCATCTTTCTCATCGAAAGAATGTATGATCACCGAAGTTAAGCAACGTCGAGCTTGGTTAGTACCAAGATTGGGAATACCAGTTGCTGTAAGTTTCGATGTGCAGTTGGTGTAATTTAAAACAGCTCGGGATTATTAATCGGAGATCCGAGTTCAAGTTGCATTCGTTATATTCCCTTACACGCAAACAACTCTGGGAAAGATATATATATATATATATATTGAATAAAAGACAGACCACGTTAAGATTCCATGTAATAAGCTATTTCACCATAACCCCTTTAACAGGGTTCTGGACCATCAGACTTTACTTCCAAAGTCTGAAATGAATATATATGGGATAACGATACATAAATTCATATCGTTCGCAGACAGTACTGATTCGCTGTATCATGCCTTCTCAGAACCACCAGACATCCGAATGCTTCGAGCCAGGACCGAAACCCGACCTATTTAGTGTCACTCAGAGTTTCTACCATTAAGCCATCATCACTCGGCAGCGAGGAACAGCTAATTCTAGCGTATTGTTTTTACGAATATAAACAAACCCCAATCAGTCAGAGGGATCCAATTCATTTTACCTAAGAGCTTTGCATTAGCGCAGGTGCGTGTTGTTTATAGAATTAGCCTATATCTCAACAGTACTCAATTGAAATATATTTTCAGGAGCTTAATATAAATTCATATATAAATTTTTATATGTCAAGAAAAAATTTGAAAGAATTTGTCATATATATATATATATATATATATATATATATATATTTGACATATACAGATCATTCATTCTCTCAATCCTTCCCTATGGTGCTGAAACTTGCACCCTGCCCTGCAAGCATATAAATCAACTTGAAACCTTTCACATGTGCTGTCTTCATGCCATATGTGATATAAAATGGGATGACAGGGTCAAAAATAGTGCAATACAACTTAGGTGGGCTGGTCATGTTGTGAGAATGGATGAGTATAGACTTCAAAAGAAGGTGCTGTATGGACATTTACCAAACTCCAAGCGTTCAGTTGGACGTCCACACTTACGCTACAAAGACAAAATTAAAACAAACTTGAAAAGTCTCAACTTTGATCTGAAAACCTGGGAAGCCTAAGCATGAAACCGAAAGGAATGGGGGTAAGACATGTTTCATTAAGTTAAAGGGTTTTGAAGACAGTAGACTGAAGCACCGTGATCGGCTTCATCAAGCTCTGAAGCAGAGACGCCATCAAAATCCTGCTTTAACAAATTTCATCTGTCAGTGTGGCTTTGTCGCTCGCAGTAAGTCTTGGCTAGTATCACACTTAAGAAAGCACAAATGGAATATGTCTTTCCCTTATATGTTTCTCCACAATAGCCCCTGCTAACATGCATAAGTGTAAAACAAAAGGCAACATCTAATGCTGACCCACATTTATCGTTCACGATAGGTGAGAGTTTGAACAATTTTGCTGGCGTAAGCAAACAGCATAATTATGGGATTAGCCAAAAATTAATAATTTCTAATTATTTAACATGTATACACACACATATGTGAAGTCTGATCAAAGATTGTCAGGACTTGTACTATAAAAATAAAACTACAACACATATCAATTCAGCATTTAATCTCCTTTGAAGTAGTCCCCTTCTGAAGCCACACACTTTATCCAGAATTGTTTCCATTGATAGAAATATTCTTGTGACACTTTTTGGGATAACAAGCAACAGCCTCCTTTCATTCTCTTGGCTTTCCTCAATGTTTTGAAATCTTCTTCCTTTCAAATGGAATTTAATGTTTTTAAGAGGAAAAAGTCGGAAAGATCTGGGGAATATGCTGATTGTCTGACCTGGGGAATGTCGTGCTTGGCTCAAAACCACTGCCCAGGCCATGGTCACTGATAGAATCTCTGTGGTGTAGTAAGACGACCACACTCTACTTTCCTTTCAAGCACTGCTATAAACAACGGAAGTGAGTGGGAATTTTATAAATTGCATCTATGCGTAACAGGGCTCAAGGTCAATTTCTGTCAAACAGCTTCAGTCTGTGCACTTTAGCTCTGTCACTATATAAATAGTCCTGATACTTTTCTTCTGAACTCGTATATGCAGGGTGTCCATAAAGTTCGTGCGCACTTTAAAATAATTATAGTTTTATTTGTATTTGCGATAGAAATAATCTGTAAAATTTTTATGAAGTTTAATGTACCTAGTTTTAAGTATAGCTAAAATATTTCATAATGTGATTTCAGGCATTACTGTAAATCAGTTGGCAAATGTTTTCCGTGAACAGCAAAATCGTGTTACCCTTTGTATTGCTAATGATGGAGGACATGTGGAAACTTAAATAAAATTTCAATAAAACCTTAAAAAATATTGATTTACTTCTTTCTAATCCTTTTTACAAATTATTTCTATCGCAAATACAAATAAAGTTATAAATTTTTTAAAGTTCACTCGAACATTATGGACATATATATATATATATATATATATATATATATATATATATATTATAAATTAATTGATTTAAAATATGGTTATTTTTACACAGTTCCAACCATGTTTCAAAAATAGAAGCTAAAACCCCTAATTTTATTTTGCAATTAAATTAAAAAGCATTAGTTCCATTTCATCTTCAAGCGAATTAATTTATAATATTAATGCTCTGTAAATTTACATTGAGCACTATTTTATAAAAATAAAATATCTATAAGAACACCATTTTTTTTTATCTTACTGTTCTTTCTTTTATTTATATACATATATATATATATATATATATATATATATATATATATAGATAGATAGATAGATAGATAGATAGATATATGTATGAGTTAAAGATCAAATATGGATCAGAATCCGACAGGATGATAAGATAAAGAAGTTGTAAACGTATATCAATCTAACATGTTACACTTATATTAAAGCTTCGTCATTGGTCTATATTTATGTAAGTTTAATGAAAATTGTCCCAATCAAATTAGAAAATACCAAAGTTCCGTCATTTTGTCTGTTTTCTCTCAGTCTCTGGCTAAGCTTTAATAAAAGTGGAACCTGTTAGATAGCTATACATTTCCTATTTGTTCTTTATTTTATCATATATATATATATATATATATATATATATATATATATATATATCCAGTTACAGGGTTGGTATAGATGTTATAAAATTCCCATAAACAAAAACACTATTTTTAAAAAATGTGCTCAATACAAAGTAGAGCAAATAATATATATTCAAAAATTATAGCATAAGTATTTTATAGCATCATTACAAAAATAGCCATTTTGTTTCAACACTTCTGGTGTCTTATCAAGTGATGGTGTTGATTGAGTTTTTTGACATTTCAAAACCATATCAAAAGCACTGAATAGGGGAAACATTGTTACGTAACCTATGATGACCAATCAGAATATAAGTATATGAAAATTCAAAAAACGTGACACTATATTCTAAATACAAATCATTAGTGTATTAAAGTTAAGGTTAGATTAAACTAGAAATCAATATCAAATAATTAACTTCTAATTTCACTGTAAAATTAAAGATTGAAAATTACAAATTTCAAATTCAAATTTAACCGAACATTTAGGCTTAAATGATTACGAAGTTGTTAAAAAAATAGAACGGATATATATATATATATATATATATATATATATATATATATATATATATATATATATATATATATATAAAAAAAAGAACAGTAAGATATATAATCCGGTGTGCTTATAGATATTTTTATATTGAAACCCAGACACCCCTGTCTAGAAAATAGATTTATCTCTAACCGTGGAAACATGAATTTTGTTTTAGCTGTGTATTTAAAACCCAGTAATTTTAAAAGTTACTCCAAAAAATTCGCTTGAGGATGAAATGGAACTAATGTCTTTAATTTAATCACAAAATTAAATTCAGGGCTTTTAGCTTCCATTTTTTTTGAAACATAGTTAGAACTGTGTAGCGAAAAAAACATATTTTAAATCAATTAATTTATATAATATAGTAAATATATATATGTAGTGAATATATATAAATATATATATTCTTTTTCTCTTTTCCCTTTACATTATTCTGTTTTTCTCCTTTCATTTTTCTATTTTTCTTTCCTTTTTTATATTCTTTAATTTTCTATTTTTTTCTTCTTTTTCTCTTTTCCCATTGCATTTTTTCTATTTATTTATCGTTTTTCTTTTTCATTTTTCTGTTTGGCTTTCCTTTTTCTGTTTTTCTATTTTCATTTTTTCCGTCTTTTGATTTTCGCTTTCATTTTTTCGAATTTTTATGAACATTTTTTTTTGTTTTTCTCTCATTTATTCACTTTTCCTTTTACGTTTCTTATTTTATTCCTGTTATCAGTTTTCTTTTTCTGCATCCCCTTCATTTTCTTAATTTTATCTTTGCATTTTTCTGTGTTTTTTTTTCTGTCATTTTTTTTTTCTATTTTCTTTTTACAATGTGTTTATTTTTGTTTTATTTTTTCTATGTTCTACTTTCATTTTCCCGCTTTTCTTTATTTTGGCTTTTTTTCTAGTTTTCCTCCTTTTATTTCTCTTTATTTGTTGCTTTCATTTTCTTTCATTTTCTTTTTTTCTTCCATCATTTTTTTTATAGTTTCCCTCTCCATTTTTATTTTTCTTCCATTTTTCCTCATTCTTTTTTATTTTACTACTTTCATTTTTCTGTTTTCTTTCTTTCATCTTTGCTTTCTTCTTTTCTTTTTTTTTCTTTTTTTTCTTCTTTTTTCTTATATCCATTATTCTTTCCTTTTTGTTTTCATTTCTTCTGTTTTCCTTTTTTGTTTTAATCTTTCTTACATTAATCCAAATTTCTCTTCTTTTAATCTTATTTCTCTTTCATTTATTTAGTGTTTTACATTTTTTATTCTTTATCTTTCGTTCTTTCTCTTTTTTTACTGTTTTATTCTTTCGTTTTCTTTTGTTTTCCTCTTTTTAATTGTCCTGTTCTCTTTCATTCATATTTCTTTTCTTTCAGCTGTGTCCCTTTTCCATCTTTCACTTTTTGTTTTCTTCCATTTTTCTATCCTGTTTTATTTCAGTTAAAAAAATTGTTTTTCTTTATTTTCTATATTTCATTATTTTTAAATTTATCTTTTAGTTTTATTCCGTTTCCTTTTCATCTTTCATTGTTTTTATATTTTAACTTTTCTACTTAGCTTATTTCTGTTATATTTGTTTTTCATTTTTTTTTTTTACATTCTTTCTTTTTTTTTCTTTCTTACCTTCATCGCTAGCTCCCTTTCTTTCTTTTCTTTATTTTTTTGCTTTTCTTTCTTTCTTTCTTTCTTTTTTTCTTTCTTATACGTCCCGAAAAGGGATATATTTGAACGAAGTAGCTAAGTGGTTTTGACTACTATAACCAAGTAGAATACGGTAGCAGTAATCGACTGGTACGCATCGTAATCTCAGGTAAGAAGTGTAGATTAATGGCGTAGTCCAATGGGCGTCCTTATAGACTTAGCTCTCAGACTAAGGCTCTGACTCTCCTACACGTCCGTCGGTATTTATGATGGACACCAGCCAATCATATTCCAGTGATACAAGTGTACGCATATTTCATTATATCACTTTCTTTCTTAACTCCAATGGTTACTTTGTTTATGTTTTTCTTTCTCTGCTTGTTTTTTCTTGTCCCAATCAAATTTGAAAATACCAAAGTTTTTTTTTGTCTGTTTCCTCGCAGTCTCTGGCTAAGCTTTAATAAAAGTGGAACATGTTAGATATACATTTACTATTTGTTCTTTATCTTATCACGCACACATATATATATATGGTTTCTTTTTTTTCTTTTCTTCCTTTCTTCACTGCTAGCTTTGCATTCTAACCTTTTCCTTCTTTCTTTCCTTCTTTCTTACCTTCATTGGTTGCTTTGTTATTTTCTTTTATTCTTTGCTTGTCTTTTCTTGATTTCTTTCACTGGTTTCTTTTTTCTTTCTTTCCTGCTAGTTTTTCATTCTAACTTTTTCTTTATTTCATTCATTCTTTCTTTCTTTAAGTTCTCTGGTTGCTTTGTTTATTTTATTTCTTTCTCTACATATTTTTTCTTGTTTTCTTTCAGTGTTTTTTTCTTTCTTCACTGCTAGCTTTTCATTCTATTTTTTCTTTCTTTCTTTTTTTCTTTCTTTCTTTCTTTCTTTCTTTCTTTCTTTACTTTCCTGATTGTTTTGTTTATTTTCTTCCTCTGCTTTTTTTCTTATTTTCTTTCAATGCTTTCTTTATTTCTTCCTTTCTTCACTGCTAGCTTTTCATTCTATTCTTTCTTTCTTTCTTTCTTTCTTTCTTTCTTTCTTTCTTAACTTCCCTGATTGTTTTTGTTTATTTTCTTCCTCTGCTTGTTTTTTCTTGTTTTCTTTCACTAGTTTCTTTCTTTTCTTTCTTCATTGCTAGCTTTTCATTCAAACTTTTTCTTTCTTTCTTTCTTTCTTTCTGTCTTTCTTTCTTTCTTTCTTTTCTTTCTTTCTTAACTTCCTGATTGTTTTGTTTTATTTTCTTCCTCTGCTTGTTTTTTCTTGTTTTCTTTCACTAGTTTTTCTTTCTTTTCTTTCTTCATTGCTAGCTTTTCATTCAAACTTTTTTTCTTTCTTTCTTTCTTTCTTTCTTTCTTTCTTTCTTTCTTTCTTACCATCACTGTTTGCTTTGTCTACTTTCTTTCACGGCTTGCCATTTTGTTTTATTCACTGCTGTCTTTCTTTCTTACTTATTTTTATCATTGCTTGTTTATCATTCATTCTTTCTTTCTTTCTTTCTGTTCTGTTACTGGTTGTTTTGTTTGCTTTCTTTCTTTCCTTGTTTTTTTGTTTTGTTTTCTTTCACTGGTTTATTTCTTCCTTTCTTTTCTTCAATGCTTGCTTTTCTTTCACTCTTTGACTAATTGATTTCTAAACCAATAAAATTACACAAATTTCAAAAACATTTATTGTATATCTACCCTACTAAAAATAAAGTTCCCAAGCCAAAACTTTCTTCATATACAATTTCATTGACAAAAAAAAAAAAGCGAAGGAAAAAAAACAAACTTGTAATCAAATCCTTCACGACGGAGAAGTTCTTTGCAAACAAGCTTTTGTCTTTCTTTTGTATCCTTATCTTCCAATCAGAAACATTTCGTCTGTAATACCACCTACAGATTACAACAAGGTGTAACTGCTCATCATTAATAGCTTGCTCACCAGGAATCCATGCAACAGCCCAATATCACATTTTCTAAGAAATGGTTTCTATAGCTCTAGTAGCTGGAAGAGTTTTACCGGTTTGCCAATGCTACTAAGAGCAGGTTCCTTTGAAGACAAACTTAGTTAAGAGAGCTCTTTAAAGACAGATTTTACCTATATGGATCTAAGAGAAAGAAAATAGGAGTTATATATAAAATAACAAATAAAAAATCTTATTGAATGTTTATATTATTTTGTACGAAAGCATTGCACAGTTTCAAGTGCAATCTGTACACAATTAAGATTTTACGAATAGTGGTAAAATCAATGGACAAAGAATTGAGCAGATTCGTATTAAAGAGTGCATGAAAAATATCTATGAAGATATAATTTATAAATCTATAAAGATATAATATGAAAGTATATAAAGATAGCATCTAATATATATATATAAAGGTATAATCAAAATCGATAAAGATATCACCTCAAAATACATAAACTATAAAGATATCTACTAAAAATTAAAAAAAAAATTTCAAACCAAAAATCGATAAAGATATCATTTGAACGTACATAAAGTTATAAGTTTATAAAAAATAAAAATTTACTGAATCAAAGAAACGAAATAGCTATTCTTTGCCGACATTGTCAAAAAGTTTCCTTAAATAATATTTAATAAAAAAAAATATAAAACAGTATTTTCTACTGAATGAATAATTTTGTTTTTTCCTATTTTACATAATTTGCCTGTCAAATTAGTTCTAAAACTTGAGTCTTATATTCAATTTTTTTGTGCTTATTAACATGTAAAAATCCTGGCATCATATGGACATTAAAATCTGAGAAACAAATATAAATATTCAAAATTGATAGGTGTACGAATAATTTCATTCTTCACTGTATGTGTCTATCTGACTGATGTCAAATCAGTCGGGTTTCAATCCAGGTTTGAAGCAATCGGACATCTAACCACACTGAAGAAGCTGTGATACAGCGAAACATTCTGTCTGTGGATAAGTATATAACTATATATACATACGTATATATATATATATATATATATATATATATATATATATATATATATATATATATATATATATATAATAAAAAGAAAAGAACAGTAAGATATATAATCCGGTGTTTTTATTGATATTTTTATTTTTACAAAAACAAAAGTGCTCAATGTAAATTTACAGAACATATATATTAAAACACCTACAGTAAAATGGAAATTAATAAGAAAAGCTAGAATATGTAGGTCATTAAATGACCCATGTCCTTTGTGCATACATGAGAAGCTATATATTACTATGTTTATAAAAAATAAAAATTTACTGAATCAAAGAAATGAAATAGCTATTCTTTGCCGTCATTGTCAAAAAATTTCCTTAAATAATATTTAATAAAAAAAAATGGGAAATGGTAATATACATACTTATATTTGATATGAAAAAATAAATTTAAATAATTTAAGTAATTCTATTGCATTTACTTGATTTAAAAAGAAATATAGTCAATAGACTATATTTCTTTTTTAAGTAATTAAGAGTAAAAATATTTTAAAATTGTACTTAAATATAGCGTATTCTAACCTAGGCACTCCGTTTAGAAAGAATCTTTAAGTATACAAGTACGAAAAAAAATGCCAGAAAAAAAATAGTACCGAAAACCTTTTTGTCATTAATAATAAAAAAAAAAACAGACGACATGCGTTTAACGGATATCTGAATTCGTTGAAAAATACACCCCTACCCTCCCTAAACTTAACCTCTTTTTCGAATGTAACTCATAAGTGATACAATAGTTAACAAAAATGAACACGCTACCGCCTTTGTCTAATCATTGGATTTCTCTGTATCCTTGGAAACAGGAAATTATGAATTTATATGTGCGTTTAAAACTCAGTAAATTTAAAAATAAGTTATTCCAAAAATTAGCTTGAAGATGAAACAGAACTAATGTTTTTAATTTAATTATGTAATTAAATTTGAAGATTTAGCTTCAGTTTTTGAAACATGGTTATTACTGTGTAGCGAAGAAACCATATTTTAAATCAGTTAATTTATAATATTTATGCTCTATAAATTTACATTGAGCATTATTTTAAAGTAAAAATAAAACATATCAACAAGAACACCGGATTATATATCTTACTATTCTTTCTTTTTATTTATATATACATATAATCTATAAACTATAGAGATATTATCTAAAAATCAATAAAGATACAATCTAACAATCTATAAAGATATAAACTGAAAATCTATGAAGATATAATCTAAAAATCTAATTAAACATTAATTCCAAAGCTTCCAAGAAAATTAAATTTCGGCCCGATGACTAAGCACAGTGGAGTCAAATTGGTTTACAGCATTCAAGACCCCCTAAACTTGCACGTGATATTACATTATCAAAAAGTAGACCTGAATTTTTGCCGATACTGATGAACGGTCATCATCTAAAGGGGATTTAAGCACGTAACTTTTCATCATTACCAAGCAAGCCTGAAGATTCGTATATCCCGAGGAACGTTCATACTCTCAAAGAGTCACCAACACGTAATTTTTTCATCACTAAGCAGGCCTGTATTTTCGCCTATCTTGATGAAAGGTGATTCTGTGAAGGAGTCTGAAACACTTAATATGTGAGCATCACCAATCAGGACTGAATTATCGCCTATCCTGATAAACAGTCATAGTTTCAAGGAGTTTCAAGCGCGTAATGTTTCGTCATCACCAAGCAGGCCTTAAATGTCGCCTGTCCTGAAGAACAGTCATTCCGTCCAGGAGTCCCATGCACTTAATATTTGGTCATCACCAATCAGGACTGAATTATCGCCTATCATGATGAACAATCATAGTTTCAAGAGTTTCAAGCGCGTAATATTTCGTCATCATCAAGCAGGCCTGACGTTTCGCCTAATCTGATGAGCAGTCATACTTTCAAGGAGTCTCTAGCACGTAATGTTTCGTCATCATCAAGCAGGCCTTAAATTTCGACTGTCTGATGAACGGTCATTCTGTCCAGGAGCCTCAGGTACTTAATATTTGGTCATCTCCAAGCAAGCCTGAATTTTCGCCTATAATGATGAACGGTCATACTTTCAAGCACTTTCAAGCACGTAATGTTTCGTCTTTTATAGGCCGGCCAGAATTTTCGCCCATCCTGATGAACGGTGGGAAATAAGTTTTGTACTTTAATATTCTTTTGACATTCATTTGTCAGAATTATAAAAAAAAATATTTTTATCATTTTAGAAGTGGGGGACGCGTTCATAATATCAATATAGGGTAAAACTGAACCCTGATTTTTAAAGAATTATTGGAATCAGTTGTTATTTAAAAATGTCATGTTTGAAAGCCTTGAAAAATCATTGATATCTGTTCATATATTTCTAAAGATTTTTTGTAAACCTTTTAAAAAATGTTTAAATACTCTATTCTGCGGAATTTCTAGGAAGCACAAGCATTTGAGTTCAATAATTACTTCTTTTTTTAACATTTCATACCAAGCAAGGTGATAATGCCTCTAACACACCAAGGGGTTATTGGGAGTGAATGAGAATGAGAAAACTTTAGTGAGGAGAAAGAGAAATAAAGAACAGGATCCAGGAAGACAGAAGATGGAGGTTCTAGTTGCATTTAAATTTTTGAAGATTGTATGTAGCAGTGAAACAAAAAACCGGAAGGGAGTTTCACAGGTGAGAAGTACAAGAGAAGAAACTCTTAGAATAGAACTTACGGTTACATCAAGCTAGTTCAAGTTCAATACTAAAACGGTGAGAACTAGTTACCTATCTAGTTCTACTCTTAAATTCATGCGGTCAAGATATCAAGAAGGAAAGCTCATTAGAACAAATGCCACGAAAACAAAGAGGAAATCCACATTGCCACATGTAGGATTATTGTAGTGACAGAAAATAATCAAACGTGAATAAATAATAACACGGAAACCAAAATATTGCAATCTCTAAAAACAGATGTATATTCAGAATCACCAGGCCACAAAGCCAAATTATAACCAACAAATCAAAGAAGCGTTTACAACCACCATATCAGAAGTGAAGCGGAAATTTCGAAGCAGATCCCTGGATATGTATATAACTAGATTGAAAATCAACCTAAATCAGAATCTGTTAATTAATTTTATCTATTCTCTGATTCGGGTAATCGTGAACCGAACTACGACACATTTGCGACCCACGAGCGATTTTAGATGTCTACGTTTGGATACATACGTACATATACATATATATTTACTTTCCCCTGGATTCTTTTTCTTTATCTGTCTCTCTCTCAGTCTGTCTGTCTGTCTGTCTGTCTATCTGTCTGTCTCTCTTTCTCTCTTTCTTACTCGTATGCGCACACAATTACCACCATTAAGTGACTGATGTCGAGATGGCAGGTCAGAGCCGACTACATAACATACTCTTCTTTGGATTTTGTCAGGAATCTTGGGATATATAGCCGAAGCAACAGATAAGAATAAAGGTATATATACTTTTATTAATTTATCCCAACTTTTGTTCGTTAACTACCCCATCCGATCCAATCCGATAAGGGCAATATCTCTCTAAAAGTCAGGGATCAATTTGACGCTGTATCGATATTATAAACAGGACCGTCTTATAAATCGATAAAAATCAATATTTTCTGATTTTAAGCCAGGCCTAACGAATGTTAATGTGCAAAAACTATTTCCAAATAAAAATTTTCCCTATTTTTTTTTTTTACGAGTAGACCAGACACTCATTTACACGTACTTATAGAGGCACTTCAGTATATATGTATACATATATTTGGGCGTTTGGAAAGTAATTACGTTTATATGAAAGGATGTATCAACAAATGCGAGTTGAATTTATTCAGTTATTACGCTGTTCGGAATGTAACTGATTTTTAGGAGAAAGACATAAAAAAGAAACGTAAGTTAAATTTATGCAAATATTAGGATGTTTGGAAAATAAATTGGTTTTATGGGAAATGCTATAAAAACAAATGTAAGTTAAATTTATCTAAATATTTGGGTGCTCAGAAAGTAAATAGGTTTTACAGGGAAGGATATAAATAATAAAAAAAGAAAAAAAAACTTATGTTAAATTTATTCAAATACTAGTGTTCAAGAATGTAATTAAGTTTCCCGAGAAATTTTGTAAAAACGAATGAAGTTAAATTTATTTAAATATTAGGGTGTTCAGAAAATAATTGTTTTTACCAGAAAGGATGTAAAAACAAGTGCGAGTTAATTTATTTAAATATGATTTATCAAAAAAAAAAAAAAAAATTAATCACATTCATTTTTAACGACTGCAGCCAAACAAGACAATTTTTCGATTGCCCGTTTAAAAAAATCACAATTTTTCCCCGAAAAAAAAAAAACTTTCGAAAATCTGTTTTTCAATTTCTTTGTTTCTGAATGATCTAACATTTATGAAATGATCAAACAATCGAAAACAGATGAACATCTGTAGATGTTAAATCTGGCGAGTATGAAAGATGTGGAAGAATCTCCGATCGTAAAGAACTTGTGATTTCTTGCGTTTGTTTTGCGAAGTGTGCCCTTGCATTGCCATGTTGGGAAATGATATCTTTTTCTCTTTACCAAAACAGGATATATTCGAATCAGTTTTAGAAATGGAATGTCCCATCTCTGTGACTCGCTCTCATTCGAACTGATAATTCACGTCTCCTTGCCATGGGTTGTTACTTTGGCGTTCACACTAACCCGCCATTTCTCTGTGAATAACTGATATATGCCAGGGTTTATTCATGACGTAAAATACTGCTGTTTCATAGCAGTTCATAAAGAAGGAAATCTTCGGTTCCACTTTTAAAGGAATGTAGAATTTTTCTCCCGAAAAATGTTTTTCAACTTCTTTGTTTCGGAATATTCTGTCAAATGATGAACTATTCTAGTGCTTGAAACAAAGGAAAATCTTTAGATGTTAAATTTGATGACTATGGATGATGCTTCTATCTTGACGATCTTTTTTTTTTCTTAGGGTTGTTCTTCAGGGTTTGCCATTACTTTGTCATGCTGAAGAATACACTTTTTCTGTTTTACCAAAGCAGGTCGCTTTTGATGTAATGCTTTATTCAACCAATCAAGTTGCTGTCAATAAACATCTGCAGTGATGGTCCTTCCATGTTCCAACAGCTCGTATCAGACGATGCCTTTCATATCCCATAAAGCAAAGATTTCTGTATATGGTGGTCTGGTTTTCTGTAGACATGCAAAACCGATTTTTCATCATCTGTAATAATGTGATAAGATGAATGGTTAGCATTCCTGGTTAAAGAACGGAAGCTGAATGAAGAACGTGAAACAAATGAAGTTAATTGTTTTACAAGAAAAAAAATGTAAAAGTAAGTGCAAGTTAAATTTCATTAATTATTATTTATCAACTAATGCAATCACATTGATTTTCAATGACTTCAGACGAACAGGTAGGTAAATTTGCGATTCCACGTTTAAAGAAATCAGAAATTTTTCCCGAAAAAGTTTTCAAAGTCTGTTTTTCAACTTCCTTGTTTCTGAATGATCTGTCGTTTATTAAATATTCCAGCAACCAAAAACAGATGAACAACTTTAGGCGTTAAATCTGGCGGGTTTGCAAGATGTGAGAGAACCTTCCATCGTAAAGAACACGTGATTTCTTGCGTTTCTATAATATTGCAATATTGGAGAATATTTTTCTCTTTATCAAAACAGAACACATTTGACTCACATTTAGAAATAAAATATCCCATCTGTGTGGTGACATGTTTTTCTACAATTGAAATGGCAGGATGTAACCGTAAGTTCTATGCTAACAGTATCTTCTCTCACATAAGATTCACTTATTTGCATCTTGGCTTCAGTCACTTTCCTACCACCATAATGTAGCTTTCCTTTGCCTTTCCTTTAAATAATTTCATACTAATTCTTCTTTTCACTATGGTACATAGACTTTATGAATATAAGTGCAGTACTAGATTGGTGGCAAGGTTTCATCATTTTACACTTGAAATGGCTAGATGTAACCGTAAGTTCTATGCTAACAGTTTCTTCTCTCACATAAGATTCACTTATTGGCATCTCGGCTTCAGTCACTTTCCTACCACCATAATGTAACTTTGCCCTTTGCCTTTTCTTTAAATAATTTCATTGCTAATTCTTCATTTTTTCACTATGGTAGATAGACTTTTATGAATTTAAGTGCAGTACTAGATTGATGGCAAGGTCTCATCATTTTACATTTGAAATGGCTAGATGTAACCGTAAGTTCTATGCTAACAGTTTCTTCTCTCCCATAAGATTCACTTATTGGCATCTCGGCTTCAGTCACTTTCCTACCACCATAATGTAGCTTTCCTATGCCTTTTCTTTAAATAATTTCATGCTAATTCTTCTTTTCACTATGGTAGATAGACTTTATGAATTTAAGTGCAGTACTAGATTGATGGCAAGGTCTCATCATTTTACATTTGAAATGGCTAGATGTAACCGTAAATTCTATGCTAACAGTTTCTTCTATTTCCTACCACCTTCTCGCTTGTTGGACACTTTTCCTGGTTGAACTTTTGAATTTCGCAGTCAAATTGATCTTTAAAACTGTAAATGCAGTATCAATCTTAACCTACTGCCATTCTTTCAAATTCTTGTTCCTTCTTAATGTTCCTTTAATGTTCTCTTTCCTCAATAGTTTTTTCTCTCATATTCTCTAACACTCAATAACCTTAATGTCTTAGTGGCTCTATTGCCTTGCTTGGGGGGAATTGAATAAAAAAGAAAGAAAGAAAATTTCCTCGGGTAATGAACTGTGTCGGCATAAAAAAAAGATTTTCCTTTTATTTATTATTGCTGTCTTCGCAGATATATTTATATCTAATTTTTCCAAACACACACACTCACACAGACAGACAGGCACACACATACCACACACAAACTCATATACACTTCATATATATATATATATATATATATATATATATATATATACATACTCTCTCTCTCTCTCTCTCTCTTCTCACACACACACACACACACACACACACACACACACACACACACATATATATATATATATATATATATATATATATATATATGTAATGGGAAATATCGAAAAAGCAAAGTTTTCCTTTGTCTTTACTCATATTATCCTTTTACAGATATACTCTATCTGAAAATTTTACACACACACACACACAAACACAAACACACACACACAAACACAAAGACACATTTATATTTTTATTTTTATATATAATTCATACGACTGCTGCATCAATTGTTGATGCCTCTAACACAAATCTCATCAGATAATGACCGTATTTCTCGTATGGTTTCAATGTCATGGCATCATTACCAATAACCTATGGCTCAGGAGCGATATTTTCCTACACGACAAGGCTTTATTAGCTCTCCATCCAATTGTAAGAGCACCACATGCAAGCGGAAGTCGCTTCTATCCAAATCTTGATGCCGATCTCATTTGATACCAACCGGAGATCAATCAGATACATCAAAGCCTGATAAAAAAAGTACTAAGATAGAATTCAAAAAAAGGATCTACTCACTATTAAATTTGCCGTTCAGAAAAACTAATAACAAGATAATCTCTAGGCTTTTAAAAAATGTATATTTTTCTTCTACTGTCTTGTTTTTTAGAGTCTTTAATAAAGAAAATTAGCAAGATTCCAAGAAGCCCCCCCACCACCACCACCGATATACTCAAATCCGTTTCTGAGCTGAATATATCGTAGAAATAATAATCGGATTATTGATAAAAATTCATTAAAAACACACACACACACTTACCCCCTCCCCCACATATATATATATATATATATATGTTTGCGCGCACGCGCGTGTGTGTGTGCGCGTGTGTGTAATTCCCCATGTATAATACATATTTTTTCTAAAAATAATAAGCAAAATCAGGTGGGCGTATTATGTGCAGCTACAAAAAAGCTTTAAAAAAATAAAATAAGAAAATTACCATAAAACATAAAAAAAATAAAATAAGAATTATCGTAAAACTAAATTAGAATATTATTATTTTATGTTTAAAAGCATTTCTTAAATAAGAATAGGAAACGCTTGCCTTAATGATATTGGAGATGTACGATTTATAGGGTTTGATTATCAAACAAGGGATGCGTATTATGCATGAGTAGAAGCATTTTCCCACATTTTCAGCACAATACTAGTTATGCGTATTATGGATGAAAGCGTATTATACATGGTGAATTACGGTATATATATATATATATATATATATATATATATATATATATATATATATTATTTTTCCATATGATGTCAGGTTGGTCGGGGGAGGTTAATCCACCTCAAAAGCGTAATCTTCATGCAACCTGATGACGGTCTTTTGGAGTCATGAACATTTCAAGCCCGGCGGAAATGTTAAAAGGACACTTCAGTAAATGGAGAGAGAGAGAGAGAGAAAGAGAGAGAGAGAGAAAGAGAGAGAAAGAAAGAAAGAAAGAAAGAAAGAAAGAAAGAAAGAGAGAGAGAGAGAGAGAGAGAGAAAGAAAGAAAGAGAGAGAAAGAGAGAGAGAAAGAAAGAAAGAGTGGGAAAGAGAGAGAGAGAGAAAGAAAGAAAGAAAGAGACAGAAAGACAAACGGACAGACTAGAGCAAAATGTATACACGACTAGAGCAAAATGTATACCCGAAAATATAACGTTTCCATATATATTTCCCTTGTGAAAAATGATTTTAACATGTATCATTCGACTTCTTGTTTTATCTCTTTATCCCGTCTTCTAATTGGCATCTCGAGGCGGTGTAATGTTTAGCAAGCTTGTCTCGCTAGAACAATTACGACTGAATAGTGAGTTCGATCCTCACTGGGTTCCCCATACATATCGGCCTTGTGCCGCATCTAAGCTACGCTTGGAAAATCACTATCCCGTCTTCTAGTTAAATAAGTTAAGAACTTAAAGGGGATGATAAAAGTATCGTTAGTAACGCTGTACAGCCATAATCAACCGAACAAGAAACAGCTAAACATCTTATAAACGTAAACAATGGAAAAGATGCATATGGTCGTATTTTATAAAACTATACTAATATATGAATATTACATGCATTATTATTGGATACATATAAGTAATACGTAAGTTTTATCAGAATCATGTTTATTTTAAATACAGCTGTACTCTTTGACTCCATACACAAGCACTATAGCGTTAGATCTCTCGAAAGTCTTCGACAAGATGTGACACAAAGGTTTGCTGCACAAGCTCTCAATCTATGGAATCACTGTTTTCCTTCATAACACTTAGATCTCTTAAGGTAGTTATTAACGGCTAGTCCTTCGACGCCCTGACGGTCAACGCAAGTATTCCCCATGAGTCACTTCTCGGAATAACCTTCTTCCTGAATTACATAAATAATCTACCTAAGAATATACTGCAATTATTTGTAAACGTCTATGCCGATGATACAACGATACACCTTTAAAAGTAATGACGATCAGAAATTGGTAGCATGACCTCTCTTCCGACCTGACACTAAAATCCCAGTGGGGAAAAACAGGCTGGTTACAATCAATGTGGCAAACGTATGACAGGTCTTCAAGAACGCGTGCAACCGATCCCTCCTCCCAGTATAGACCCGTTAGTATCTTCAGTATCATTAGTAAGCTTTTTGAGGCCTTAATCAACAAGAAGGTCGTCGAACACCTGCATAGGAACAACTTGTTGTGCGACGAGAAGTATGGGTTTCGATCAGCCCGATCCACTGCTGATGTCCTAACTACAATCACACACATAATTATTGAAACCCTTGAGGATACACATACCAAAAGGAGAGATATCTCGAAGGGCTTCGACAAGGTGTGGCAGAAAGGATTGCTACACAAGCTCTCCAGCTATGGAATCACTGAAAGTGTTTTTCTCTCTTATAAAATCCTTCCTAACAGGTAGTTATTAACGGCTAGTCCTCCGTGACCCTGTCGGTCAGCGCAGGTATCTCCAAGGAGTCACTTCTCGGACTAACCCTCTTCCTGAATTACATAAATGATCTATCTAAGAATATACTCCGATCATTTGTAAACGTCTATGCTGATGATACGACGATATACGGGTGTACTTCTAAAAGTCTTGACAATCAGAGTTTGGCAGCTTGATCTTTCTTCCGATCTGACACTAAAAATCCAAGTTACATTCCATCACCGCTGATCAGATGAACGGATGTCCCCTCGAAGAGACACTGTTCCCTGAGAGAATATTCGGCTTCAAACCCACACCCGACCTGAAGTAGAATATACGATCCATTGGTATACATGCGGGTAAAATGGTCGGGTTCCTGTACCGCTCTAGTAAGTACCTGACACATCCTGCTATCCTCTACATTCACAAGAACCAGATCAGGCCGGAAATGGAGTCACATTTGGGCGGGAGCTACCCAGACCTTACTCTCCAGCCTTGATAGAGTTCAAAAGCGTCCCTGAGTCCTTGGCGGGATGTGACAAGCCTCTTGCTGCTCTATCAATACTTTCACGTGGTGTGTCTAGGGTAAGATGACCTGACGGAGCCCAACCCTCTTCGAGTTGGTTTTTGAATTCACGGAACAGGTAGTTCCTCTGAAAGTAGTTATCAATGCCTAGTTCTCTGGAACCCTAGAGGTCAACTCAGTCATCGCCCGGAGTCACTCCCACGACAACCCTCTTTTTGATTTACATACATAATCTGCCTAAGAATATACAAAGATGATACGACTATATACGGGCGTACCTCCAAAACTCTTGACAATCAGAGATTGGTAACTGATCTCTCTCCCGACCAGACACTAAAATCACGGTGGGGGAAAATCAGGCTGGTTGAATTCAATGCCTCTAAAACCAAACTGGTTACATTCCATCACCGTCGATCAGACCGCGAACTAACCTGATCAAGTCTTGAGTTAACCGTTATCTTCCATTTCTATTCATATAAACTATCCCTCTATTCATCTTCCCACAGGGCCGCAGATTCAACAGGGAGGCCTAAATGAAGTGCCTTGAAGATGCAGTGCTGTCCTGGGTCAAGAAGCGGGCTGCTGGAAGATCTTATGCTTGGTAACAGGATGCTGCACCGTGTCACACAAGCGGGAGAACCAAGTCATTGCTGTCAGGCAATTTATGTTACCACATCACTCCTTACATCTGGCCACCTAGCTCCCCAGATTGCAATCCCCTTGATTATTATGCATTTGGCGAAGGAGATTGTGAAATTTTCTTGAGCCTGTGATTGAAGCCAATGGGGATTATATTGAATAAATTTACTCTTTAGAATTTCAAGATATTTTTGTGTAATTTTGGTAAACATATCTATGAAAATGAGATATCAATGTTGTTTTCATTTTGGCATAATTTAGACGATAATTTATCCATCGCACCTATATATATATATATATATATATATATATATATATATAGTGCGATGGATAAATTATACATCTCTTAACTCTTTACTTCCCCCATTTTTTCTTTTTCCCTTTTTTACTCCTTTTCCTTTTCCCATATCATTTCCGTTGAGTTGATCGATTAAACAAGTCAATGTCTGATCCTTACTCCCTCCTCCCTCAATAGTAAGTATTGTAATAGAAAGAAATATAAAAATAAATTTTAAAACTCTCCCTTCCCTCTCTAAACTTGACCATGTCTCTTATACCATTCCTCACCACCCTCTATGTCAGTTTATATAAGCTTAATACTGCCCGCCAAAAGTGTAAATTTTAATTTCATTTTTCGTTTCACCCTTTGAAAGTGAAGTCTGAAGATCCAGAGAAAACTAAAATTCTCTGGCGAAATAAATTATTACAAATGGAGCCGTAAAGTGGTTTGTTTTTCTTTAAATTATATTATTCGCTCTGATTTAACGTTGAGCTCTCAGGATTTCATCCTCCTTGGGATTATCCATACGGATTACCATGATTTTCGTTACTTAAGTATATATATATAACTATATATATATATATATATATATATATATATATATATATATATATATATATATATATATATATATATATATATATATATATGACAAAAATATAGTTTTAAGTAATGCTGTATATACCGCCAGAAATTTGGTAAAGGCATGTTGTAATGCTTGGCATTCGCGCCGGAAGCTCCAATGTAAACATTTAAGTGAGTTTGGGTGTCAATCCGAGGACATTTCAGAGGATTCGGAAAGAGTTGAATGATATATCCAGTCAACATCATATTGTTTGGAGTAATGACTGGTGATGTCGACGTTATGTCTCCATTCATCTTCCCACAGGGTCTCAGATTAACACGGGGGCCTACATAAAGAGACTTAAGGAGGAAGGTCCTATGTTTGGCAACAGGATACTGCACCATGCCACATAAGCAGGAGAACCAACTCATGGCTGTCAGACAATTTCTGCTGCGACATCACCCCTTAAATCTGGCTACCTAACTCCCTAGATTGCAACCCCCTTGATTATTATGTGCGGGGTGCAGTTGTGCAGTTGAACTGAAGGCAAGGATTTTGTCAGTTTTCACCAACTTAAACAAGGAGACCGCCCAGAAGGGTTGCAGGAGATTCTGAAGTTGCATTGAGACTCTGGTTGAAGGCAATGGCGATTTTATTGAATACATTTACTCTTTAGTATTTCAAGATAATTTTGTGTAATTTTGGTAAATATATCTGTTAAAATGAAATGTTAGTGTTTTTTCATTCTTGTGTAATTTAAATTTTTTTTTTATCCGTCGCATTCTTTACTATATATATATATATATATATATATATATATATATATGTGTGTGTGTGTGTGTGTGTGTGTGTGTGTGTGTGTGTGTGTGTGTGTGTGTGAAGCATATTTTCAATTAAACATTTTTGGTTAAATAATTTAGACTTATTATGCATATATATTTTAATTTTAATCCTTACAAATCCGAGGTATTAACAATATTAACATAAATCAAAAAGAACATAATACATCCCCAAATAAGTCTAAACATATGAAACTAATATACCATAATCAAATGCGTTCTAACTATAAACAGTATGAAAAATTTCTAAAAAGTCACATAAACACTAATATATTCCCCGATCATCCTAGTAAAAAATAAAATTAATGAAATACTATGCTAAATTTAATGCAACCAACTTAGTCATTTCAAAAAAAAAAAACAAAGTCACATACCAATTTAAATGTTCTTTGGAAGATTGCATCTCTGACAAAAGTGATAACAATATGTATGTTGGCATTACTACAATGACCATGACGAGAAGGCTTACGTTTCACGTAACTGATCATAGTTCAATCTCAGAGCATCTGAAGGAAGGCTCATGTTAACATTCACAGTTTAGACAGATATTAGTCGAAAATACAACAGTACTACACCAAGATAATAATAAACAAAAAATTAGAAATTATAGAAGCGCTTTATATAAGAGAATTGCGGCCCAAAATAAACAAAAGTAAACTATGAGTATAGCAACAAAGTTCGTAAATGTTTATAGCAGTAAAGTTTTTAAAAATACTAAATTATAATTGTTAAAAACTAAAATTAAAAATCTTTTAAACCCATATAAATATAGACCAAAAATTCACATGAGTTACCTTCCTTGATAAACGGGTAAATATTTTGAATTTTACGGTGATCATGCACAAAAATGTACACCTCCAAAATAGCATAAGTTACATCCCTTGCATAATGGGTAAATCTTTTGAATTTTGCCGTATTCATGCACACATATCGACAGACATTCAACACCTGAAGATGATTTCGAACAAAATTGAAAGTACTTGATAAAAGAAAAATTATTTGAAAGAAAATTTTGTAATTTTTCTTGATCAATTTTCTACAGCTACCAAGAAATTAATCCGTGGACTTGAAACAGAAATAAACAGATATAGTATGCGTAAATTATTTAACCAAACATGCATGAAATATATATATATATATATATATATATATATATATATATATATATATATATATATATGGGGGGCGCGTTTTGTGTGTGTGTGTGTGTGTGAATAATCACATTTAGAAAAAATACTATATTATGTTTATATCTAATTATCACTGTGTTGCAAGTCTAAAAAAATAGAAAGAGGCGTAAGACAAGGATGCGTCTTCTCACCGGACTTATTCAACCTACACAGCAAGGCAGTTCTGAGAGAATTAGAAATCTTACCAAGATTTATTATTGGCGGTCACAATCTTAACAAGGTAAGATATACAAATGAGATAATGTTAATAGCAGATACGGAAAGGAAAACACAAAGTCTTCTACAGAAGGTAGCGAAGGAAAGCAAG